>OZ038494.1:6855703-6938203 GCA_964036315.1 Acanthosepion esculentum
GATAATATAAAATAAGTCATCGGCTGCCAAATGACTGTCTTGTAATGTTGTGATAAACCTCACCGAAGATACGGTCATCTCTCCGAAATACCACCGAGTAATATGTATTTACGCCTCATCAGACATACACAAGCATTCACATACATACATGCATACATACATACTCACGAACATACACAAAGTACCGTGTAATATCAATACATCTTTCTTTTTTTCTTTTTCTTTTCAAAGTTTTTCTTTACATGGTTGTGATAACATCCATTTCTTTTTCCTTGGTGCTGGGCAGGGACGTATAGATCTTGCCGGCTGACTTGGTCTCTGTCTCATCGTAGGACAAATCTCCCTCGGAGCGGGTGGATGGCTGAACGCCAAGGCAACAGCTTCGTATATGACATTTGTCGCTGGAGTTGGCAGAGAAGATCTTGTCGTACATAAGGGTGCCCGCTACAGCCCCCAGCAGGTCACCAACCCAGTAAATCTGAAGAGAAACGAAATGGAATCGATTAGAATTTAGTAAATCCATTCAAAGATTTAAGAATAAAGCGTATGAAAGAAAGATGTAAAAAAGGAAGCAGAAAGAAAGAAAGAAAGAATATAGAAAATATAGACAAAAAAGGAAGAAAAAGAAAGACAAATGGGACAGTAAAAAAAGAAAGATATAAAAAGGAAGCAGAAAGAAAAAAGAAACAATGAAACAAAGAAAAGAGAAAGAAGGAGAATATAGACAAAAAAGACGAATAGAACAGTAAAAGAAAGAAAGATGTAAAAAGGAAGAGGAAAGAAAGAAAAAAAGAAAGAGGGAGAATATAGAGAATATAGACAAATATAGAAAAGAAAAGAAAGACGAAAAAGACAGTAAAAGAAAGATGTAAAAAGAAAGAAAGAAAGAAGGAGAATATAGACAAAAAAGAAAAGAAAACAATGACGAATAGGACAGTAAAAGAAAGAAAGATGTAAAAAAGGAAAGAAAGAAAGAAAGAAAGAAAGGAAGGAGAATATAAAATATATAGACAAAGAAAGAAAAGAAAACAAAGACGAATAGGACAGCAAAAGAAAGAAAGATGTAAAAAGGAAGCAGAAAGAAAGAAAGAAAGAAAGAAAGAAAGAAAGAAAGAGAAAAGAAAAGAATGACAAAAATATAGACAAAGAAAGAAAAGAAAATAATGCTGAATAGGACAGTAAAAGAAAGAAAGATGTAAAAAGGAAGCAGAAGGAAAGGAAGAAAGAAAGAAAGAAAGAAAGAAAGAAAGAAGGAGAATATAAAAAATATAGACAAAAAAGAAAAGAACAGAAAGACGAATAGGACAGTAAAAGAAAGAAAGATGTAAAAAGGTAGCAGAAAGAAAGAAAGAAAGAAAGAAAGAAGGAGAATAAATAGAATACAGACACAAAACGAAAAGAAAAGAAAGACGAATAGGACTGTAAAAGAAAGAAAGATGGAAAAAAGGAAGTAGAAAGAAAGAGAAAGAAAGAAAGAAAGAAAGAAAGAAGGAGAATATAGAAAATATAGACACAAAAAGAAAAGAAAAGAAAGGCAATTAGGATAGTAAAAGAAAGAAAGATGTAAAAAGGAAGCAGAAAGAAAGAAAGAAAGAAAGTAAGAAAGAAAGAAAAGGAGGAAGAAGAAGAATATAGAAAATATAGACAAAAAAAGAAAAGAAAAGAATGACGAATAGGACAGTAAAAGAAAGAAAGATGTAAAAAGGAAGCAGAAAGAAAGAAAGAACGAACGAACGAAAGAAAGAAATAAAGAAAGAAAGAAAGAAAGAAAGGAAGAAAGAAAGGGGAGAATATAGAAAATATTGAAAAAAAAGAAAGACTAATAGGACAGTAAAAGAAAGATGTAAAAAGGAAACAGAAAGAAAGAAAGAAAGAAAGAAAGGAGAATATAGAAAATATAGACAAAAAAAGAAAAGAAAAGAAAGACGAATATTACAGTAAAAGAAAGAATTATGTAAAAAGGAAGCAGTGATATGGAAAGGAAGAAAGAAACAGTATAAGAAAGTAATAGACAAAAAGAAACAAAAATGGAATAGGAAAAGAAGGAGAGGTGCAAAATAAAAAAGCAGAAATGAAGACAGAAATAAGGAAGAAAGAAAAGAGAAAGAATGAAAGGAAGAAAAGAAACAAAGCGACAAAAGATAAGAAATAAATGTTGAAATGCGCGTGAAAGAAAGAAGTAAAGAGACGAAAGGGAGAGGAAGAAAAGACGGAGGAAAGAAAGTAGAGAGAAAAAAAAGAAAGAGTAAATGAAAGAAAGAACGGAATGTAGACAAAACCAGAGCTATATGAAAGGAAGTAGAAAGGAAGAATGAAAGAAAGAATGAAGGTGACATAAAAAAGAAAACAGAGAGAAAGAAAGGAATGAGAAAAAGCTCGGAGAAGGATACAAAAAGAAAGGGATGAACGAAATATGTAAAGAAGGGGATATTTAAAAAAAGAGACACAAAAGGAAAAAATAAGGAAGGCGAAAACGTAGTGAAATGAAGGAAGGAAGGAAAAGGAAGGAAGGAAGTGAAAAAGGAAGCAGTGTCGGAAGAAAGAAAGAAAGAAAGAAAGAAAGAAAGAAAGAAAAAAGAAAGAAAAATGAGAATAAATAAATGAATGAAGAAAAATATTCAAGTGTGCAAGAAAAGTTGTCCCTGTAATAAAGTGAGTACTCAATATAGAAGAGGTTTCTAAAGTATTCGATATTTGTTTCGTGGTCATCAAGCAGCAAATAAAAAATCGCACTAATAAAAAAAATGCATGTAAAATAAAGAAAAAAAATGTCAAGTGATTTTATGTGATCCATTCCTGGGTGATCACGTCTTTTTCGATTCATGAATGACGAGGCAGAAGATTTCCAATATTCAACTACCATTTCTTTCTTCGGTAGATTGGTTGCCAAACCGAGGCTATAGAACCTAGTCTGTCCTGCTATTCAATCCATAGCCGGGGGGAGGAGAAGGTATGAATTGTTTTCTTTTTCAAGATTTGCGCATGAGTGAATATAACGAACTTGGCTGGAATTCGAACTCAGCTCTCCGATTTCCCATTCCAAGCCCTTATCCATTATGCCATCTGGAAATAGTTTACTGCCGGCACTGAATTGATAAAAGTCATGATAAACAATGACGATGTTATAAGGTTTCTATTAACAATCAAAATCAGAACTGGTAAAATATAAAATTTATTGAGCTGACGTAGCGGTTATTGGCAAAGAAAACGTAATCAACGGGTTGAGTTCGAATTCTGGCCAAGAAACTTGGCACTAATACTCTCGGAAAAGTCATCAATCTGTTCCTCTTTGCTGAGACGTCTTTAGAAAAATGTCACGCCATTGACGGAGATATTAGTAAGAGAGTGAGCACTTATATTCTCGGATAGTAGGAATAAAGAACTAAGTTCATTCTTAAAATTGATACTTAATGAAGTGATATCAGTTGTCAGCTGATATCTTGTTAAAGACAAGGATATTACAGAAATTGTTTTGACAATTATCGTAATGACAAAGAAGATCAGCTGAGTGGAACCAGATCCTGGCCTTTTGATGAATATTTTTTACGAGAGAGAGAGAGAGAGAGAGAGAGAGAGAGAGAGAGAGAGAGAGAGAGAGAGAGAGAGAGAGAGAGTAGAAGAAGAAAGGATAAATAAAATAGATAAATAAATAAGAAGAGATGTATAATAGAACTATTTTTCTCAGTATCTGTCTATATTTCTGAGATGACACTATTTACATTCGGACTATTGTTTTCATTTTTGTCGCCATATTTATTACAAGACACATGGCACAGTGGATAAAGGCGTTGGTTAGATTCAGTGACAGGACCCAAAGAGTGTGAGTTCAATACCCGGTTAAGCCAATGGAGAACTTTCAGAGGAAAATTAACAGGAGATAACTGATAACTGACATCCATTAAACATGGCACGTGGAACTAGAATAGTCTACCCCAGTGAGCGAAATAAAGGGTTCAGTTCGACATTCCAACCACCTGAAGAAGGCCGGGGCGTACAACGGCCGAAACGTTGTAATAAATATGGCAACAAAGATGAGGACAATAGTCAGAATAATGTATTTTTTCTCACCTCAAATTTAATTTTGTTTTTACTATCCCTTTTTTTAAAATTATTATTGACAAAAGGAGTGGAGTCACGTATTAACGTTCCCCTTCCTGACAGCAGCTCATCCATCAAAAGATTCTACATAATTCAAGTCTTTTCTAAATGTAATCACTTGAAAGCGGTTGACAAGATATTCCGGTGATATGACATCACTTTTTGTAACTATTCATGTTGCACCGAATAGAATGTCCTTTCATTTTTTTCGCCATATTATTTTTTAATTATTTCACCCCAAGCAAGGCAATGTGGCCATTAATACTGAAGGGTGGGGGGATAGAATATGAGGAAAAACATTTTTAAGGGGAGAGAACAATAAAAGGACAAGAACAAAGACAACAGAAGATAACAATTGATATTAAGTTTTTGAAGATCGAAATTGACTGGAAAGCAATAAGTCAGAAAAGAGTTCCACATGCGAAATATAAAAATAGACATTGAGGTCAAGACCAAGCGACGCTTGTCTCTTTCATGCTTTATCCATTCTCCTCCCACGCTCTCTCGCCCTCTCACTCTCTTACACACACACACACACACACACACACACGTAAAGCAAATGATTTTCTGAAAAATTTGTAAACAAGTTAAAACAAGTTCTTCTGAAGCGAAGGGTTTCTTTAGTTTCACCTCGATTAGATTTCTTTCAGTCTCGTTTCTCGCCCCAGGCCTTCTCCGCGAAAGTTGTCCTGTTTTGTCACCCCCCACCGATTCATTTATACCCCACCCCCACAATTATAGTAGCAAACTGCGAATTCCATCTGTGAGTTTTTACATTCAAATATGACAAGTTAAAGAGCCATCGGATGACAAATAAACAATGTAAACTGTCCATCAAAGCAAATTGGGTCAAAGCGGGAATTTGAATGTCGCCAAATAGAATAAGAAATGGCGATAATCCGTACAATGCGAAACGCTTTCTCCGCCTGCATTCAGAGTGCGGAACCCACAGGACTAAAGGATTTCACTCACGGTGCGTTTCCATGAACAGATACGCTCACGGGTGGCTCAGGCTGCTGGGAGATGTTTGTTTTTTATCGAATTACTAGAATGATTGCCAACCAAAGCTACAAAACCCATTCCCTTCTGATATTTAGCCCATACTTGGGGAGAAAGGTTGATTCCTACCTTTCCTAAGGATATTTGCTCTATCCATTACACCACCTGCACATTTCACCGCAAATTCAACCATAATTTATATGAGTGTGTGTGTATATGTGTGTGCGTGGCGTCTGTGTGCGTATATGTGTGTGCGTGTGTGTATATGTCTGTGTATGCATGTATATGTGTGTGTATGTGTGTGTGCGTGGCGTCTGTGTGTATGCGGGTGTGTATATGTGTGTGCCTGTGTGTAAATGTGTGTGTATGTGTGTGTATGTGTGTGCCTGGCGTCTGTGTGTGTATATGTGTGTGTGTATATGTGTGTGCCTGTATGTGTGTGCGTGTGCGTGTAGTCTGTGTGTGTATATCTGTATGCGTGTCTATATATGTATATGCGCATGTGTGTGTGTGTGTGTGTGTACGTGTGCGTGCGTGCGCAAAATTATGTAGATTTCTGTTAGAGCTGAGTACGTGTATAACGCCTTTTCAGTTATCGTTTGATTGATGGGTCGATTCGTTTTTTACGGCTTATCAACCCTTTGCAGGTTATTTAGATTTTAGAAAATATTTTTAGATTGTGAGTTTTTAAAAAAAATAATAATGGTTTTAGTGATACAAGTCTTACTAATTAACCCATAGTTGGGGAGAGGAGGTGGATTCATACCTTTCCTCAGGGTATTTGCGCGTAAGTAAATATAACGAACCCAATTGGAATTGGAACTCGATACTCTGATTTCCAATTCAGAGATATTATCCATTACACCAGCCGCACACCCAAGCTTTCTTGTATTCCCAAGCGGTCACCTATCTAAGTACTGACCAATACTCGACGAAGATTAACTTCGGTTATTGTAAGGGAACCGGTAGTTTCAACGTGATATGGCCACAAGCCAGTTATCGTTTGGGTGGCAGTTTCATAAGTTTCATTTTTTCTCTTTTTTAAATTAGCCAAAGCGTTTCATTCCTATTTACCAAAGCGTTTCATTCCCATTTACTATTAATTTGTTCAGAAATTAATACAGATATTTGTTTCGACATTTTTTAAGAACAGACTTTCAGGCAAGGCGTTTAAAACGATATTACACCTTATTTTTTTCGTTTTACTCCACTTGTTATAAAAATTGAATTTTGTAAATTTTCAAATCTTCAAAGTTCAGATGTCAAAACAGGATTTTCGCTTAATTTATTTCTGTCGGTTTATTTTTGGTAACAAACAGCGAGAAACATCAATGAATGCCCAGTGCAATGCCGTTTCAAAAATTCTGTTGTAAAGTCATTCTTGAAAATACGGAGGTCGCAGACATCCTTCAGCCATTGACGGATTTGTTGGAAGCGAATCCCCGTACAACTGTTCGAGAGCTTGCAAGAGAGTTAGGTATTAATTATTGAAGCTAATTAAGAATATTTGAACCGAATTGGAAATTAGAAGAAGATTGGAAAATGGGGATCACACGAATTTAACGGAAACTAGAAAAATCACCGCTATGAAGTTTGCTCTTCACTTTGCGCATCAAAAACGACGTCTTTCTTGGATACTGACGGCGATCAGAGCATTGGTTAGACAAAGTTGAAAACTCCTGAACACTTCCCAAAGCCGAAGTTGCACCAAAGGAAGGTTATAGGGACTCTTTGGTGGTCCGTAGCTGGATTAGTCTACCCACTACAGCATTTTGAATCCCGACGAAAAAAAGTCACAACAGAGAAGAACTGTAAGAAATTGATGGAATGCATCAAAAACTGTAGCATATAAGACCTGTATTGGTCAGCGGAAAAGATGCAATCCATTTGCACGACAATGCTCGACCACACGTCGCACAACCAACGATCCAGAAGTTGAACGAATCGGGCTACGAAACTCTGCCTAACCAGGCGAATTCATTGAACCTTTCACCAATTAACTACCGATTTTACCCGCATTTCGACAAATAATTGTTGCAAAAAATGCCTTTAAAGGACGATTTGTCTCCAAAACTTCAGAATTCTATGTACAGAGGAATATAATGGATAGCAACTCGGAATGAGAAATCGGAGAGTCGAGTTCGAATTCCGGTCGGGATCGTTATAGTCACTTACGCTCAAATACCTTCAGCTATGGGTTAAATAGTAGGACTGGTGTCTGAAGAAACCTTTGTTATTCTAAAAACATTCTTAATGCAATATCAACTCGCAAAAAAGATTAATTGTTCCAATACATTCAAAATGATTCGGCTTTAAAATAATCCACAAAGTGTTGATAAACCGTAAAAAAAGAAATCAATCATGTTTACTGTAATAAATAAACTTGTATCCTGTTGGCAAAAATGTCTACAGTCTAGTATTTTTTTTAACTTGACCAATAAAATTTATTCGGAACTGATATGCCGTTTGAAAGTAGATGTTTAAAAATGCATTAATTTCTTGGTTACCTTTTATTTGTGTTTCTAAGTTTAAGGTCTATAGGTTTTTTAATCCGTTTAAAACCTTTCTAAGTCTTATCGCCCGACATTCTCGCTTTTTTTTCACATCACCATAGTAAAAAACAAAATTTATCTTCATAGAAAATGACGTTATCAAAAACTAACAAGAATATTGTGATTTCTTTATTTTCTTGTGTATAATACGCCTTCAGTTTAATACGACCCCGTGTATAATACGAGCCCGTAGTACAGCTGTTCCTAAGTCATTTTTTATATTTACATCATATTAGCCCTTAAAATGTCAATGTTAGACATATATTTCACTAAAATATCAAATTTTTCACGATATTAAAGAATAGAAATGAACCGGATGTTGAGCCATTGCGCGTTTCTCTAATTTCCGCTTCAAAACTTATTTTCAGGGAAAAGTGCTAACTAGACATTTTAAGGTGTTAATTAATTTATAATATTTCTATATATTAATAAGCTATGAAAAAAAAAATATTGTCTTTCATTAAAAACAAAGAGAAAGAAATATTGCCAGACATGAAATACCTTTTGTAAATAATTATCAACACCTGCCTAATTTGAGATTTATTATCTATTGTGATAATTGGGTGTATTTGGAATCTTCTTGTTACAAATAAGAGGTTTTTTGAAGCTGAGCAAAAAATTCTCGAAACGTGTACTTGTGTATAATACGACCGCAACTCTTTTTGACTTTAAATTTCATTCAATATTTCTCGTATTACGTACAAAAACATAGATTGGTTTGCAGCGGATGAATTTCTAGATTTGTAAAGAATGTTGTGTTGGGGGTTTAGCGACATATCCGGGTAGGACAGTTAGTCATAATAATAAATCATTTCAAATGGAAATTTGTCATTTATACAAAGCGGTATTATACCTTGGTGTTCGTGTGTACGTACACACGCATGCGCACATGTGATGTAAATGGGATGAGTATAGATTTCCTTACACATTTTTTAATTGAGAAATGTTTAAAATCGACTGAATGGCTCATAAACACATATATATTCCAATTGTCTTACATAAATTTATCATATATACTATATTGTTTTACACACACACGTACACACACACACACACGCACACACACATACACAGAGAATATCATGTTGAAGCACCGGTTATCCTACGATCATCGAAGTTAAGCAACGATAAGCCTGGTTAGTACCCAGAAAGTCGACCGCTTGGGAATACCAGGTGCTGTAATCTTGATAACGATTGGCATTTGGAAATTGGAGAGCCGATTTTGAATTCCAGTCAAGTTCGAATTCCGTAGAAAGGGAATAACAATCACGGAGAATAATGACCACGGCGAATAACAACAAGGGGAAATAACAACCAAGGGTAATAACAAAAAAGGGAATAACCACCAAGGAGAAAAACGAGCAAAGGGAATAACAACCACGGTAAATAACGTCCAAGGAGAATAACGTCCTAGGTGAATAACGGCCAAGGGGAATAACGACCATGTGGAATAACGAACATGGGGAATAACGAGCATGGGGAATAAGAACATGTGGAATAACAACCAAGGAGAATAACGACCACGAGGAATAACAACTAATAGGAATAACGACCAAAGGGAATAACAATCAAGGAGAATAACGGATAAAGAGGAATAACAACCAAGGGAAATAACCATGTGTTGCTATTTTGACAGAGGCGCATGCGCAAAAAACGTTGACATTATAACGGGAGAGAGCTTGGAATTTTGTATTTTTATAATTTAGGTATGATTTTTATCCGAACAATAATAATAATAATGATCCCAAACTCTGGATTTGCACCCGGTGGGGTATAATTGTGTCTGGAAATGCTTTTTAACTTTGGCCTGCATCTCTCTTATAATTGAGAAATACAAAAACTTAAGGAAAAATCTCCTACGCCCGCCAAGCATAAATACTATAATACAGAGTTAGAGAAAATCAATAATAACAAAAAATTGTAAAAAAAAACAAAAACATTAGGTTTATTCGTTTGAAGTCCTAAAATTCACTTACTCAAGGACACATGGCCATGCACCTAAAAGTGTAAGGTAATTCAAAAAGCGACTTGGCCCATTGAATTGTGTTCAATACCTACCCACAGAAGAGAGATCAACAAAAAAAACAAACAAAAAACAAAACAAAACAAAAAAACCTTTTATGCCAACGCGTATCGTTCCTTTCTTGTTATGATAAAGTTCCTTAAGTAGCGAAACGCACTGGCATAAAAGGTTGGTATCTCTTGGCGAGGGGATAAAAAGATTGCTGGAGGGTTCGTCTACGAAACTCTGGGATCGAGATGCTGAAAATGACATCAATCAGCTTAATGGCAAATTTTATATTTGCATATAATCCTATATATATATATATATATATATATATATTTGGTGGGTGCTGAAAATATCTCTGTTCAATCCACTTCCAACCCGTCGTATATCCTTGGTCGACATCTGATATCTCAAACATTAGAGATAAAAATATGGATTTTGCTTATAATTATCCCGTATTTTCATTTGGAATTGTAGTGCTTGTGATTTTTGATGACGTAACATATGAGAGGACATGTAAGCACAGTTCTTTACTTGGGAATTTATGAGTCATTTGGAAAAATAAATACACAAATCCCAAAGCCTAGATGAAGACGCCCTTATTTAATTGAAGATTTTTAATTTTTAAAAAAGGACCTCATTAATACTAAGCCTTAATTTACAGTAAGCGGGATAATTTTTTTTTACCCAAATGTTTTTTTGTCTATAGTTGGCGTTAAAGGTGCTAAGTTTTAACAACGTTTTAAAAAGTCATTTTTCTTTGTATTGTGACAAGTTTTATATCAGCAATTGTCAAAATTGACGTGTTTATGTTTATTGATTCTAATATTGAACTAGGAAAAAATAAGAGCCATTTGTTTTTTATTTCGGATTTCTTGTATCATGATGACCTAATGTATCATGATGACGTAATGTATCATGATGACGTAATGTGTGAGACAACGTTTCATAATACATGAATCATTGTAAAACAGAACGAGAACGCTCATATTTAGTTCGGCATTTTTAATTTATGATAACGACTTCAGAAATAAACGCCAACATAATTCTTGCCATGACCAACTGTGTTCGTAGCGTCGCTGCGCAGCTGGGCACGTGACCATCTCCCTATCTTGGTAGGTTTTCATTGAGACTTAGCGTGTCTTTGGCAAAGTGGACCTGTCGGAGACCATTCCTCTCCAGACCTGAAGGTGGTCATTGATTCTATCTTGGAAACCCTGGCCGAAGACTTCTCTCTTGGATGTCCTCCGACCAGCAATGCCGCACTGGACATATTCTTTATATGTGACGTGTCCCCTCAGTACGTAGGCGATCATGGCTTTCCACAACTTCCTGTCTGTTTATAAACTCTGTCTTTCTCCTAAGCTCTGTTCCGCCATCCATTTACTCAAGCTCATTATGTTATGCGTTGTTTTCCTCTGTCCCTCTATCTGTCCCGTGAATGTCAGATTTTCCAAGCCCCCTTTCCTCATTATATGCATTAGAAATCTCAAATGTCTCTTCCTGATGTTAAATTTTAGTTTGCTTTTCATTTCCATTTTCTCTAAAAGTTCGTTGTTACTTCCATGTTCGGTCCACGGTATCCCCAGTATCCTTCTGTAGAACCACATTTCTGTTGTTTCAAGTTTCCTCTTCATCTTTGGGGAGGCGCGGTGGAGTAATGGATAGCGGCTTGGATTGAGGAATCGGAGAGCCAAGTTCGAATTCCATTCACTTACGCGCTAATACCCTTGGGAAAGGTATGACTCCTCTTCTTGTACCCCCAGCTAGTGCTAAATAGCAGGAAAGACCGGATTCTATAGCCTTGGATGGCAACTGGTCTACCGCAGAAAGAAATGGCAACCTACTGTGGGGAAAAAATCTGCCTCGTCAGTCAAGTATCGAAAGATATATGATCGCCTACGCGTGTATCACGCATGACACATAGCTGACTGACTGGCTTCATCTTTGAGGAGATCGTCCAGCACCATATATTCCCAACAGTTTAATCCTGAGTGCAGATTTAGATTGGAGCCGGTCGAAATTCGCTGTAGTTCATTTCTGGAGAATCCTGAGAACCACGAGATATGAAGTTGCTCGCATTAAATATAGCAATCATTATTCTTACACAAGATCCTTTCATTTGATTCTGTATGGAGCAGGGTCGAAAGTCTCGTGGGCCGACTGGTAAATCTCCCCTTGTTACTATTAAGCGTCCAAATATGGCATGGTTTCGCCACGTATACACGGCATAAGCATCCTATACAAGATCATCATGTAAAGAAGAGTTGAAGACGGACTCATGCCGGGTGGCAACATCAAAGAGTGGACGGTCATGACAAGGCCGGAACTCCTGAGAGTCATCGCCAACAGATCAACTTGGAGAAAGTTGTCCGTTTCTTCTGCCCACCGACAATTGAAGCAGTCGAGAGACAGATTATTATTATTATTATTATTTCAATAATATAGAAGCCTTCATTTGCACTTAACATGTTACGATACCATCGTTATCAATTCCTTTTTTTTATTTTAAGGAATGGCGTGTGCATGAGTGCATTTTCAGGAGAGAAAGAGTTACACAGGTTTATATCCAACTTTTCGTTTGCTTCTCTAGAATCCAGCGGCAAGAGGAGGATATATATATATATATATATATATATATATATATATATATATATATATGTAAGCAAATATGTGGATGTAGATCCGACGGTATGATGAAAAATATGGAAAAGACAAAACAAAATCCGAATATGCAAGTTTACTGTTTTAATGTGACTTTAGAATTTCAGTTGTTCTGTTTCTGACTAGTCTTGTGTCTATTGTCTCTTCATGTTGACTTAAATATCGTCTAACCCTAAGTATGTTTCTAATAACCATGTCCTGAAGATGGTCTACTAGACCGAAACGCCTGAAGTCGACAGTAAAACAACATTAAAACAGTAAACTTGCATATTCGGATTTTGTTTTGTCTTTTCCATATTTTTCATATATATATATATATATATATATATATATATATATATATATATATACTTTCCTTGCTTCGTGGTTTTCTCTGTCTTTTTTATAAATATTTTCACGCAATTGTTCTAATGAAATTTCCTCCTTGCTACCTCGACCGCATAAATTTAAGCGCAGTACTAGATTGGCAACTAGGTCCCATCGTTTTACTGTTGAAATAGCTAAATGTATCCGTAGGTTTTATACTAATAGTTTCTTTTCTCGCACTTATCGCCTGTGGAACGTTCTGATGCAACGTCAATCCCCATCTGTCTCCCTGAAAAGCTGTTCTCTTATTATCCCGCCTCCTCATTTTCTTTCACTCTCGCTAACCCCTGGCGTTTTTAGTGGCATTTTCGCCTTGATTGGAGTGAAATGATAAAAAAAATAATCCTTAAACTGCGTTAGTCATGGATTATATGTTGAGGATTAAAATTCCTCCAAGAAATTGGTGCGAATGGCTAATCAATGCAATTTATAATATATATATATAGTATCATCTAAATCAAATATATTCTAAAAAAAAATTAAAATAAATTTTTAAATCCCGCCCTTACTTTAGTGACCCACACGTAATTTCGGTTTATGAGATAATCTCGGATATCTAATCCCCCAAGTTCTGAGGAACGGATGGGCAGATGTAATCGTTGATTTGAAAGCGAAGACAGGTGATCAATTAGACATTAAGCTAGGGTAGTCATCTGTCTTATTGAGTTCATCGTGATTTTGAAGCTCCACAGATGCTAAAAGTTATAGGGCAGGGATGTGTGAGTCTTCTACTAAAATCAATTCACGTATGACTATGATCTTTCCATTTTCTCTGTAAAGAATGTGAAATGACGTCATCTCTTGGGAAAAGATCACCGTTGCAAATGTAGTGACCTTTACGTATACTAAAATGAACTTTAACATTAAACAGATAGAGTAGACGTAAAAATATCCCCCTCTCTCTGAATGGTCTCTCTTTCAAAGTTGTCTCTCTTATGCTCTCTAAATGGAATCTATTTTCTCTTTCAAAACAGACTCTCTTTTCCTCACAGAATGGTCTCTCTTTCTTTCGAAATTACCTCTCTTTTGCGCTCAAAATGGACTCTTTCTTTCTATGTGAGTCAAAATTTGTGCAAGGATCATGAGACTGGAAGGCAAAGTCTTGTCATTTAAAATCGTCTGATAAGGAAGGATTTTAAATCGAGCTTGGCTTATTCAAGTACAAGGCCATAATGGTATGATAAAAATAAGGAGTTGTAGAGTTGATATTAGATAATGACATGAGGAAGTGTTCTTGGATTCTGCCAAATCTCAGTTAATTAAACTGAAAGGGAAACCCTTCAACATAGCAATTATCGTTGTATACGCATCAACAGCGTAGAATAGAACATACGGTTACATCTTGCTATTTCAACTGCACAACGATGAGACCTAATTACCAATGTAGAATCTAGTAGTATGTTTAAATTCGTGCGGTAAAGTTACGAAAGAAGAGAGCAATATTTATTTTGAATAATATACAAAATGTGGCACAAGGCTAAGAGGGGAGATAGGAGAAAGCTGATCCTAAATTTGTCTTATCTTAAACTTAACTAGCCACAATCATTGACCCAAACAAACCACAGTATTCCTTACAAACGAAACATTCTTACTTACCATTCTTACCAAAGCCACCATAATACATTCAAGGTCTCTATAAAGTCCTAGCCAGTTCCCATATGTACAATTTGTCTGTGGGGAGGGAATAAAAAAATATTTACAAATGAAACCCCAATGAATATTTACAATGAATACAATTTATATGCAAGAAAGTAAACAAAATAGTAAGAAGGAGGAGAGCGATATTTATTCTGTATAAATTACAGAAATGTGGCACAAGGCCGAAGGGGGGATTGGGGAAAGGACTGTCTTCTTCTGTCTTAACTATAACTTAGCTAGCCGCAAACACTGACCCAATCGTACGAACAATATTCCTTACACCAAAACACCACATTCATACGTACCTTTCTTACTACAACCACCATAATACCTCACTGTCTCCCTGTAAATACTAACTGGTCCCCATATTTACAATTCAGTGCCTGTGGGGGGAGGGGAATAAAATAACAAGGAGGAGAGCTCATTAGAACAAAACTGCTGTGAAAATATTTATAGAAAAGACAGAGGAGGGGGGGTGACGTTACAGCGGTGGGAAAGTGACTGAAGTCGAGGTGCCAGGTCAGAACTAACAACATTACAGACCCTTTTTTGGATTTTATCAATAATCTCGAGATATATAGCAGGAACACGAGACCAGATATAGCAGCCATATTGAATGCACTGACGAATGGTAAAGCAGATATTGAAAGAAACATTCTCTCACTGATTACTTTAAAACTGCTGATCCGAATTTTATTTATAAAAAATATTGATTATCGGCTGGCGCATGGAAATGGAGGAGGAGGAAGGAAAAAGGAGAGGATTAGTTTCTAACCTTGACATCCATACTGAATGTCTATGTATTTATCTATTATTGATAAATCGTTCAACCACAAATAATATTTCTTACATTGATTATTCATCAGTATATTTCTTTGGCTTTCTGCTTAGCGTTGTGGATGACGTTAAAGTCTACATATCATCATTTTCAATATCGGTATCTAGTCTACCCCACAATTACACCCACAGCCGCCACGTGAATTCAAAGAATGCCCATGTTGTTAATAAGCAAGAACAAACATCTTAAATCCAAAATCACTCTCGTTCTTTTTCTTCCTTTCTTTCTGCTTGTTTCTTTTTCTTTTCTTTTTAACTCTCTTCTTCTTTTTCTTCTTGCCTTTCTTCCTTTTACCCTTTTTTTTCTTCTCTTTTCTCAATGTTCTCAATCGTGTGGCGTTGAAACTATTTTATCGGTCAGGCTTTGCAGTGTTGCGTGTGACATCGGCGTCTACACCTCGCCGTTTACAGCGCCATTTTCGGCATGTTCGCCTCCAAGCGAAAACTGAATTAGGATTGCATTATAGCGGTCTTCACCCCCCCTGTCTTGGCTTGTTCTGTCTTACAATTAATGGACAAGGCAGAAAAAGAATCGAATAAGAACTGTTACCATCGGACCAGCCGACCGAAAGGAGATATCGATTCACAGACCCTTCCGAGAGAAAAAAAAAGAAGATAGTTGTTGGAATTAGACATAGCTTAACTCTGAATAACGTACTGTGGTACGGGGGTTATGTTCAGAAGTGTTGGGGGTTCTAATGAAAATGAAACATCATAGGAAGAGAAAAGAAGAGAAAGGACGGCTGATGGGGAAGAGAAAGAGTTGAATATTAAAAGAGAGAGAAAGAGAGAAAAAAAACTTACGATGAGATAAAAGAAATATGAAAAAAGATGAGAAAAAATATTCGACGAATTATTTAGACATTCTTCTTTGTGTCGGAATTTCTGGAATGAGAAATTATCATTTTCCTATTTACAAGCGGATTATTATCTCGGTGACCATAAGGGAATTTTGCACTGAACCCTTTATTTAATTTACGGGGGTAAATTTACTCGTCGCGCTGACCATGTCTAGGGACCTTCTTCTCCTCAGGACATAGGCGATCATGGCTCTCCACAACTCCCTTTTCTTTTGTAGCTCTTAATAAAATTTATTGTTTTTCTGTTATTTCTCCTAAACCCTGTTTCGCCATCAATTTACATAAGCTATATGTTCTTTATCTCTGTCTTTATTGCCTTCAATCTGTCCTGTGAGTATCAGATTTTCCAAGCTCTCTTTCTTTTCATGTGCCCTAGAATTTACAACTGCCTCTTCAGGATGTTAAATATAAGTTTACTTTTTGTTTACATTTTCTCCAAACTTTCGTCGTCACTAACATAATCGGTCCATGGTATCCTCAGCATCCTTCTGTAGAACCATATTTCTGTTTCTTCAAGTCTCTTCTTCATCTTTGAGCACTCACTATCATACAGGAGGACAGATATCACATAATAGTTCAGTATACTTTTCCTTGTTTCTAGCGAAGTTTTTATATCTCTTAATACTCTGCTTAGCTTTTGGAAGGCATCTTTGGCCATCCCAATGTGCCTTCGGATTTCAGGGTCACACTTTCCGTCTTCCGGAGCGTAGAACGGTCGAAACATTGTGGATATGGCAATATAGATGAGGACAACAATCCAAACGATGTAAATACAGCAAATAGTTACAATACCTCATCTCAGAAATATAGACAGATCCTGAAAAAGGCCGGAGCGTACAGCGGCCGAAACGTGAATATGGCAATAAAGATGAGGACAACCGTCCGAACGATGTAAATAGTGTAAATAGTTACAATACCTCATCTTAGAAATATAGACAGATATTGTACACTGGTATGCAAAGCTTTGGGACAACTTGATACTATCATTCTACACTTTTATTTGATTAAGAAGTTAGGATCGTCCTGCAGAATACTTTTACCGGTAGCGTCTGTGGACGTTAGCGATTGTTGCGTTTTCGTAGGTGCTGGTTAACAAAAGATGCATCGCATTCAGCCGGTTAAAGGTGAAAAAGGTCATGGAAAACTATTAGGCCAATGAAAGAACCGAGATTATAAAGTCGTCGTAATATGCAAATTTCTAAGTAGGAATTGTTTCATCTTCGTCATACGTGTGTAAAGTTTCCTTGGCAAGCCATTGTAATTGAACATTAGCTCAGTGCTACTCAAAGTGGTCACCCGCGGACCGGTGCCGGTACGCGAACCATTAGCTACCCGTACGCGGGCAGTGTCAAGGCCATGATAAAGAATCATTTGTAAAGATTAACTTTATATAATTTTTGTTTTTATCTTAATAAACTGCTTATTTTTTATTACTTTTTATATGTTTTGATATTGAATTATTTTTTGAAAAATAAATGGAAGATAAAAAAAATCAACATTTATTGTATTCATTATATATATCGTTATCCGTATAAATTAATATTACCACGAAATATTACAGATACGTGACACGTTGAGAAAAAAAATGGCGGTCCACCATATCAGATAGTTTGAGAAGCACTGCATTAGCTTACTTTCTTACACTAAAATCATGGCTAAAATCTCTGTTGAAACAAAGATGGAGGTTGTGATTTTAAAAGAGAAAATGACTCAGTGAGGTATAGCTAGGAAGTTTCCAGAAACACTGTTCCAATAATCCAAAAGGCGTTTGCTACAACCGGAAGTGTTTTAATTGCTAAGAAAACCGGAAGACCACAAATGTCAGACAAGGGAGATGAAAGAAAGGTTTCGTGTGTCACGGTAGGTAATCCAGAATTAACAGCCAGACAAATGAGAAGTGAATGCAGTCTTAACAGTGAGGTTTTACTTGATAGAACATGCAGAGTATTACGAAAAACAACTTCAAGGGACGGACGTATAGCAGCAAAAACAAAATCCTTCATTAATCCAAATCATAGGAATAGAAGACTGAAGTGGTCAAAAGAACATCCAACATTGGATGTTGGAAAGTGGCAGAAATAATTTTAAGTAATGAATGCAAAATAGAGTTCCATTCAAATGCAAGAGAATATGTAAGAAGACCAGTGCGAGAAAGGAACAATGCAAGATACCAACACAAAGGCGATAAGATTTGGTGGTTGACACATCAGGATGTGTGCTTGCAGCAAAAGCTATTGACTGCTAACAAGAATGAGAAAATCTGAGCATTTTCACAAAAATGAGGACAACTGCCCAAACAATGTAAGTAGTGTAAATATGAATCAAAATTACTTATAGTACATTTGTTAGAGATTACATTGCTGACCTTTGCCATTTGCTTATATTTAGTTGGAACATATGTTGTAGCGTCTTTCAGTATGTGACGTTTGAACATGTGATTTCGTTTCCCGCGTGACTGAAATTTATGACATATACACATATTCTGAAAGATGATATATTTAAACACGTCTATCTATAGTATTCGTGTGTGGATTGTGAGTTTGGAACCCTGGCTTTCACGCTTTTGCAATCATCAGACAAACTATATATATATATATATATATATATATATATATATATATATATATGGAAGTCAGCACTTAGAGGCGACAGTCTGTTTCATGCTAGTGCAATCGTCAGGCAAGGAGTTGCCTGACGATTGCACTAGCATGAAACAGACTGTCGCCTCTAAGTGCTGACTTCCATGTCCACTTTTATATTTACACACGCTCTATCTCTGATATTGAGCACTTTATCCCATAAATATAGCACACTTTAAGACTATATTTCTTCATATATATATATATATATATATATATATATATATATATATATATATATATATATATATATACATATATATATATATATATATTTTCAATGAAATTTCTCGAACATTCAGGCTGGTAAATGTAATTAATAATGTCTGATTAAACAACAGAGCGTTTACTTAAATAAATTGTATCTCTTAAAATGACGTATAAACAGAAAATATATTAAATAATTGTCAGGTTTAATACATTTCATAATATGTTATTGTTTACGTTGAGGTTCGTCTCTTGGGCAGATATGATCACTCGGGGAAAAGTCGAAGATTTGTTGTTTAAAAACATTAATTTGGACTTTGCCAACCAGACGCTTCTCTATAGCTAAGTGATACAGCATGTCAGATCAAATAACGGTTCCGTTTACGACACAATTTCGATTCCTGTTGGAGAACGCATATTATCTACAAAATTTCTCGAACATTCAGGCTGGTAAATGTAATTAATATTGTTTAATTAAAAAACAGATCATTTACTTAAATTGTATCTATTAGAATAACGTATAAACAGAATATATATATATATATATATATATATATATATATATATATATATATATATATATGATAAAATATAGTTTTAAGAGGTGACCGTCTCTTACATGCTAAACGGAATCGTCAGGCCTGATGAATGCATTTAGTATGAAACAGAATGTCGCCTCTGGCTGTTGAATTTACTGTCCACATTCGCACACGCACACACACACACACACATATATATATATATATATGTGTAACCCGGATATAAGAGAGTTGCCGGGACCGGAAAATCTCTCTTATATCCGGGTTTATCTTATATCAGGGTCTCTTATATCCGGGTTACACTGTATATAAAATCTATTTGCTTCCGCTCCCCGTGAAAATGATGTAAACTAATTTTTGTGCGCAAATTCTTATTCGCGCTCTCTTCTGACTCTAAGACCCCCCCTCCACCACTTCCAAGCACTCCGGTGACGGACATGATGCAAAAACACAAACATAAAAACAATATTGCTATTTTATGCAGAACAATTTTCGGTAAAAGAAGTTGGGTATAGTCATATAGAATTTTTATGATTGAATATTAAATTTCATTCAAAACTGTTTCTTGGATGTGGCTCGCGAATTTTCTCGCAAAAATATTGCATTTTCTTTTGTCTTTTGGAAGAAAACCGAATAAAGTGTTATCAGAGTTTCAAAATAAAGATATTTATTGGACGCAAAACTGCATTTGATCTGTTTGAGATTTTAGTTTGATTTAGTTTATCGCATCAGATAAAAAGATTTCTTTTTTTACTTACATTAATAAATGTAATGCATGGTCATATCTGAGATAATTGAATAGTTGCCAACAGTGAGTGTACAAAGCCGGTAAAAGCTATGTTTTCAAACGATGATTTTCAAAGAAGGCTACTCTTCCCCTTATGGAATCGACTCCAAAAAGGATGTTTCCACTATCACTACAATCTTAACCTGTTCAAATCTAAGGTTAACAGTTATCTCCTCCACATATACTCATAAACTGTACCGCTTACCGCCTACGCTGCAAGCCTCTACCTCGAGTGGCTCTTAGACTTTGTACAAGACAAACATTATTTTAAAAAATATATCTCCACAGACCCTGGTAAAAATTAAAACTAAATCCGCTATATCTAATAAAATCCTTCGTAATGACTTTTACCCTGCCACTTGCGTGTTGCAGAAAACCAACATCGTTTATAAATTTAAATGTCCTCTGGGAGATTGCATCTCCAACGATAAAAATAATATCTCTGTTGGACACACGACAACAACGCTTTCACGTAGACTAAGTCTTCACCTGAATAACACGTCCAATATTTCTAAACATTTACAACAACATACCTGTCCACACTCGCAATTCAGAAAAATCCTTGTCGAAAATACCTCCATACTTTCCACGAAAAGAATAAACACAAACTAAAAATACTCGAAGCTATTTATATAAAAAAAATTGAAACCAAACCTCAAGAAAATGAATTACGAATACTCCACAAACATTTTAAAATGTGTACAATAGATAGTCTTTAAATGTTAGCGCTTGTCAGAATAGTTTTTCCTTTATTTAGCAACTACTCAAGTCCGGAATTTTTCCACAGCATACCTAGTTACCCCCCCTTAAACGATGTCCGTCACCCAAGGCATGACACGGCGTTCTTGACTCCACATATAAAAATGGTAATCTGTCGTATGATCACAACAATTTTTGCCATTCACTACCATGAACACTAAATAACTTCTCTATAATTAACAACAACCCTGATGATGACATTATGGTATGTCGAAAGTAATCGGAATAAATACAGTATGAGCCAACACGGTGTTTTCCTCTCGTCTTTTAATAACCGCACAAAAAAGCTTATCCGCGAATATGAAAGGATCCTATCGGGAATAAGAATAAGTAGACAGAACATGTCTAAATTATTTTACGAAACCTGTCTTAATGAAAATATGCTGCCGAAATATATATATGTATACATATACATACACACACATATATATATATATGTGCTTGTGTATATAAATATATATATACATATATATATGTGTGTGTGTATATATATATATATATTTAAAGACATTTATGATATGTTTAACGTTCTTTATATAGATACAAGTTTTTAAGCAAATGCTCTGTTTTATAATAAACAGTATTAAATAACATTTACCGGCCTGAATGTCTATATAAAGAACGTTAAACATATCATAAATGTCTTTAAATAAATTGTCGGACATTGTCCAATTCAAAAATATATATATATATATATATATATATATATATATATATATATATATGTATATGATAAAATAAATATTAGAAAAATATAAAAATAAATAAGTATAATAAATTAAGTAAATAATAAGCAAATTAACAAACTACGAATGCATACATAAACACAAGTAAACGTAATAATGTCAATCAACATCAAACAACAAAGCAATCAATAATAAATTTAACAAACAACACTATGAAATAACCACAAAACTGCATTCGGATCTACAATTATTTCCACTCAATAGCCCCTAGAATAATTTAAAACATAACAGTTACCACCCACCCAATAACCGTTAGAATTACCAATAATACATCACTGATCGGCATATATAAATAGTTGAGCCAATCGTCTGACGATTGCGTTTAAGCATATGAAATCTACGTTACAACGGCGGGAAAGTGACTAAAGCCGATTCTTCTTTGGATTGTATTAAGAATCTTTAAATTCATAGCAGGAGCATTAGACCAAATGTGGCCGCAATATTCAATGCATGGACAAATAGTAGACTTATAAATATGTGAGGTTTCGGCGAGAAAAAATTGTCTAGCACGACACATTGAACTAAGATTCCTAGCTGTAGCCCTAAATATAATACAAATGTATACATTACCACTTTTGCATGTGTGGACTAATAAGGTGGTCTATTTCTTAATGACCCTTAAGTTCTTGTGCTGGAGAGTCTCAATTAAAAATAGCCCAAATTGATGCTTAGGCTGGGGAGATAGAAGTGATACTGATGCCTTATAGGAATTACAGACCAACAACCTTTCGCTAAAAAGGTTTCCTGATGAGGTTGCAGACCATCTTGAACCTATCTATGATTTTCGTTTTTTCGGATTTTCATAATAAATTCAATTTTTCATCTACAGTGATACTCTTCCACAAAAAAGACTTTTTTAATTTGGCAAGAATAGAAACGCAGGTCTTTAGTTAGCCTTGACAACTCATGCAGATGTTATTTTCCCGCTTTTTTCCGTAAACATTTTACACCAATTTTTTCCCAACATTGATTGAGTGAAGCCATCATTCAAAACAGCTTGCAATTCATCACTTCTGAAGTCTTATAGTATACTACGACAGGGCTTGTTCTCCAAGTGAAATTTACCTTTCTGGAACATTGTAAACAATTTACAATACGAACGGCTTCCAACCATTGATTCGTCAATCATCTTCGCTTCTTCTGGCCAACTTAAAAAGAACCAACATGCATTGTCGCGCGTTTAGCTAGTCGGCCGCCATTTTTCTTTACGTTTTTTTTTCTCAAAACACGATAAATAAACACTGAATACAACTCACTCAAAATATTTAATTTCTAATTCTCGAAAAATTTAGGGTTCTGGGAAACTTAATGTTTTTTCAATTTAGCATAGACTGCCACAGAGCGACAACAGAATCGAAATTTGTCTATATTTCTGAGATGAAGTATTTGAATTATTTACACTATCGACATTGTTCGGACTGTTATCCTTATCTTTCTTGCCATATTCACGACATTTCAATCATAGTACACCCCGGCCATCTTCAGATGATTGGAATTTCGAACCGAAACCATTATTTCGTCCACTGGAGTAGATCGTTCTAGTTCCACATGCCATGCCTCTTCTGGATATTATTTTATAATTTATTTTAAAGTTAATTCCCTTCAGTAACTCAACTTTCCAAGTTTTTGTTCACCTCTGCTGTGGCCAGGTATTGGACTCACAACTCTTTGGATCAAGTCACTGGATTACTTCCACCAACGCTTTTATCCACTGGGCCATATATCCTTAAGCACACATAGTCCAGGCATGGCAAACAATATATGTACCGTTTATGGAAATGGTGCCATAGCTGAGAGTACAGTATATAAGTGGTTTGCTAGGGTCTATAAGTGGAAAGTTTTAATCTGGAAAAAGCGAAAACGTTTCGCCAGGCCTGCACTCTTTAATGATAACCAGTTATTATTTTATTTTATTTATTTATTTACTTGTATCTAGTCAATAAAGAAATAAATGTTTAAGACTTATCTGTCCGATTTCAAGTTCAATTTTTTCTTTGGTACCTAGACTTTACGAATTTAGGAGCAGTACTATATTGGCAGCTAGGTCTCATCATTTTACAGTTGAAATGGCAAGATGTCACCGTAAGTTCTATGCCAACGGTTTCTTCTCTCGCACTTCGCTCTTGTGGATTGGTTTGGTTTGGTTTACGGTATATCAACCCCAATGGGTTATTTAATGCCGACAAGATTTTAATTGCTGGTAATTTATTTTTTTCTTTAAAAATGTATTTCTGTTAACATTTTTTAAAATGTTCTGCTGGTAATAATGTATTGCTGGTAATAATGTTCTGCTGGTAATAATGTATTGCTGGTAATGATGTTCTGCTGGTAATAATGTATTGCTGGTAATGATGTTCTGCTGGTAATAATGTATTGCTGGTAATAATGTATTGCTGGTAATGATGTTCTGCTGGTAATAATGTATTGCTGGTAATAATTTCTTCTTCAAAAATGTATTGCTGGTATTTTTTCTAAAATGTATTGTTGGTAATAAAACCTATTTTTACACTTTCATAGTGTTTTGAATCCAGTTTGAAGGTTAACTATTTACCCATAGCTGGGACCCTAACAGGTACTACCACCGCGGGTCAGGGTGTACTTGGGAACACCAGCAATTAAGAAGTGGTTCCACGTTCCTCAAAACCTCCTGATCAGAGGCCTTGCTCTCGGATGTAGTTTATCGTCTTACCCAGGACGCGGATGTAGTTTATAGTCATACCCAGGACGGTCGCTTGTGGAACTCACTTCCGGCCTCTTCCTTTCAAATCAACTTTGATCTTCGAAAATGTAAATGAAATCGCAGTTGTTACCTTCTGTCTTCCTGTTCTTTTATTGTTCTCTCTCCATAATGTTTTTTCTCGTATTCTTTCACACCCGTTGTAAATTAGTGGCTTTGTTGCCTTACTTGTGGTGAAATGATTAAAAAGACCGAATTTATTGTAATTTGTATCTTTGTGAGTAGCAATGTTTTATTCGTGTGTTCTGTGTTTGTTTCTTTGTTTAGTTCTACGCTGTTGAAAATCTGTGAATATATGGAACTGTAATAAAACATGAGAAAAAAGGAACTCCTCGGTCTTTGTGATTAAGGGAGGTACACATAATCTAATTGTCAGCGTGAACGCGTTGCTTTCTTGACCCCCAAAAGCTATAATGTAATTGACAAGGGATAATCCACTTTTGGCAGCAGTCAACAGATTGGACGCCATCGAATTAGCATTCAATTTCAATTAATATATTATTCGTCATCTACTCAAAGGTTTATAGGCGTCTTCAAATTTTAATCTGCATCGAAACCATTTCCATTTGAAGATAGAATTCGAATTTCCATCAACTGAAAATGTCTTCGACGCAAAATAAATTTTAAGCTCAGAAAACATCCGGGACGTTGGCGCAAAGCTAGGACCCCCCACCCTAACGAAAAAAGAACAAAAAACAGTAGAATATTTTGATGATTAATAAAAAATACATAACGTATATTTCTGCGTATAAGGCGACCTTTAGATAAGACGAGTTAAAAAAATATGGCAAATTTTCATGAATTTATCCTATACAAGATGACTGCTTATTGATTATATAATGATAATGCTATTAGAAATGTTGCTACTTACTGTATCCTTAGAAATTCAATATATATATATATATATATATATATATATATATATATATATATGACAATTTTCAAAATAGTTTGTTGATATATAAAATTATATATATATTCGGTCCATATTGTAGGTACTTTCAGTAAGACATTTACCATCCTCAGGCATAGATGTTATTTTAAATTTTCAAATTATGATTAGCGTTTATTCCAAGGAGTATAAATGTAAGATGTGATAATAGTGACAATAGACTTATCGAACATCTGGTCATGATAAATAAAATAAAAAACAAATATAGGAACACTTCTACATACTTAATAAGTACTAGTTTAACTCGCATGACATAATGGTTAGCAAACTTATCGTGACAACAATTTGTTTGCATGTGTTTGGTTTTCAAAAGGTGTGCTCCACTATTGAAGCTTATAACACATACCGCAGTGCTCCCTCCTGGCTTTCCATCGACCGCCTAAATGTCTTTTCCTTTTGGTCCTGTAAAGGGATCTTCACGGTTTTCGGTGTGCACTGACGTCAACGAGAATATAGACTCATCGTCGGATAGTTGAGTCTCTATTCCCCCAAAACTGCGAAGAGACCTTTGCAGGCTCACAAGGAAAAGACTGATGAAAACACACGCCACGGTGGGAAATGAGAACTCGAACCTTGTTTCCCATATATTCAGTGCTTCGCTTGCTCAGTCTGGGTGGATAAGTAAGTAACACTTGGGACAACTTCGGGTTAATAGATCAGATCTTCTATTCCACTCTTCGTCCTACCAACTCTCTACCAATCTCACCATCAGGACGCGTGGCTAGCAACACGAACAGGCGGCATCGGAAGTACCCGAAGGATAGTCTGTCGCCAGTCAAGAGCGGGACAGAACTGAATACCTCGATCCCAACTGTGTATAGAGCAGCAAGCTGTGATCATCAATATTTGCTTCATTGTTGCTTGATTTCAAACGCTCTCGTTTATTTATCGTTCCCCTTCAATCAAATGGGGGGGGGTGCCTAAAAAAGGACACGAGTTCAAAGAGACCATCTGTCGGCCGTAAAACACAACACAGTCGAGATCGAGATAAAATCTCAAGCACTCTTCTTCTATGTCGGCATATCAATGATAGTATCACAAATCCTCACGTCAAGTTTATCTAAACAGTAAATAACTTGTAGTCCTACCTTACTGGAGAGATATGAATAGGAAATTAATCGTGACGGCCATCCATTTGGTTTTGATCTTCAATTGGTACTCACTTGGTGCGGCTTTGTTCTAGGATAAGTATCGCTCTATAAACTCAATTAATCACATCTTTTTGTTAGAAAGCTTGTCGACAGAATCGATTTCTTTTCTTTACCTGAGTGTCAACATAAATTCTTTTAAAGAAAAAAAAAGAATCTTACTTCTGTATCATTGATTCATATGCGATTCGAAGGTCGGGAACCTGGGAAGCGTCTTGACAGAGGACGGTAAGTGCGACACTGAGATCCGTAGACGTATTGGGATGGCCAATGACACATTCCAAAATCTGGACAGAGTACTGCGAGACAGGAGGATTTCTTTGGTCACAAAGAAAAGAATACTGAGCTGTTACGTGACATCTGTCCTTTACGGCAGCGAATGTTGTACGATTTCCTCAAAGATGAAGAGACACGAGGCGACAAAGATGTGGTTCTACAGTAGGATGCTGAGGATATCATGGACCGAGCGTGTGAGAAACGATGAGGACTTAGAGAGTATGCAAACAAGTAGGAGGCTTATACTTAATATCAGGAAGAAGCAGCTGAATTTTCTGGGACACATAATGAGGAAGGCGGGCCTGGAGAATCTGATACTCACGGGTCGAATACCTGGCAAACTTAAGGAAGTGGATGACAGAATGTAGTCGGGGGGAGGAAGCAGAGGGAAGGAACTTGTTGAGAGCTGCAAGGGATAGAGGGAGGTGGAGAGCCGTGATCGCCTACGTCCTGTAAGGACACGGCACATAAAAAGAAAGAATGCAAAGGTTTCCTGAAGTATGTCTTGCCTTCACTTTACCGTGTATCTCATTTATATACCAGTCATTATGGGAAATACTGATGCTGACTTGACATGCACTACTGACACTAAGGAAACCCGATTAAAGGTTGACTATTAATGGAGGGGGGTTAGGGTTGTTTTTTGTACGCAAGTGGGTGGCAACCCCCAAAAGTTTGAGAATGTATTGTTCAGCTGTTATTCTCTTCCTGGTTGTCCTACGACGTACCGAAATGGTAAGGTTAGAAAAAAATAAAAAAATAATAATTATCTTTGTCCTGTATAATTGATTCATAATTGTTGTGAGACCGATACTTCCCTACATCATGGACTCTCCCAGTACTATATTATTATGTGAATGGTAGTATGGGAGTAGCACCAGTAATGCGCAGCCGCGTACGATACCAATATCGGACACCACTGGATAGTAAGCTCTGCTTACTCTTACACTATTCTTTGTAACTTTTCTGTTTAATATATCTTTCTTACCTCTAACCCGTGTTCCGTGTTTTCCTTCCGTGGCCCCTACTTCGGGTCCATATCAATAATGCAGAGGTTGTCGGAATAGTTTTGTATTTCCTACCGAAAGAATTCTCGGTGTTCTCTAACCACGGTTGGCTCAATCAGCAAAAGCGTCAGGGTTGCAAACATCTACTAAATCTATTTTCCCATTTATTTCTCAAAAGACTGAAATATAAACCAACACATAAGAAAGAAGTCTCATAAGTTTTATATTCGCCTTTGCCGTCGATGGCAGCAGAAAATATGTTATCTTAAAACACAACGCCGCTCATGGCTAAAACAACCAATGCGCGGTCGACACGGTTTGACCACAGTAGCAGAATACTGTGGGATCATCCATCGTGGGGTATTTGCGTCTTTGCCTAGTCTCTATGGCGCGCTGGACTCGGTTCTCTTTATAGGTCTTTGCTCCCGCGAAAACAGCAGCTCTCCACCCCGAGTCGATCCCGGGCAACAGCATCCTAGTTCACAACATTCAGAGAAAAACTCCATCATGGACGTTTTACACTGGTTCTTGAAGCGAAGCTTGGGTCGTCCAACGTTACTTCTGCCCCCAGACAATTCCTCATGCAATATCTTCTTGGGAATTCTGGAGTTATCCATGCGCACAACATGCCCAAATCACATGATGGGATATAATGACTGAATGACAAATCTATTGAGCACTTTCTATATCCGGTACCCTATCTTGCCATTTCAATTTTTAAATATTTCTTAAACATCTCACGTGAAAACTATTTACCCTTCTCTCTTGACCAGCATACAAAGTCCACGTCACGTTTTAATAACTTTAATAATAGCACCTTGAAAATATTTAAAAAACAAAATTAATTTAAATTTCCTCAATACTATTAAATTTTGAGTCATCAATTGCCGATTGGCAAAGCTAAAATTAATGAGAAAATGTTTCACTCATTGATTACTGAAATGTTTTTATAAAATTAATTTGATTTTTATCATTTAGTGTCTGACATAATTCGAAAATACATACAGTGCTGTTCGATAAAAGTGACTCACCTGATTTTTTTTACTTGTTACGCCTATTGTTTTGGGGGGGTCAAACTAATTTTTAATCTTACTAATATAAAGACCCCTTCCCGACCACCTAGTAAAAAAGTTTACTGACCCTAAGGTATTCTATTGATAATTATAATTTTGGATATAAATGAGATTTAGGGAAAAACTCTGTGCAAAAATAGTGACTCAATCAATAGAAACATAACCGAACAGCTTTAAATAAAGAATAATAGAGGTATAATTTATTTATAATAGGTAATATAGTTCGAAATATTTAATAATCTATGGGTCCTCCTTTATTTTGAATAACCTTTTCAACCCTTTTTGACATTGACTTGATTAGGTTCTGGCAAATCTCATCTCCAAAGATTGAATTCCATTCGGATATGAAATTCACAATAAAATCCTCTTCGTTGCTCAACTGCTTTCTCGAGAGCCTGTACTTTATAATGCTCTATAAGTTTTCTATGAGGTTGAGGTCAGGAGATTGGGGAGGACATGTCATAACACTCACCTGCTTCTCATCAAAGTATTCCTTCATCAATTTTGATTTGTGACAGGGAGCATTATTCTGCATAAAAATGAGCTGGGTGGGGTCGATTTGCACCCTTCTAGAAGAAGGGAGCAGACAAGACTCTAAAATTCTCTTGTACTGCTCGCTCCTGAGGGTCTTTTCAATAGGTTTTAAGAAACCAGTTCCATGAAAAGAAAAGCATCCCCAGAACGTTATACTGAACGGATGCTTGACAGTACTTACTGCTAAATCCAAAGAGCTTTCAAAGCTTCTTCGGATTTTAGATCGCTTATCCTTTGAATTCAGCTCAACTTTCGTTTCATCGGAGATGAGAACATTTAGTAAAAAAATCAGGTGAGTCACTTTTATCAAACAGTGGTGGTAGGGTTATACCCTATCCGTCATCAGTTGAGTTTACACTGTACAGTAAAATAAGGTAGATTAAAGTAAATATTTGACCTCATAACAGTTCAACACGGGCTATCACTCACTGGCCAGCAAAAAACAATGTGGTCTGAACAGTTGCGATGAAAAGTAACTAAAATTTGGATAAAAAGAATACCCGTCAAAAATGAATATAAAGAATGAAGCGTGCATTTTTCTGAGGTATGTATTCTCCTGAAGTATTTGATGGAAACGTTATAATTTGCTTCTTGAATTACCGCCTCGGAAAGACAACTCATGAAAGTTATTCTCTGGAGATAAGTGAAACGTAAAGACAATAGTTACCCATTGTTGCTGCCAATCACCTGTGATTACCGCAGGGCCAAAATTTAAGGCAGGATTCATCAGGCAACCAGATTTGTTACCCTGGAAATAAATAAATAAATAATAAGCGGTTTTTATAAAGACCGAATGGAAAATACAGCAAAATACACAATTCAGGTAATGCAGAAATAAGCGAATGCTATTTGACACAAAAGTAATACATAAGCATGAATGGGTGGGAAAGATTATTAGCTGGAAACTGTGCAAATGACTTTACGTTTGAGAGTCGACTATAGAGCACCTATATTTTTCGGGTAGTGGCATGATTGTCTTTTTTTGCCTTTTATTAATTCTTCCACCCCCACATTTTCTTCAATATCGTAAATGTAGAATTCGCAAAGATAAGTAATCATATTAAATTAAATTAAAGACAGAGTGAAATCGAAAAATAGGTGCAGCGATAAAGAACAATGCTTAGCCTCTTGCGTCTTAGTGGCATTATTGCCTTGCTTGGGTGAATCAATTAAAAATAAATTACAAGCAAAAAACTTTTTTTTCCCGATTTCTTCATTCAATTTCTTTGGTGTGTGTGTGTGTGTGTGGGGGGGCGTGCCAATACATCGGGGCGTCTTATAAGCAGCAAAATACGGTAAACGCTTTAAGTTTTCTGAATATCGGTGTCATATTAAAAACAAAGATCGAATATTATACACAGCAAATTTCAGCTCCAAATTCCTCTGATAATTCCTTAATATACAAATTTTCTTAGAGAATAAGCAAAATATAAAACTGTCCAAGTTTACAACACCTGGTATTCCCAAGGTACTGATCAAAGGTAGTTGTTGATTAATATCGCGCGATCTTACGAGAACCGATGTTTCAACGTGATATGGTCATAAGTCGAGAGTTCTGGAACACTGGAGGGAGTGCGGAGATGCCGGGCAGAGACCCGGACTATTGAGAAGGCTTGCTCTCGCGAGATCTCCAATGAGAGCGGCCAATTACAACGTGTATGAAAACTCATTGACTATGAATAACAATAACAACAACAAAAACAACAACAAAAACAACAACAACAATAATAATAATTATAATTTTGTATGCTTGGATGTTGGATAATTACGTAGTTCCCATGAGCATTACTATTAAGCGTTTATACTTCTGTAAAAAAAAACAAAAAAAAACGATATTTGAATGCAGATTTTCAAAAAAGGCTGGTCCTTACTATTTACAGAAATGATGCAATATAATCTTGCTATACTCATTTGCCTAAATTTAGTTCCGCTTTATAGTTAATTAGGTTAGGAGGGATTGTAAGATTGCTGAAATAGTTACGCTCACCCATCGGCGCCAGTGGCCGGTGTTCGAACTTAGCTAAAATGCCAGGATTTTCAAATTTGGATTGTCAAGCATGCCCCACTCGCTTTACTGTCACTCCGCAATTATCTGTTTTTAATTTTAGCTATTTTCCGAATTAAGAAATAACTTAATGATTTTGAGTTAAAATTATTTTGAGCGAGATTTGGCATTCAATCTCTACGCCGTCCATTGACAGAAGGAAAAAAAGAGATTGTCAAGGATTGACCAGGAATTCAAGCATTGCAGGCAGAAGCGGATTATGACAAATATAATGAAATGTATTGCTTAGGATTTGACGGAAAAGATTGTCAGTGACCAGACATTAAAACAAGCATTACAAGAAGACATAATAGTGTTGCTGTATGGATAAAAACAATGAGAGAATAAAAATTAAACAAAAAACAGAAGATCTGGAGAATGGAATAGAAGAGAAGTAAGGTGTGTGTGTGTGTGTGTGTGTGTGTGTGTGTGTGTGTGAGAGAGAGAGAGAGAGTGAGGGAGAGGGAGTTAGAGATTGGTTGATTGATCGAGTTGTTTTTTACGGCTTATCAACCTTTTGCGGGTTATTTACAGTCAGAAATATTTTTTTTAGATTGTAACAATTATTTTTGGAGTGTGGGGGGAGATAATGATTTAGTGATGCAAGTCTTATTAATTCACCCAGAGATGGGGTGAAAAGGGGTGAATTCATATATTTCCTAAGGCTATTTGCACGTAAGTGAATATGACGAACCCAACTGGAATTGGAACTCTGCTCTCCGTGTGTGTATGTGTGTACGTGCGAGAGAAAGAGAGAGATAGCGAGAGAGAGGTACCTGACATGGCGCCTCTGGGAACAGACCGCCATCGAACCTTTCAGCAGCAGTCTGTAAGAGGAAGCTGGAGTTTTTCTGCAAAATATCCAATCTAGGATTTCCCCATCTCGTTTTGCTGCTAAGTGTGTGGCAATTTCCTGCATTTTAAGGCAGCAGAAGCCAAAGAAAACAGATTACTGGTATTTCCATTCTCTCTCGGACAATGGCCGTTCTTTGAGAAAGGTCGTTATTTCAGACCAATCTGTAGAATTGGCAAAAACAAATATGGCTTCCTTGACACGTGAAAAGACCATCACAACAAATGTACATTCCGCTCGTATTACCTGTAAGTGTCTGTAGGTGTATCTGTGCCTATCATCATCATCATCATGACCGGGGTGTGAACGTAGGGTCGCCGAGCAGCTATGCACCTGACTAATTCCCTTCATATGGGTCAACTCGAGGCATTGTAATGGTTAGCAAGCTTGTCTCGTGAGAATAATTACGACTGAATAGAGAGTTCGATCCTCACTGGGTGCTCCTTACTTTCGGCCTTGTGACACATCTAAGCTACGTTTGGAAAATTACTAACTCCCTTCTTATGTCTCGGTTGCGTGCCAATGTCTTAGCCTATGTGAAGGATCAACCAGTCCACTCAGTGATGTTGTCTGCCCATTTTTGTTATACTCTGCCTGCTTCTTCTTTTACCTAAGGTGGAACATTGTAGAGCAATGAAAGATTGTCGGCTTTTATGACGTGCCCATAGCATTTCAGTTTTTTCTTCCCAACCGTGGTTATATGGTTTTCCAATGAACCAGTACCTTGTCCGATTGTGTCTCGCACTGCGTCACAAATGATGCAGTCTACTTAGGGGACAACTCCGATGATTTCTGCTTCCTACTACTTTATACGTTCTTTTTCAATATATTTAAAAATCACAACCTAATTAGACGCTTATATATGAGAGAGCAAGTGCGTGATATTGATAGTAGAGCCAGCCATTGTGTGCAGGGTATCCTTGTTTAGACTTGAGTCCGCACAATCTTTAGAGAGGGATGCTTGTATATCTTTCGTAAACAAGGGAAGACTTGAAATGACCGAAATGTAGTACAATTAACCAATGCTGAGAATATCATGGAAACACCGTGTGGCAAATAAGGAAGTTTTAAGATGAACTACAGAGAAATTGTTGCTAACAACCGCAGACAGTTGTACTTTTCGAGGCTACATGGACAGAAAGGAAGGTTTGGCGAACTTAACATTCACAGGGCACAGTGAAGGTAGAAGAAGCAGATGAAAATAGCAAGTAGCCATTGTAATAAGTTAAAGAAAATGAATGAAGTATTAAATACCACAAAGAGAGGACATGCTATAAATAATAAAGGAAAGAAAGTTGTGGAGAACCGTGATCGCCCTTGTTCTGAAGTGCCATGATAGAGATAGATAGTGCCACGAAGTGGTTAGAAGGTTAGTTTCGCAGACCGTTATTGCTTTAATGAACTTGATCCTCACCTGGTGCCTTAGGCTTGTAGCATCGTGTCAGACTAAGCCCAATAAATATAAATATTTACTAAGCTTAGCTTTGTTTGATACAAAATGAAGTTGGGGGAATTAGGTAGGATGAAGTTGTTGCGCCAATGTTCCAAATAGGAAGAGTCTTTCTTAACGGTTATTCGTTTTGTGTACGACAGCACGCCAGTCTATTTTAACAGCCCAAAGCAGGCATTGGGAAGTCGATTCCGTCTTTCGATTTTTCAACAATTTTATTTGACATTTTATTTTCTATTTTATTGTTTTTTAATCATTTCACCCTAAGCAAGGCGGGAATGCCACAAGTACGCAAGCGGTTTACAGGGAGTGAAAATGAAGAAAAGATTCAGTATAGGGAGGATTGAGGAAAGGACAAAAGATGAATGGGATTCAAGAATACAGAAGATAGCAAGTGACATTGAGTTTAAATCTTTGAAGATTGTAGTTTTCACGAAAGCAAGGAAACAGAAGAGAGTTCCACAGGTGGGAAGTGCGAGAAAAGAAACTGTTGAATTGAACTTTTTCAACAGTAAACGGGTGGATATAAGGTTGCCAATCTAGTAGCACGCTTAAATTCATGCAGTTGGAGCACCATGGAAAATATTTGTAGAAAAGACAGAGGGAAGTCACGTCACGTTGGTGAGAAAGTGACTGATGTCGGGGTGCCTTATAGAAATTATATATATCGAAATTAGTAAAATGACAGAAATTATTACTTTTGTGGCTTTTTTTCAGCTTGATATGCAGTACAAATATGGCGCCTTTTATCTTTTGAGATAAACCGATACACCTACGATTTTAAAAAATTATTTCACCTCCAAGCAAGGCGGAAATACCACTGGTACGCAGAGGGATGCAGGGAGTGAAAGTGAAAGAAAAGATTCAGTATAGGGAGGATTGAGGAAAGGACAAAAGATGAACGGGATTCAAGAAAACAGAAGATGGCGATTGACGTTGCATTTAAATTTTTGCAGGTTGCTAGTTCCACCGGCGTGAAGTGCGAGAAAAGAAACTGTTGGAATAGAAGTGTTATATTCCATTTTTTATGCGTCATATCGTTTCATGATGTAGGCGAACATGGCTCTCCACAACCTTCCCGTCTTTTTTTGCACTAAGTAACCTTTGTCATTCTACCATTCGCCCTCTTTTGTCCCTGTTCTGTAATCCATCAAACACGTTCAGCAGGTTACTCGCTTTTTGCCCTGATTCTCTTGCCTTCAATATGTTCTGTGAGTGTTGAGTTCTCCAAGCCTTCTTTCCGAATTATGTGTCTCAGAAATTTTATCTGTCCCTTTCTGATTGTAAGAATAAGTTTCCTTGTTCCTTAAGACTTCCTCATTGCACATATGTTCAGTCAATGGTGTTCTTATCATTTGTTAGTAGAACCGCAGCATCTCATTTCAAGTCTCTTCTTTATCTGTGAGGACACAGTCCACTATTTGTTGCCATATAAGAGATTAGATACGACATAACAGATTTTTCTGTTTCTTAATAATTTGCTTAGTTTATGGAAGACATCTTTCTTTATCCTAATCGTCTCCGTATTTCTCTCACATTTTCCACCGCCCGTTACTACACCACCCATATAGTTAAATTTTTACAACTGTCTATATTTCTGAGATGAGGTACTGTAACTATTTACCCTATTTACATTGTTCGGACTTTTTTTGTTAAGGACACATGGTCCAGTGGTTAAAAGCGTTGGTTGAAGTAAACCAAAAAGTGACTTGACCCAAAGAGTTGTGAGTTCAATACCTGGTCACGGCCGAGGAAACAAAAACTTGGAGAGTTGGGTTACTAAAGGGAATTAACTGAAACTGAGACATCCGGAAAAGGCATGGCACGTGGAACTAGAACAATTTACCCTTTCGATTAAATAAAGGGTTCGGTTCAAATTTCCAACGTATATCATCCGAAGAAGGCCGGAGCATACAACGGCCGAAACAATAAAGATGAGGACAACAATCCTAACGATGTAAATAGTTACATTTCTGTACTTGCTTGATTTGGACGTCCCCAATATGCTCTCATTTTCGTCTACCTATTTTACTGACAACCGCGCATTTTATCTTCTTAGACTTAATAAATAATCCTTTTTTCGTTACTTTTCTTCTGTATCTTTTCTAAGAACTTTCATATTTCCTTTCTGGGTTTACAATACAGCGTACTGGGTAGGACGATAAACTACAACCGGCAGCAAGACCTCTGATCCGGAGATTCGAGGTTTGGAGGAGTGTGGAACCACCTCTTAATTGCTGTTGTTCCCAGGTCCACCCTGACCCGGGGTGGTAGCAACTTTTAGAGTCCCAGCTATGAGCAAATAGTGAACCCCCAATAAAAAAATCAACAGTACATTTTTATAGTGAAATGACCAACAATACATTTTATGATCAACAAACTATATATCTAAAAAAACAACTTTACCCTGAGAGTATAGAATTATGTACAAGGTATATGTAGTTGAAAGCATAAAATTGCGTGCGGGATATTTAGATTTCGGCATTAAATAACCCATAGAGGTTGATATTCTGCTAAGCAAAAATAACCGACTATCAATAACAGTGTCATATCTTACCCTGTTTAGAATATATCCGTCGATAATAAATCCTGGTAGGACCTCTAGTTCTCTTAAGTTCGTATAATTGCATAGGTTGAATAAATCTGGTAAGAAAAAGCACCCTTGCTTTACTCTTGTATTCTATACCTGCATGAAAGCTGTTTGCTCTCAGTCGAGGTTACGGATTGCTCGAATATCTTTCCCATGTAAATAAAGCTTTTGTAATATTTCGAATAGCTCTTTGTATTGTTTCTTAAATATAATTACCTAATGTATTGCGTGTTTATCTGAGTGAACATCAAAGGAAGTGTAGTTTAGTATGCGTGTGTTTACAGATATGTGCAGTGTATTTATTAATAGTAATGTGTGACTATATACGTCTAGTCAATGCATGTGTACATCATACCTTGTATGTTTGTTGGCGTTTATTTTCGATCCTGCGTACACATTAGTTTGAGAATGTTTCTCGTTTCAAGTTTCTTCTGATTCGCAATTTAATCGCGACACGAGCGCGAAATTGTCACAGGAATTTGCGTTAATCTCGCCGGATATGATTTTATTTTGTTCGATTTTAGTTGAAACACATGTTTTGTTTCAGCCACTCGGCAGACATGCTTGATAAAACAACCAGCAAAAACATCTTGCAGGGTGTGTGTGTGTGTGTGTGTGTGTGTGTGTGTGTGTTTATCTCTCTCCCTCTCCCTTTCTTTCCCACTTTCTCTATATTTATGTGTGTGTATGTAGCTTGTTTTAGGAAGAGCAATGGCAGCTGAAAAAAAGACAACTCTCACTTTAATCTACAAACTCGTTTCTTTTCCATTTTTTCTTTATTATTATATTTTTGTTTTTACAGGCCATTCTTTCCTTTTTTCTTTCTTTTTTATCGCTCTGTTCTTTCTTTCTTTCTTTCTTTCTTATATTTTCCAAAATATTCTCTATTCTTTCTTTCTTATTTTCATCGCTCTTTTCTTTCTTTCTTTCTTTCTTTCTCATATTTTCGATCTTAACTTCTCTGTTCTGTCTTTCTTGACATGTTGTCACCCTTTTCTCGTATTGCTCTCTTTAATCTCTCTTCTTTTCTTAATCCCCTTTCACTATTTTTACTCCCCTTTTTTTCGTGTTTCCTTTACAATTTCATCCCTCTTTATCTTCAGCCGCCATATTCTTTTTATTTTTAGCGATCATTTTCGGGCCTTCCTTCCTTCCTTCCTTCCTTCCTTCCCTCACCTTTTTCTATTTTGTCAAATATTTTTATTCATTCTTTCTTGCAACTGACTTTTTAATTGATTTTTCTTTCTCTTGAAAACTTTCCTTCCTGTTCAGGTTAAAGTTTTTGTTCTCAATTACAACTTCCATTCGTTTTATTTTATATTTTCAACCTTACCATTTCAGATATTTCTTTCTTTCTTTCTTTCCTTCTTTCTTTCTTTCTTTCTCATATTTCCGATTTTAGCTTCTCTGTTCTTTCTTTCCTTCTTTCTTGCTCTGTTCATCTTTCTTTCTTTCTCTCTCTGTTATTTCTTTCTTTCCTTCTTTCTTCAATAAATACACACATTATTTTTTTAATCCTTAATGACGGTAACCTTCAAATCCGGATGAAATAATATCCTTAATCAACCATCCAGCCATAAAATATTGCAATAACGATGCTGGTATTCCTCCTTCCACAAATGTATTTTTAAAAAATCTCTTATTTAAAATGCGTAACTTTTTTAATTTTTAATTTTCCTCGAACGAAAAAAAATGTTCTATTTTTTTTTTTTTTTTTTACTGGAACTCAAAAAAAAAAAGAAGAAAAAAAAGTAGTTTTGTGGGTGGATGGTTTGGATGGTGCAAATGTGTCAATCTAACCTCATTTCTCTCTGCAGAATAAATTTGGTGTTACATTACAAGAGAATGATGCCGAGAAATGTAAATAAAATCAGGAAGCAAGCGAAAGGTGGTGCTGATGGCGGAGGGGGAGAAGCATTGAGTCGGAAATAAAGGAAATGGCGGGGAGATCGGTTTATATGAATGAGAGAAAGGAAAAGAGTGTTAAAGAAAAAGAGAGTTAGCGTTAGAGAAACATTCGGGAAGTGGTGTTTTTAATTAAAGGGAGAAGAGGAGAAATTAAGAGAAGAAGTGAGATAAATAGATAGATAGATAGAGAGAGAGAGAATTGAAGAAAGAGCTACAGTGAATAAAGAGAGGGTATGAATGAAAGAAGATGACGACAAAAGAGAGAACCATGAAAAAAAGTGAGGAGAGTTAGTATTGGGCGATACAGATACTGAAAAACGCATACCTATATCGCATTTGATAAGGTATAGTACAAAGGTATATTTGAATTACTAGGAAAACTTAATTTATATGGGAAAGATAGAATAATGCGGAACAAGCAGTCTGCCTACGGATAGAAAATGCATTGAGCAATTAAATAATACCAGAAAGCGGTGTATAGCAAGCTGCCTCTTCTCGCCGGATTTATTTATGTTGTGAGGGAGAATATTTCCCTACAAGTTTGGGCTCAGCCGTCGGGCGAAAGACCTAAAAATACTCCTACATCAAGAGAAGTAGCAGGAGGAGCAGTAGCAGTAGTAGCCTTTGCTGAAAACAGTCGTTCACAGCTAAACATTCTCTTCCCTAGTTTCTATTCTATATTATGTTTCCCTGTACCAAAAGGTAATAAACTTTTTGTTAAACCATTTTTCCGGTTTTCTGCTGTTAGTTTTGATAACTCAGCTAAAACAATTTAGAATTACAATAAGGAGATGTTAAAAAAAACTAAAATTGGTGGACACTATCGTAACAACATGAGATATGGAGATGACAACTTGCTGATGGCCGACGCAGAAAGAAAGAACTATTACACAATGTAGTAAATGAAAGTGAGAAGAAAAGATAATCCATCAATTCTAAGAAAACACAATATATAGTTGCTAGCAAAAGGGGCAGGCCAGAATTTGAGCTACAAATTGGGGAGGTCAGTATAAAACAAGTACAGAAATTTAATTATCTGGGAAATGTTTTAACAGACAACGAAATGTGTGGTACAGAAATGCAAATGTCTTTTCCGAAAGCTAAAACAGAGTATTAAGAAACAGACAAATTACGTTAGAAACAAACAAAAGCTGGAATGTTATGTATTATCAATCCCCTTATATAGCAATGAATGCTGGAAGAGGAGACTTGAAGCAGCAAAGACGTAGTTCTACCTTGGACGGAGCACGCGAACAACAAGTAAATGTTAAGGAAAATAGAAACAAAATGGACACTTGCGCATAGCATCAGAAAAAGACAGTTGACATTTCTGGGACAAATGATGAGGAAAGACGGCTTGGAGAACAAATTGAACGCAAGACGGTTAGATGGAAAAGAGAGTACAGAATCTGGCTGAAGTGATCACTGTTCCAAGTACTTTCGCTTAATTCGGTTCGTTTTTAATAGAGTTTCTATGTTGATGTCTTAAGCTGTGTTGTGTATAAGTAGTAGTAATTCTAAGCAGTGCTACATTGGCGTAGTTGTAATTATATGTTGGACTGCCTTTAGAACACACTGCTAACACATTCCTGCTTGTTTGAAAGCAAGTGATAATTAGGGAAGATTTAAACTGTTTTATAAAAAAAAGTGCTTCCGCTATGTTTAAACGCATTTTAGAATTAAATGTTTTGGAAGCCATTCTCTCAGACTGCACATCTCCCACTAGACTAAATGAAGCAAAGGTCGAGGCTTCACAAAAAGCGTAGTGTGGAGGCTACGGGACAATTTTTATCCCATGTACTTTAATCTCATGTACTTTAAACCCGGCCTTGTGTCGTATTCTTTTTGAGTGGATGCAAAGAGAAAAACTATTTTAATTACGGGTTTTTATTATGCTTAATCGATTTAAAACTGAATTTTTCATTTTGTTTCTGTTTATTAGAGCGTTGACTTTAAGGTACACGCATTTTGTAAATGGATTTGCATTTTAAAAATATAAGAAGAAGAAGCAAACGTGAAGTGTTTTATTATCATACTACAAACCTCTATTGTTTTATTTTCGACTTGTTCATCCCATTTTTAATTTAGGTACATTTTAGCTTAGTCACCGTTTTGACTACTTCCTGTTTAGCCCTTAGCAACCGACACAATAAACCACAGGGTCAAAGTACGCGGTTCCTACTTTCTTATTCACTTTCAGTGGTTCACAAACGGCCCAGCGGAAGAGGATAGCAGGTGAGGCGGGATAGCAGGTGAAGCGGAAGGTGATAGCAGGTGAGGCGGGATAGCAGGTGAGGCGGGATAGCAGGTGAGGCGGAAGAGGATAGCAGGTGAAGCGGAAGAGGATAGCAGGTGAGGCGGAATGGTTGAAAGACAATCAAAGGCTCAGAAACAGTTTCAAAAAATTTATATGCCAAAAATAAATATGATTTCAAAATTTAAAATATTATTATGGATTACTTGTAATTGCATGCATAAATCCCAGTATAAATAGTTATAAATAATTATTGACAGATTTTATCATTGTGATATTTTTGCATTATATCAAGTATTAAGAATATAGTAACGAGGGTGTGCAAATTGGGGGAGAGAGTTATCAATGATAATGTTCTGACTTTGAACCCATGATTATCTCCCTTTAACTCTCTCTCTGTTTTTATTTTTAAATGTACTTTTTATCACATCAAATTTGGTGAGGTGCAAACAAATTTTCATTCCGAAAATGCGGCCCAAAGAAAAAAAGTTTGGGAACCCCTGAAACTCAACCCCCAAGCGATAGCATCGCCGGTATGTAACATCTTAACTCTTTTCTCTCTGTGCTGATCCCTTTTAGTATCCTATTTATTATTTGAATATTTGTTTAAGGTCGCCCCATTTTGATACATTTATTTTTGCTACTCTACTTTGACTGTTCTCACATCATGTCTTGCGTAACGTCATGTAAATTTCTTCCTTTCTGTAGACTTATTATTGTTCCTGTAAACGAACACCTTGCTACCCCCTTTACCAATTTAGACCATCGATTTCCAGTCATGTTCAGCACTCGGGCCCCTTTGTCATAGTTCTTATCTCCGTTTTTATTTTTTATTTGTATTGTTATTCTGACTAAACTACAAACGGTCCAAAAGTCCCGTCACCCCAATCCTCTCTTCCAAAGTGTAGAAACTCGTGCTAGCCATCTGAAATAGAAAATTATATTATGTACGGGTGACAAGACTTTCGGACCACCCTATTGTCTCAAGTTTGTATATATTTCTTTCGCTGGTTTCCAACTTTTGGCTTTCAATAAGCCAGCTGATGAACACCGTAAGGTGTTTATCTGGATGGCTGAGGTAGGGACGCATGCGCGAAAGACGTATCGGGAGGCATAGTGCGCGACGATTGGGCGCGAAATCATGTCCTCAGATTCCCCAACAATCATTTTATCATGAAGCTACAACCGTTTGCCCCCCCCCCCCCGTCTAATGCGCTTTTGATATACTTTATCTGGTTTATGGTGAGATGACGATTGGCGATTTACTTTCAAACCTTATAATGACAGGAGCTTAGAATTAACTTGGCTCATATTACTTTCTGTCTTGTCTTCCCAATAGCGTTTGTTTATGCATAGGGTGTTAGGTAAATCGTAAATCGATATTAAAAATAAGATTGCAAAAAAGAAAAAAGAAAAACTAAGAGCGGTAATAGAAAAAAAAACATCACCATAAAAAAGAAACTTCTATTTGGTTCAGAGTGTGAAATGGAAAAAATGAAGCAATGTGATTTTCTTTCTTTCTTTCTTTCTTTTTTTCTTTCTTTCTTTCTTATTTTCAAATTAATTTTCCGTTTAGTTTTTTCTCCTGAAAACGTTCAATGTTTTCATCTTTTCTTTCTTTCTTTCTTTCAAATTCTTTTTCTTTTACTTTTCTTTCTCCTAACAACGTTTATTCTTTTCCCCGTTTCTTTCTTTCTTTCTTTCTTTCTTTCTTTCTTTCTTTCTTATTCATCCACTATTTTCGTCGACTTTACCACTATTTGGTTCCCACAAAAAGACACATGACTAAAAATGATAACGCAAAATTCTATCTCGGCCTTTCATCGGCCTGCAACGCAACTGAAGCGTAAAAATGTATTCGCAGCTTTTTTTTTTATACGCCCTCATGTCTGAGGAAAACTGCGAGAAAAAAAACATAATGAAATAACGAGGAGTCAAAAATGTGTTCAAAGGAAACCCGACGAATACAGATTTTTAGAAAATTGAGAGTTAAGTGAAAAGGTACAAAAAGGCAGTAACCAGGTGCGACGAGAGAATGAAAGATAAGAGGAAGTAAGAAGTAATTGTTCGTAAAGAAAAACTTAAAAAATCTATGATAAATGAAAGGTGGATAAAAATGAACAAATTAAAGAGATTCAAATTATTGTAGACACATTATTAGAACATGTTCTTTTAATAAATTTCAGACAAAATAAAAGCGTTTTTTTAATTGAATATTATTAAGATACATTATCCCGACTAAGTAGATACCAACTTAAAATTAAAGGAGAAAGATGAAAATTCCACAGCATTTAAAACTTATATTAAATTATTAATCCATAAAGGTACAGCTTTTAATCACGTATAGTTATTAAAACATTAGAAATTATGTATCCTATGTAACAAACTTTCAAATAGAACCGAGTTAAATATTAGCGCGCTTTTCTGTGTGCTAGGTATAAATAAAAGGAGAACGTATCCAGTAGTCAGTTAGAGTCCATGCAGTCCGCGTGTTAATACTAGTAGCAACCGGATGTAACAGCTCGAGTCGAAGTCAAGAAATCTTCCAGTGTCTCATCTATTACCTGTTGTAAAAAAAAACTGTTTTCATGAGAAGGAACTGAACTATAAAATAACAAGAAACGATTTTTCTAAATCACCGCAACTATTTCTGGAATCTAAAAATTTCGAATTTAGCCTTTATCTTTTTTATTCGTTTCTGTTAGTTTTATTTTCTTTATGAACAAGTTGAATATTTTTTCAAGGCAAATTTTTTCACCCTCTCAACTTTCCCTCAAATAAAAACAAGAAAGTGAAAAGAAAGGAGAACTGACTAAAGAAAAAGAGAAAGAGAGTAGAAGTTATTAATAATAAAATGGTAGAGTTTAATGTTTATAATATGCAAAATGTGCAGAAGATATTTGCAACAGACAAACATAAAAATACCAGAATATTAAGTGAAGGATATGAAAAAAAAAAAACGATTAAAAAAATATTTAAAAAAAAATAGAATAAAAATAAAATAATGCATAAAATTTATCAATTAAGATTTTGCATTCACTATAAACACATCTTATCTGATCACTAACAGAATTCAAACCGATATTAATTCAATTTACCGGTGAATTGCAATAAAAATGCATCGATCTGTCAATATCTGGCTCCAGTTTAACGTTTCATCTTTATGCAGTTGAGAATTTTTCTTCCAATCAATTTAGTTATTTGTGAAAAACATTCAACACTTTTATCCTTTCATAAAAAAACGAGACAAAACAAAATGGCCGCGGTTCCCCGTTGTTTGATTCAGGGTTCAGCCATAGGATTTGCTTCAGTTGAGCAGAATAAAAAAAAATCGGCACTGAAGGTGGAGTAAAAATGGATTTAAATGTAAAAAAAAAGAACAGAACAGAAAATAGAGAGAACTGTCAGACATCGTGGCATTATTTTGATTTTAGTAAGCGTCGATACAGAAGTCTATTAATCAAATCAACTGCATTGATACGGATTCAAACATTTTTGCTTGAGCGGAAATTCATCCGTACAAAAGTCATGTATGATTATTGTATAAGTGCGTTATTGAGGTCAGTGCAAGTGGACTACTTCCAATATTTTATCCATTTCCCCTCTCTTTTCATATGAACGTCAATATATTTACATATTTGCAGGTATTGATTCGTTTTGGTATTTGTATAAGCCAATCAGGAACGAGAAAGAGTTTAAACTAATGCATAAACATCTGTAGACGTTGAATTGCTAGTTAACAAATTGAAACTTAACCTATATATAGCTTTGTCAGTTTAAAGTGCCTGTAAAATGGGAAAGGCGAGAATCAACACTGGACATAAAATATAATCGTCTAATTGTTAATCTTATTATAATTCACGCCTTTTTTTATCGACCTGTCTATCATCAAATAAATCAAGGACTTTTAGAGTCCTGACCATAAAATTGTCTGTGCTTACCAATGCAACTTCAGAGCCGATTAAGTTTTGGAAATTTCAAAACGTTTAAAGTTTTTAGTAAGGTGGTTCGGTTTCGTTAGAAACGAAGAAAAGAGAGTTGAAGGAAAGAAGATGTGATTTTACAGAATGATGTTGAGAATACCATCGACGGAGCATATAAGACATGAGGAAGAATTAAGGAAGTTGAAAGATTGAGTTGAAATTTCTGGAACACACAATGAGGAGAAGAGTGTGCTGAATTTGATAATAAAAGAACATGTTGAAAGCAAGACGATAGACAATAGCGAATAAACTGCCTAACCAGCACGTGTGTAAATAGATGACAGGGACAGGGATTAGGACGGACACATTGGGATATCTTGTACCTGTGATGTCAGTTATTGTTCGTTCCTGTTGAATTGGTGCGTCACTACCAGATCCAAGGATTGAACTCATGAGCGCTAATTTCCTTCGTGGTGGATATAGGAGTTGATTGTACATGTGTTACTGTTATTTAGTGGCCATAAGTTCAAAACAATTCAGCGAACAATAACTAATATCACAGGGAGAAAATATCGCAATATTCAGTAAATATCCCAGACCAGTCAAGTAATGGATATATGATGATGACCTGAGGGTACTTGGTCGAAACGTTCCTGTTCCATCTAGCTTTAAACAACGATTGACTCTTGAACTCTCCTAACGATTATATTCTCGAGGCGGTGTAATGGTTAGCAACCTTGTCTTGTTAGAACAGTTACGACTGAGCAGTGAGTTTGATCCTCACTGGGTGTACCCTACCTTCGGCCTTGTGCCACATCTAAGCTGCGCTTGGAAAATCACTATAATATTATGTCTCGCTTAGGCTACTCGCTGTGACGTCACTAGAAATTCTCCTCGACTGACTCCAACGGACTTCATTTGAGTTTGAGTTCTTTATTTAAGGCATCTTGCCTAGTTCATTTGTGTTACCGGGGTGCCTTATTTACTCCACAACAAATTCAGAGAGTACAGCAGTTAAAATTAGTGATCGAAGCAAAAAAGATGGGGATAATAATTTGTAGAATGATGATAAATAACATTAGACAGCGTTCTGAAGGTTAGAAATCATTCAGGAAATAACACTTCCATCTTCGAACCATAAGACATTTTTTTTCTATTAATAACAGACATAATTCTCATTATAATGTCAACGCCATATTGGTTGTGCTAATTTCAACTCAGTAAAATTCATTCATCGTAGAGAACTTTCTTTATTCCTCGAATCTTTGCCGTTATTTAATGCCAATGACTCGACAGAAAGATTCGTGATGAGAATGGTGTCTTTTTTCTCCTCTCCCACTTGTGCCATCTGTGACACAACAGCTTCCTTTTCAACAACTTATTGATCTCACGAGATTGGAGAGTGGACGACGTGACACATGTCTCTTCTACTAACAACAAAGCAACTGGAAATCATGTCATTTCGACATCGTCACTGGTCGCCTGTGCTGTTCGGAATGTCAGTTTTCTATCAAGGCGTGCTTATAATTGCATCTCTCATGAATTCTCTGCTCAACAATAATATGGTCGTAGCGTGCTGATTAGCTAGCTCATCTTGTAGATCGATTTTAAGAGGAATCAGGCAAGGGTAAGCGTATTTTGGGTTACTGGCAAATGTCAGGGCCCTAGTATATCTTAAAGAGACGCCATTGATCATGGAGATCGCGGTCGTAAGGCAGACGTCAGCAAACTCTGAAGAAAAATTGATTAATAAAAATACTTAAGTTTTACAATATAGATTTCTTCTTCTTCTACTTCTATGTGCAGTGTCCGTTCAGGATGTTGGCGATCATGGCTCTCCACATTTTCCTGTCCTTTGTAGCTCTTATTAAATTTTGTCGTTTTTTTTCTCCTAAACCCTGCTCCGTCTTCCATTTACTCTAATTTGCTAGGTTGGTTATGGTGGTTTTTCTATGCGAAACTTTAGATGTGGCACAAGGCCGAAAGTATGGGGTATCCAGTGAGGATTGAACTCACGATTCATTTGTAATTGATCTAGCGAAACAAGTTTACTAACCATTACACCACATCGAAGTGCCCAACTGATTTTCTAAGTGAAGCTTAGGTGTGGCACAAGGCCGAAAGTGTGGGGTATCCAGTGAAGATCGAACTCCCTACTCAGTCGTAATTGATCTAACGAGACAAGCTTGTTAATCATTACACCTCATCGAAGTGCCCAATCATTAGGTAGGTGATGCATTGTCTTCATCTGTCCCCTTTGCCTTCGATCTATCCTGTGGGTGTCAAAGTCTACAAGTCTTCTTTCCTTATTATGTACACTAGAAATTCCAACTGTCTCTTTCTGAGTCTATGTCTCCTTTTTGTTTCCATTTTCCTTAAAACTTCCTCATTGCTCACATGTTCAGTTTATGATATTCTCGGTATCCTTCTGTAGAACCCTATTTTTGTTGTCTTTTGTCTCTTCTTCATCAGTAAAGAAATTGTCCATCTCATAATCAGTTTTCTGAGTTATATAGTAAAGTAACAGGACTCCAATGAATGCAGCTCGCCTCAGAATTAAACAGAATATAGTGGGACAATAGTAGCGTTTATCACCACTCGGGAACAGGAAATGCAACTTTCATAATCAGAATGCTTTCAGAGCGAGCTATAGAAATGCAAATAGGCCTTATACCAATGTTTAATGGATTACACAAATACACTCGACAAAATAGAACAAAAAGCACCCATTGAAGTGTTAGGGAAGCTTGATCTACATGGGAAGGATATTCAAATAATCTGTAATCTTTATTGGGAAGAAACAGCTCGCGTGCAGATAGCGAACGCATGCACATGATTAGAAAGAGGAGAAAACAAGCTTGCATTTTTTCAATGAAATTGGTTAACGTTCACAACGAGTTGATTCTAAGAAAACTATTAAAAAAATAAAGTAAGATAAAACAGATTGACCCAAACTTTTTGATTGGAATTGGATAGACGAGAAACTGTCCTGAAGCCGTCGATGTTACAAGCCATCGTGACCGAGGCTTTGAGCGTATTGTATTTGTTCAACTGCTGATCACACACGATTATGCGCTCCCTCCCAGAAATTGTAACTAAGTATAATTGCAGTATAAACCATAGGTTCGTTTTGTGGGTGCTAAAGAAACACGTGTGCCTGAGCAGGTATCCGCAACAGGGATTAGTTAATCCTTTAGCAGACACGGTAGTCCCATGAGACTGACAAATGCCTACTACTACTACTCTTACAAAAGGCTATTGTAATGCAGTATTCGATGTGATCCGATCTTATTATACTAGTGAAACAACCAAAGTTACTAATCATCATGTTGCACTTTAAATGTTTAGTTACTAAGATTAGATAAGCTTGGCTCAAGGTCATGGTAATGGAGCGCTTATGACGACCAAACTCACTAAGCTCTACATTGTTTTTTTTTTAAATCGCAAACTGCTACATTGATTTTGAGCCAGTTTAACTTTGTCTGGCATAGATTTACAAATAATAGTTAGGACTCCAATGAATGCAGCTCGCCTCAGAATAAAACAGGATTTACGGCATAATCTGAAAATTTCAAAATTCTGAAAAGGTTTCGGCTAATAGACTGAGTACTTGTAAATTTGAAATAAAGTAAAACACACACACACACACACACACACACACACACACACATACAGAGTTCCGCGCAACCGTTTTACAACCGGTAGCAAGGCCTCTAATCGGGACGTTTTGAGGAGAGGGCAACCATCTCTTAATTGCTGTTGTTTCCGGGTCCACCCTGACCCGGAGTGGTAGCACCTGTTAGAGTCCCAGCTATGGGCAAATATTGAACCCCCAAAACTGGTGTCAAAACTCTATGAAAGTATAAACGATTTTATAGTAAAAATACCGGCAATACATTTTCATAGTTTAAAAAATTACCAGCAATATATTTTTGAAAAAAATATTACCAGCAATGCATTTTTTGTCAAATAAATTCCTAATGCTCACAAGAAAATAAATTTTAGCATTAAATGACCCACAAAGAGTTGATATGCCGCTAAACAAACTTTGTTTTTATATTTCATTTATTGTTTAAAATAATATCGCGTGGAAAATTACTGGGTCTGTTATTCATTGTTTGCTTTAGATTTGTTTTGTACTATAGACTTGCTGTTTTTGTTAATCAAAGTTCATTGTAATTTAAAAATTTATTTTAATCTCGTGATTCGGCTATTACTAAAACATACAAAATCTTCATTTAAAGCCGAAGTTTTTCGTATGTTAGGCATTTGCAGACAAATACGTGGCAGTTGATAAATTGCTGTTATGAAGTTCGTCTGACGCCCGGAGTTCTGGTTCATAACACTGTAAGGGAAGACTAGAACAAAAGGGTTCATCACATGAGAGACACGGATCATTAACAGAGGAAGAGAGAATACCGTAGTTCAGTGCGGCAATGCGTACGGCTCAAATGCTCCGCCTCGTGACCCACGTTGCGACGACAGTTCCTATGAGCAAACGTTCTACTTATAACGGATGAACGAGTCCATGTTCAACCATTAGGGTAGAGAAGGTCGGTCGCCTTTCTACACAAGAGAGAATTGTAATGAATTCTTTCTTCTGATAAGAATATGCTGGTTGTCAAAATGATCGTATTAAAGATAAAAGCCGTTAATAGTTTTTTTTTTATTTGTTGGATTGTTTATTGTCTTTCTGTTATACTGAATGAAACTGAAATAAAGGAAAAATTACTGTGAAGAGTCAGGTACAAAATGTGCTCTACTATGTTTGTGTGTTCGCTGGAGGTAGGCAATCTGAGAATTGTTATGACTTCCTGAGGAAGGTAGTGGGATATAATATATTACCGCCGTCTTCATATTCCATAGTTTTCCCTGTCAGGGTCCTGTTATTTTTTTTACTTCTTTTTCAACTTTATCCAGTGATCTGCAGGAACAATGGCATCCACGATCTGGCAACTTTTGCTTTCTATATTCACAATTAAATCTGATCTCCGAGACAGGACTGGGTGACTGAATACCTGACCAGTTCAATCCATATATTTGTGTTGAAAGCCGAGATGTCTATTCATGAGTAGCATGTCTTGAGCGAGTAGGCCTGGCGTAGCCCATACCTCTTCAGATCAAACCACAGCCAAAGTCCTTGAACTTGAAGACTTGCCTTGATCAGGGACAGGCAGCCGTTGATTGCATTGGGAGAATTATTCACCCTGGTTATTGACTTCAGTCTACGAAGCCCTTCATCCGATGATGTCATTTCATCAGTGTACTGGCTGCATGCATAACTACGGAGACCCGTCTATCCCATTGTGCAAGATGGCCTACAGGACAGGGCTTTGAATCCTGTTGGGTGTCTAGCCACACTCCTCATCAGAAAGACCAAGTGGATGAATCGGTTTAGTCACCGTGGACCCGACCGTGCACCAAGTAGTACTGGCTCACATTGTTCCAGACGTAAATTACTTAGTACTGCTATGATACTGTCCTCTTCATCACGACTACGTTAAATATTAGTAAATACAATTTAAATAAAATCATTTCTTCAAAATAAGGCGGCAAATCCACTAAGACGTAAGGGGGGTTACGGGTGCGAGAAAACATAAGAAAAAACATTATTAAGGAGATTGACATTGCATTTAAATTTAAAGATCAAAATTGATTAGAAAACAAAAAGCCGGAAGAGAGTTCCACAAGCGAGAAGTGTGATAGAAAAAAAAACCTGTTAGCATAGAACTTACGGTTATATCTAGTAATTTCAACTGTAAAATGATGAGACCTAGCTGCCAATCTAATACTGCGGTTAAATTCATAAAATCAAGATACCAATGAGGAAAGCTTGTCGGAACAATTCCCATGAAAGTATCTATAGAAAAGGCAGAGGGAAGCTACATTACGGCAGTGGGAATGTGACTGGAATCGAGATGCCAGGTCAGTATCAGTAACATTGCTGATTATTTTTTTTGTTTTATCAAGAATCTCTAAATATATTGCAGAATGACCCGACAACGTACGACAGTAATATTCAATGCATGGGCGAATGGTAGACTTATAAATATGTAAGATAGTTTCTGGCAAAAAAAAAACTGTTCATCACGACACAGTACTCCAACTTTCCTAGAGGCAGAGCTAGCAGTTGAATCAATATAATCTTTCCACTTCATGTCAGCGAAATACGTAAGCAACGTAGGCGTAACCCGTTATTATTTTATTCAATAACTAAAAAAGGAAAAAAGAAGAAAAAAGAAAAAGAAATGCAAAGAAAAAAGTTTAAAAAAAGAAGCAAAAAAAAATAATAAATAAATAAAAAAAATGCGCGTGTCATTGAAAAAAAAAGTAATTTGTAAAAACGTTCTGTTGCTTTCTGTATAAGCAGTAAGCAACTGTTTTATATCGACCAGATTCGTGCTTTTTGTAAAAAACGCTGTCAGTAAATTAGAATCTGCATTTACTTGTATATTATGCTGCCTGCTCTTTGACGCGAAAGGCATTGTGTGCTCGGTTGTATCCTGAAAAAAACGAGTTTCACAATTTGATTATTAAGGAAACGTAGAAAGACATCTCACTAAATAGAAGCCGAAATATCGTCTGCTGATTTGTTCTGCTGAGACGCGATCTCTTGACGCCATTGTATTTTGTTACTGAAAGTCGTAATAGCTGTAAGTTTGCAGCCGCTTATGTCATTATTGTTTGTATTTGGCAGATATTTCTTTTAGTTTGTAATGGGAGTATTTGTGCATTGTGTGTATTATATATTTTACTAGTATTCAACTGACGGCGCTTGAATGAACGAATTCGGTATGCTCTCGTGGCATTTGTCTGCCTTTAATATTGAAGTGTGAACATAATCAATCTCCAACTATATTGCCATAATCTAATAAATAAACTACATTCGCTTTTATAACAGATACATTTTACTCATTATTTTATAATAAATAAATAATACTCAAAATACAAAGTCAAAGAACAATCTGCAATGTTATTAGTCCTGACCTGGCATCTCTGTTCTCACATTCACACCGCCGTAACGTAGCTTCCCTCTGCCTTTTCTATGAATATTTTCATGGTATCTGTTCTGATGAGCTTTGGTCTGTAGTACATCGACTTTATGAATTTAAGCCCAGTAGTAGATTGGTAGCTAGGTTTCATCATTTGAAATGGCCAAATATAACCGTAAGTTCTATGCTAACAGTTTCTTCTCTCGCACTTCTTGCTTGTGGAATTCTCTTCTGGTTTCTTGCTTTCTTATCAATTTTAATCTTTAAATTTAAATACAATGTCAATCGTCATCTTTTGTCGCCTTGACTCTTGTTATCCTCTCTCAATAATCTTTTTTTCCCAAGATTCTTTCACATTCAGTAACCCATTGCCTCTTAGTGACTTTATCGCTTTGCTTGGGGTGAAATGATTACAAAAATGTTCGGTGATTTTTTTTAATGCTGAAAACCGTTATACCACTTGGCCCCACCAGTGTTAAATATATTTCTATTGAAAAGGCATCTGGAGATTCGAGGAAATTGCTGTCGTTTGGTTCAAGGCAATGACCACCAGATGCTTCCGGGATCAGATATATTATTGATGATAATTATTGAAGTTTGTGAGAATATTGATTTTTGAATACTTGCTGTCACTTGATCTCTGGTAAGAAGCCTGGTACAAAAATGCATAACAGCAATAATCGTATAAAGGTTGAGATTATGAGTTTTAAGATATATCTAACGTAAGGCGTCTTTAATAAATTATATTGCATTCAAGTGAGATCCACTAGTTTCTCTTTTGAGTATCTTCATTTACTGTAATTAAAAGAAAAATGATTGCTTCATGGTCAAAAGTGTAATTATAATGAAATCATTGACTCAGAATTTTAGTTTTACGTCTTAAATCTGGATTAATATTTTTTTTAAATGAAATTGGTCTTGATCTGGCATCCCAACTGCAGTCACTTTCCCGCCACTGTAACGTAGTTTCCATGTGCCTTTTTATATAAGTAATTCCACGGTAATTGTTCTTCCCTCGTTAAAACTTATACTTAACATCAGGAAGAGAGAGTTGAGGTTTCTGCGGTACATAAAGAAGAAGGAGGGCTTGGAAAATCTGAGACTCACAGGGCAGATTGAAGGCAAGAGAGACAGAGGAAAACAACGCATAACATACTTAGTGAGCTTGAGTAAATAGATGGCAGAACAGGGTTTAGGAGAAATAACAAAAAGACAAAATTTACTAAGAGCTACAAAAAACAGGAAGAGCCATGATCGACAGGAAGAGCCATAAAACAGGAAGAGCCATGATCGACAAAGTCCAAAGAAGAGACACGGCATGTAGAAGAAGAAGAATGAGCTTGAGTAAATGGATAGCGGAACAAGGTTTAGGAGAAATAACAAAAGACAAAATTTATTAAGAGCTACAAAGGACAGGAAGTTGTGGAGAGCCATGATCGCCTATGTCCTGAGGGGACACGGCACATAAAAAGAGAGAGAGAGGGGGGGATTAGATTGGCAGCTAAGTGTAATAGTTTAACTGCTGAAATTATTAAGTGTAACGGTGAGTTCTACTCTAATATATTTCTTCTGCTACATTTCTCACTTGTTGAACTTTCTTCCGTCATTTTGCTTTCTTGTCAACAACGAACTTCAGTAATTTAAAGGGAATATCAATTGTCATCTTCTGTCTCCTTGAAACCTTTTCTTTTTATTTTCCTCGTTGTTTCTTTCACTCTCAGTCACCCCTCGTCTCCTAATGGCTTTTATTTCCTTGCTTAGGGCGAAATGATTAAAAAGAAATTAGAGCCTGTAAAAAAAAAAAAAAAAAGCCGAAAAGTAACTATTTCAACAGTTAATTTTGCAACGAAATTTGTTCGAATTAAAGACGGTGATTTGATATTATATTCTAGAATTGAATAAATATAGAGGCCGAGGTTCAACTTAAAAGGTTGCTTTCTTGTTCAATGAAAGGAAGGAAAGTTTTAATTAAATTTAGGGAGAGAGCATCCGCGCGCGAGAAACGAGATTAACGGTTTAAGAAAGTAAAAACGCATAATATTTCGGTTATTTTTGAGGGACTTAGATGACGAATAGAGGAGGGGATTTTTCTTGAATATTCTAGAGGTTGGTGTGAAATAATTGAAGGAATTTCTTTTACTAAATGGCTCCTTTATACCATTCAGAGTCAATAATTTATTCTTCATGAATAATTTAAAAACGATCTTTCAGTTTTAGGTGTTTGATTTTGCGAACCAATTTTAAAGAAAAAAAGAAAGAAAGGTACATCGTTAAAAAAGAAAGAAAGAAAGAAGAGAGATAAAGAATGAAAGAAAATAAAAAATACACGAACAAAAAGAAAGGGAAAAAGAGAACTGAATAAATAAAGAAAAGCAAAAAAGATATTATGAAAATCGCTCTGGCAGTAAAGCTTCCTATCATTGTGGCTCACGACGTCAAAACAGATAGTGATGGTAGTATAAGTTGAACCACTCTGCCGATAAATCATATTTTTTTTGCTGAGCGGCAGTCTGGAAAAATGGAGACTGACATGAAAGTGCGTACGGAACAGGGCTGTGCCATTCGGGAAAAAAATGCACCCGTTAATAATCATTAGCGCTTGCTGAGTGTTTACGGAACCGAAAAAGTGATACTGACAATGCCAATCTCGTCTACCTAATGGTAGCTGAGATTAAAGATGTCAATGGCAGTAATTGAAGGAGGGGAACGACATCGAGTATGGTACTGAAAATGAGAACAGAAATGGTATAATGGTAACAAAGGTGTTGGTAAGGGCAGTCACATTCATACTGAAGACGGTCGGGCCGGTAACATATTAGACTGTATTTTTTATAGAAAATGTCGCCAAAAGAAGCAAACAGAAATTGTGAATGAATTTAATTATAGCCTGAAGAATTTGTTTTCCTTTTCTCTCTATTTTCTTTTCTTTCTTTCCTTCTTTTATCCTTCTTCTTGCTTTTTCATGTCTTTTTCTCTCTTTTCCCGTTTTTCTTTTCTCTCTTTTTCTTTTTCCTTTTCTCTCACTTATATCTTTCTTTTCTTCTCAGTCTTCCTTTATTCTCATTTTCTTCTCTCTTACCCTTTATTGCCTTCTATTTTCTCTCTTCTCCTTTTCTTTTCCGCGCACTCCCTCTTTCTACACTTCTTTATAAACTTTTGTTTTTCTTTGCTTCCTTTTCCCTTTTTTATTTTTCCTTTTTTTCGTCCTCTCTTTTTCTTTTATCTCTTTTTCCTTTAAAACTTTTCTCTTACAGCTTTCCCCTTTATTTCCCTTTTCTTTTTCCTCCGATTCTTTTCTTTTTCTTCTCTCACTTTTCTTCGTTCTTTCTTTTCTTCTTTCTCTTTCCCTTTTTTCTTCCCTCCATTTTCCTCAATCTCTATCTTACACTCTTTTCCTTTAATCTTCTCTCTCCCCCCTCTCTCTCTCACCTTTTTTCCTTTTTATTCTCATTTACATATTTTTTTCCTTAACCCAGTTAGCAGATGTACCGCAGGGAGACATTAAATGAATCTGTCGTATATCATTATTACTTATTTGCCTAAGGGGCGAACGAAAGAACGTCATGTTCTCAACATAAACTAGTCTACATAATTGCTTTATGAAAATGCAAGGTGTATACTGCTGACACAGATGTAAAAAGCTAATTTAATAATATATGTTAGCTAAATGGTTAAGCTATCAAATACATATACATAAGGTCTGAAACATTTCGATTACCTAAGAAATGAACGCTTTTACTATACGATTTTCAAAATGTGGAATCATTTAGCCAAGTACTCTTTATATATATATATATATATATATATATATATATATATATATATATATATATATATATATATGTCCATTTTAATTACCAGTAGCACGACTCTGAGTTTCATGCACAACGTAATCTTCAGATGCTGAATTGAGTCTCAATTTTCAATTCAGAACCTGAAGACTACGTTGTGTATAGAACTCAGCTCAGAGTCGTGCAACTGGTGAGGAAAAATGCATATTTATTAATATATAATAGCTCTGTCATATTAAATCGAACACTATTTTATTAGCACCAGCACTTAATATGCGATATTATATATATATATATATATATATATATATATATATATATATATATATATTCTTTTACTGCATCTAAAAGAATAAAAAAAACTTTGTCGATACTAAACAAAACAATAAGCTAAAACCTGAAGAAGGAATTTACTCCATCGCTTGTAATAATTGTTACAAAAATATACAGGAGAAACCTTAAGGAATATAGATATAAGATTATATGAACACAAAAGGGACATTTTACAAGATAATACGTCAAATGTATTAGTTGCTCATTGTACGATACTGAACACAATTTTGACATAAAAAAATGCTACTTCGATCAAGGGAGAAAACAACTAAGATTAAGATGTTTAGAAAGTGCCTTGATTGCAAGGTCATCTACAATAAATTTGCGCGCTGGCTCTTACACCATTTCACCAATCCTGGTAGATCTTCTATTATCACAGGGTGGGATATCTAATAATCAAAGTGATGGAAACAAAAAGAAAAAGTATTTCAATGAAATCTGTTAGATTATATACCAATAAATGAATAATTAATAAATCAAATTAAAAATTAAAATGTAAAATTCCCAGCATGCCTCGTTCGTGGGCATGTGTAGTCGCACCAAATGGACGAAACGCATCACGCAAAAACTTATTTCCACTTTGTCATACATTTCTTTCGCTCCAATATTGTTCTTGATATATAAAAAATTATATATCGTTATCTCACACACACATACACACAACCCCCCTCTCTCTCTCTTTCTCTCTCTCTCTCTCTGTCAAATCTACTGAAATACGGGTATCCAATAAAAATAACGTTTGAAAGAATAAAAATATGTCGGATTGCAAAATGAATCATTAATTCTTTAGAAATTGCATTGTTTACGTTTCGGATATGAGTAGACTGAGATAGATAGATAGATAGATAGATAGATAGATAGATAGATATCAATAGACTGAGATAGATAGATATGAACAGACTGAGATAGATATGAACAGATTGAGATAGATATGAATAGACTGAGATAGATAGATAGATAGATAGATAGATATGAACAGACTGAGATGGACAGAAACCGTTTGAGATAAATCTATCACATTTTAAGCGTTCTGTTTTTCTGTTTTCTTTTATAATTTTTTTTTTATTTAGCAAACTTTTCATAGCTTTCTTTCTTTCTTTTCAATATCTTTCCTTTCGCTCGATTTCATTCTTTCAATATTTTCCTTGTTCCTTCCAGATTTCACACCACACCGTCCCTTTAAGTGGAAAATGCCATCAGCATTTGCGCTCATCCACAAAAATCGATACCGCCCAATGAGCTGAATGGAGCGAAGGTTTTCTTACAAACATCGATTCCCAGTTGTTCGTCTAAGCCATGTCACAAATTTGACAGAATATTCGCAATGTTTCGAATTCCTCGAACCACTTTTTGAATCCTGTTTTTATAAATTCCCATCAGTTCAACGAAAGGAGTTTCTAACGTTTTTTCTTTTCTCTTTTTTTATTTTTTTAAATTCGCTTATAACAAAATAGCGCTGTATTTGTTAACATATAGAATGCAGAAGGATTTATCAGCTTGGTGTATTAGATTTTTGTGTAGTTAATGTTCGAAGTAACGCCATAATTACAGGCACAGCACCTAAAACGTGGCGGGGGCTAACTCAGACGTTAAACATGAAGGGGGCTACCTTAGATGTTACAAGTGCAGGGGGTTTAACTCAAATGTGAAAACTGGAGAGGACTAATTCAGATGTTAAAAGTGCAGAGTGCTAACTTAAATGTAAAAATGTGGTGAGTGCTAACTCAGATGTTGAAAGTGGAGGGACTAAATCACATGTTAAAAGTAGAGTGGGCTCATTTAGCTCTTTAAAGTGTAGTGAGTTAACTCAGGTGTTAAAAGTGTAGTGAGCTAACTCAGATGTTAAAAGTGTAGTGAGCTAACTCAGGTGTTAAAAGTGTAGTGAGTTAACTCAGGTGTTAAAAGTGTAGTGAGTTAACTCAGGTTTTAAAAGTGTAGTGAGCTAACTCAGGTGTTAAAAGTGTAGTGAGCTAACTCAGGTGTTAAAAGTGTAGTGAGCTAACTCAGGTGTTAAAAGTGTAGTGAGCTAACTCAGATGTTAAAAGTGTAGTGAGCTAACTCAGGTGTTAAAAGTGTAGTGAGCTAACTCAGATGTTAAAAGTGTAGTGAGCTAACTCAGGTGTTAAAAGTGTAGTCAGCTAACTCAGGTGTTAAAAGTGTAGTGAGCTAACTCAGATGTTAAAAGTGTAGTGAGCTAACTCACATGTTAAGTGCTAAATCATATCTTTAATCTTAAAACTTCTTGATTCTATATTTTTTCTGATTTGCTCATAAAATGAATATTTTTTCTTCATTGTCTTACTGTTAATAAAAAGGTAAGAATTACTAAGTTCTACAAAAGATAGGAAGTTATGGAGAGCGAAAATCGCCTACGTACTGAAGGGACACGGCACATAGAAGATCGTGCCTATCAACCTTTTTTCGCATATATAAAAGCTTTAGATTGATTAATTAATTTTTTATGTCTTATCAACCCTTTTTGGTTTATTTAAATCTGAAACATCTTTCGGATTGTAGTATGTCGATTGCAGAATCCCCGAAGTTCCCACGCGGTTTTTCACCTAAGTACTGACCAGGCTCGATACTGCTTAACTTTCGTGGTCGGACGATAACCGGTGTTTTTAGCGCCATTTGACCGTAAGTAGAAGCTTTAGAAGGTAATGTTCCGGAAAAAAAATGGAATTAAAAAAATTTTTTTGGTAAAAATTAATGTCGGTAATGATTTCAGACAAGTTATATCATTGTCGTCGATTGAGGCCAAAAAGACAAAATTTAGTTTTTGGTTCCAGCAAAGAATGACAGGTTATAAGTTACCCAAGCCCCCGTCCGCTTATAATGACATCAATGTCCAATAGTAATGGTATTTACTAAATTTAACTTACCATATTTTCCTGCTTATAAGATGCTCCGATGCATTAGACGCTCCCACCCAAATTTTGAAGGCAGAAATCAGAAAAAATGTTTATCTTTCTACTTCATTGCCCTCCTCACTATCCTCCATTGTTACCCATTGAGTAGAGAATATTTCAGTGTGAAAACCTGACTGAACTTGACAAATTCATCACAGATCAAGCAGAAGTACCAAATATATGTTAACTATTTAGAATGTAATAATTAGAAGAGAAGTTAGAGTTCATAATACGAGTGAAACCTAACCGTATTGCAGTTTGAAATCATCATGAATCGTGGCAAATTCATTACAAATTTGGATGGAGCACTAATTTTAAATGAGATACATCTAAATTTGGATACAGAAATAAGGTTACGTTGATTTATGTGTAGGTGAAAACATACGATAGTGATTACAGTACTGCTGAATCTTTATACCGGTAGTACTTATAAAAATAGTACATCTCTTTCTAAATATTTTTGGAATTTAAAAGAAGTTAATAAAGCTCCTAATGCAAAATGAAAAATTAAAAGAAAAAAGCTAGAAAATGTATATCTTTAAATGAACCCTGTTTTCTATGCTTACATGAAAAATTCGAAATTATCAGATTTTCTGATAAAAAAATCCTTAATCAATCTAAGAAGTGAATTGACTGTAAATTGTAGGCATAGTCTACCTCTTACCTTACAATATGTTTAAACTTTGTACAGTGGAATTATACTCTATTTGTTCTCATTTTACCTGGATATATATATATATATATATATATATATATATATATATATATATATATATATATATATACTACCTCCCCATATAAAAACCAACAGGCATAAACACGTACACTATCAACTATAAAGGTGAATGTCTTAACTATTACAAAATGGCTATTATACAAAATTAATAAACCGTGCAAAATCAAACCCTTCAACAAGAAAGATTTTCTATACAGAATTAAAAAAATATTAAACAGACGCTCATTAATAATGACTTTCCTAATTACATCGTTGATGGACAAATTAGACAAGCTATTAAGAATATTAATATAAATAAAAATGAATACAATACATTATCAAAATAACTCTAAATATATCAAAATACTATACCATAATCAAATTCATTCCAATTATAAGCAGGAAGAAAAATTTCTAAAAAGTCTCATAAACACTAATGCATCCCCCACTGTTCCAAGTAAAAATGTGAGGTTGGTTTTATACTAATACTAAATTAAATACAACCAATCTAGTTGTCAAAAACAATTCTTCTCCGTCAACTAGCATCTTACAAAAGACCAACATTTTATATCAATTTAAATGTCCTTTGGGAGATTGCATCACTGATAAAAATGTTAATACATATGTTGGTTTTACAACGACGTCGTTGACGAGACGGTTTACGTTTAACTTAAATGAGCATAGATCAATCTCAGAACAATTAAAGGAACACTCATGTCCACATTCACAGTTTAGACAGATATTAGTCGAAAATACATTAATACTTCATCAAAATAATAAAACACTTAAAATTCTGGAATCCCTTTATATAAGAGAATTGCGGCCCAAAATAAAGTAAACTATGAGTATGACAACAAAGTTCTTAAATGTTTGTAGTAGAAAATTGTTATATGAAATACTAAATTAAAATATTATAATTAAAAAGCTCTTTCATTTTTTAAATATTAAAATAAAAAATTACAAAAGTTACCCCTCTTGTACAGCTAAAGATTTTTAGAATTCAAATTTTGGAACGCTGTAAACAAACACTGAAAAGATATTTTGAATCTAGGGATCTACTGTATACACATTCACGGGTAAATTAACACTCTAAAGATGGTCTTAGATTAGATTGAAAATACTTGGGAAATGAAAAATTATTTAAAAGAAAATTTTAGAATGTTCTACAGCCAACAAGAAATTAATTCGTGGACTTGAAAGGATTAAAACTAAAATAAATAGACATGATACGCCTAAATTATTTAACCGAACAGGCTTGAATAAAAATATGCTGCCTAAACATTCATTTACATATATATATATATATATATATATATGTGTGTGTGTGTGTGTGTGTGTGTGTGTGCGCGTGCGTGCGTGTGTGTGTGTGTGTGTGTGTTTAAATAAATATCTGATACCATAGAACATATAGATAGTTTCAAACAGACAAAAAAATTTTTCAGTCATCACCTTATCAGAAGAATCGTTGGTGAGTAGTATAATCTTAAAGATATATGCGTGTGATAATAGACAACCTGGAACGAAACAAACTTAGAGATGGACACTGATATATATATATATATATATATATATATATATATATATATATATATAGATAGATAGATAGATAGATAGATAGATAGATAGACAATATTAGTGGTAAATATACACATACATATGCAATTATATATACACATACATATAGGTATAAAAATAATTCCAATCGGATATGATCCAGGTTGAACTCAATGTCCTGGACAGAGTAAGGATATAATAAAAAGACTTAAACACTAATATATTAGTGTTTAAGTCTTTTTATTATATATATATATATATATATATATTATTTTATTATATATATATATATATATATATATATATATATATATATATATATATATATATATATATTGATATATATATATATATATATATATATATATATATATCAGTGTCTATTCCTAGTCGAAGATTAGTGCAGCATCTGTGCGATCTGGTTTGAAATCCTCATTATCGGTAATCTTGACAAGTTCAGTACAAGCATTAACCGGAAGTAATCGTCTTTAGGAAATTAGCTAACTTCCATCACCGATCTTTGATTTACCGGAAGCAGGGTTGTGTATCACCCATTTAAGCATGAAAGGGTGAAATTAACTTGTTACTCACTATGGTAGGCAGTCAATAATCTCTCTTTATGGAATAAAGAGATTCAATACTTTCTGTTTGTTTCGGTGTTCATTTCGTTTTCCCCTAACTTCTGTCAAGATAGAACCTACATATCTACAATATTACTCAGTGAATCCTGCTCTGGTTCGAGCGTTCAACTTCAATATAATTGATAAATGCACTGAGCCAACGTTCTGATGCGTGAACAGCTTAGTAAAATTAACTTTCACAGATACAATACTGATCGTAGGCTGTGTGCTGGAAAGCGAAACTTTAATCATAGACAGATCGCACAGTTGCTGCACTGATCATAGGCAGAAAGTTATGGGTGGATACTGATTTACATTCTATAATCCTAGACAGAATTTCTAATCCATAGGTAAATAGATCGGATATTTTTGACGGACGCTATGCTACTTCATGAAATATTTTTACTGATCCTTTTATTGATATTTACTTAAAGAGCATGGTGCAAATAGAATACGTGTACTCAGAATAGGGGCAGCTGAAATTTCTCGAGCACATAATAAGGAAGGAGGGTTTGGAAAACTTAACACCCACAGGGCATATTAAGAGCAAGAGAGACAGGGAAAAGCAGCGGGGAGAATACCTGACGAGAGGGTGTGGATGGACGGTGAGACAGGGGAGAAATTAAGGTCCGTGTGGGAAAACGGGTTGTGGAGACCCATGATCGCCCACATCCTTATCTGACACGACGCACAGAAGAAGAAGAAGAAGAAGTAGTAGTAGTAGTAGTAGTAGTAGAAGAGGGAGTATTAGTAGTAGTAGTAGAGGAAGAAGTTGTAGTAGTAGTAGTAGAGGAAGAAGAAGAAGTAGTAGTAGAAGTAGTAGTAGTAGTAGTAGTAGTAGAAGAAGAAGAAGAAGAAAAAGAAGAAGAAGAAGAAGAAGCCTAATACAACAACGGGCCACAGCTGTAGATCACCCTGTTGTCACCGAACCAGTGAATTTTGGTCTGTGAAATTAGCTTATTAACCATCCAAGGTCCCCGGTAAGTGCATTTACAAAGCTTAGCTTAGTCTGGCACAAGTTTATAAATATGGGAGCTGTCGTGGTTAAACTGCTGTTATCACGATGTTTCGGCTGTTGCGCCTTTCGGCCTTCTTGAGTTGTCTGTCGATCCGGGTAAACTTCAATGAAATTCTAGCTGAACACTTTGTTTAATCTATGGTGTAGACTGTTATCGCATCGATGTCCGTCTTTACGGATATCTCGTCACGAAACAATAGACTAATGGATTAAAGAGTTTACTCCGTGAATTTGGTGGCATAGTAATTGTGAGTTCAATCCCTGGGCCGGGTAGTACAGACTCTGTGGAAACGGGCCGAGTAATACCTAACCAGTACTAAATAAAAAACAAACTAGATGAGATATTCCTAGATACGGACAGAAGGACGAGAACAGTCTATCCCCGTAGATTAAATAAGGGGTTCAGTTCGAATTTCCTTAAAAGTTACCCGGATTGACAAGTACCAGATGAAGGTCAGAGGACACAACGATGTGATAATAAGAATAAAGATATGGAGAATAGCTTCTTCATGGTTCTCCTTATCGACAAACACCTGTTAAAGTCCAGAGGGCAAAACGGCCGAAATGTTGTGATAATAACAACAAAGATGAGGATAATAGTCCGCCTGTAAATAATGTAAATAATGATAACTCCTCATCCCAGAAATTCAGACAGAAAACTCGGCAAACATGTGCCTTCATGCTAGCAAATAAACGGTGTAACAAAGGGACGTTTTTTTTTCGATGGCACCGCTTTTATCTTAACTAACTTCACTCCCTTGGGGATGTTTATTGTTTTAAAAATGATAATTGGAATTGTAATAAATTATAAAAATATGAAAGTGAATTTATACATTTTCTTAGTTCTTGAGAACTGACAGCAAAAATAATATGTTTAGGTTTTTATTACAATTATAATCATTGCTTTAAAAAAAAAAAAAAGATTGCCGAGGGAGTGAAGTTAGTTAAGATAAAAGCGATGTCAAGGGATAAACCGTCCTTTTGACACTCCATTTTTTATTCGGCACAAAGTTCCATGTTTGCCGAAAATTCACTACATACTGCGTGGTTCGCTTACTAACCATAAAAATTTACTGTATAATCTAGCATGAGAACACAAACGTGGAACACTCAGTAAGTATCGAACTCAGTCCAATAATAATTGTAGCGAACCACCCTCATTTCCGTCGGATTTCATTGGTGAGATGTAAGTTCCACTCGAGTAGCTTCTTCCAATCAAACGCCGCTTTGTGGAACCGACTCCCAAGAGGATGCTTTCCCTATCGCTACAATTTTAACCTGTTCAAATCTAGGGCCAACTGTTATCTTCTTAACATATCCCTATAAACTGTGCCTCTTACCCAGTAACCCTCTATTTCCACTGACTCTTGGGCGTTATACAAGGGGGGCATTATTATATATATTATTTACTGTTCAACGAGCTTGGGTGAAACGGCTAGAGTTAATCCCCAACCCCCGCAAAAAAAGGAAAGGAAAAAAATGCCGAGAATTTTTAAAAGAAAATTAGTTCAATATATATGTCTATTCTCGAAATCTCGAAACCTCTATGCAAATTTAAAGTCAAAGAAATATTTGCTATGGGATTGTCAGTGTTTGATAAAATGACTCATTCTGTCGCTTGGCTATGTTCGTATCTTTAGATTTAAAACTAGGTTATCAGATATCAAATATCGATAAAGCCTACTTTAACCTTTATTTTGACTGTGTTGACACACGGTGAAAGATAAACTTTTTTTGGTCTTACATTTTTTTTTTAGATGAATAATTGTGAGGAACAATCTACATCGGTATATATTTGATTTCGTCCTAATCTGTGAAGACGAAGAACAACAATAACGAGTGCGGCACTGAGATCTGAAGACGTATTGGGATAGCCAAAGATGCTTTCCAAAAGCTAGGCAGAGTATTAAGAAACAGACAAAATTCGTTAGAAACAAAGAAAAGAGTACTGAAGTGTTACGTAATATCTGCCCCCCCCACCTATATGGCAGCGAATGTTGGACAATCTCCACAAAGATGAAGAGACATGAAACAACAGAAATGTGGTTCTACAGAAGGATGCTGAGGATACCATGGAATATGTGAGCAACGATGAGGTTTTGGAGAGAATGGAAACAAAAAGGAAACTTATATTTAATATCAGAAAAAAGCCAGTTGAAATTTCTGGGGCACGTAATGGGGAAAGAGGGCTTGGAAAATCTGATACTCACAGGACAGCTTGAGGGAAAGGGGGATAGAGGAAAGCAGGGCGTAACATACTTGATGGCCTTGAGTAAATGGATGGTAGAACAAACAGAGATTCAGATAAATAACAAAAAGACAAAAGTTATTAAGAGATACAAGGGACAGGAAGATGTAGAGGGCCATGATCGTTTACGTCCTGAAGGGACACGGCACATAAAAGAAGATATACATTTACCTTAATAATAATTCGGTAAAGAGAAATTTACATTTGTCTTTAATAATATATATATATATATATATATATATATATATATATATATATATATATATATATATATATATATATATATATATTCTAACTAAATTGTACCATCACCGAAGTCAAGCAACGCCGAATTTGGTCAGTACCTCGATTAGTGACTGCTTGGAAATACCAAGTGGTGTAAGCTTGGATGTGCAGATGGTGTAAAGTGTAATTATTCGGAATTTTGAATCGGAGAGCCGAGTTCCAATTCCCGTTGGGTTCGTTATATTCACTCAGGCGCATATATCCTTGGCAAAGCTATGCCACCTCCTCTTCTCCCGACAGCTATGGGTAAATTAGTAAAACTTGTATTTTACTCAGGGCTCAACTATGTGTTGCTATCTGTTGGAGCGTTACAGAACTAATCTGGAAACTTTTTCATACAACCTCGTATATAGTAAAGATCAGTATTTACTTGCCGGTTCGTATAAATCAAACCTATGTTTACCAATAGACTCATATATAGCCTCGACCAATGTTTACTTATAGGTTCCAGTATACATTCGACCAATATTTACTTAAGAACTAAAGTAAAACTCTGATAATGTTTACCTATAAGCTCATGTATAAAGTCCGCCAATGTTTACCTATAGACTCAAGTATAAACATGAAAAATATTTTCTTATAGACTCAAATATAAACCCAACCAATATTTGCCTATGGATTAAAACCTGACTAATGTGTCGCATTTTCTGTCATCCGTTAAAAAAAATAACTACTGAAATTATCTGCGAGACAGTGATGTTACATTATACATCCTTGTGGTTCTGTACTGAGTTTGGCATAAGGACATACTAGAGGGGCACAAGTGTGGATTTGATTCATTATACAATCGAGCTTTCTGTGAGATAATCCGGTTAACCATCACGCCAATGTAGGTGCCTAAAATATTAGCAGTATACTCACCATTAGTAATTAGTGAATTGTCTTGAACCTTAAAATTTTCATGTTTGTGACAGATGTTCCCGATCTCTAGCATCTGCTCTCACCAATTCGCAATGCGACGTTAGTGTTGGCTTCTACGCCAATGATCTTGCCAAGTAGAATGCACTGATATCATTTGGTATCAACTTGTTTTATCGCTGGGCTACAGGCCAAACCATCTGCAGCAATTTCTTTGTTTAACTGATGACACATAATGGGTAAAAATAGAAAATGTAACTCTTTTAAGAGACTTGCCTTGATATTCCACTTTTGATATTCTGAATTCTAGCAGGGCTCGAACACCGACGATGAACCACGGTGCCGTATTCCTTCCAAACGTGGACGATCATTGATCTCCACAACTTCCTACCTATTGTAGCTCTTAGCAATATTTGTCTTTTCAATATCCTTCCCACTCTCTGTTCTGCCACCCATATATACAAGCTTGTTATGTAGGTGGGGCATGGGCCGCCACAACTTCCTATCATTTGTAGCTCTTAGCAAAGTTTTTCTTTTCACTATCTTTTGCAATCTCTGTTCTGCCACCCATCTACACAAACTTGTTACGTAGGTTGATTATAGCTCTCCACAACTTCCTATCCTTTGTAGTTCTTAGTAATGCTTGCCTTTTCAATATCCTTTCCAGTCTTTGTTCTGCCATCCATCTATACAAGCTTGTTAGGTACTTTGATTACGGCTCTCCACAACTTCCTATCCTTTGTAACTCTTAGTAATATTTGTCTTTACACTATCCTTTCCAGTCTTTGTTCTGCCATCCATCTATACAAGCTTGTTAGGTACTTTGATTATGGATCTCCACAACTTCCTATCCTTTGTAACTCTTAGTAATATTTGTCTTTACACTATCCTTTCCAGTCTTTGTTCTGCCATCCATCTATACAAGCTACTTTGATTATGGCTCTCCACAACTTCCTATCCTTTGTAACACTTAGTAATGTTTGTTAGGTAGGTAGGGAGTTCGCGGACGCACCAGAAGGATGCATTCAATAATAATAATAATAATAATTCTTAAATGGACCATAAGTGACATTAAGTAAATGGGCGCCAAAACGAGAAAGATTCTCACTTGCTACCGCATGCATCATCCCAAAGCTGATGTTGATCGTCTGTATGTGCCCAGATCCGAAGGAGGCAGAGGATTAATTCAACTAGAGATGTCTTACAACTCTACAACAATTGGCCTTCAAAGACACCTAGAAACTACAGAATACAAGATGATGATCTATGTCAAAGAACATGAAAGTAGTAAGCGACTTTCTTCAGTAATAAAAGAAGCCAACAAGTTCAAAATGGAGTTTCAAGTGGGTGGAAAAATACAAGTATAATACAGTGATTGAAGCTGCAAAATACTTAAAAAAGAAAGCAAAGGCAAATGCAATCGACCAGATACAGAAACGATGGCAAGATAAACCGCTTCATGGCCAATAATCTGTCTGTAACAAACAAGCTGATGTAGACAAACCCAGTACCCATTAGTGGCTACGTATTGGTGGGTTAAAAGCTGAAACTGAAGGTTTTACTCTTGCTGCACAGGACCAATGCTTGTTAATTAGAAATTACCAATCACACATACTGAAATATTGTGTTAGTCCCAAATTCAGATTCTCTGTTAAATATCCAGAAACAGTTGACTATTTTGTATCAGGTTGCGCGGTATTGGCACCCACTGAATATAAAACGCGGCACAATAAAGTAGTCCAATATCTGCAGTGGAAAATCTGCAACACTCACGGAAAGGAAACTGCAAGAAATTGGTATGAACACCACCCAGACCCCCGGTTACCGAGATAGGACCTGTAAAAATTTTATGGGACTTTACAGTAAACACATACAGAAGAATCAAAGCTAATCGCCCTGACATCGTTATTAGAGAATGCAAAGAAAAATGTGCCTCCTTATTGACACGGCAGTCCCTGAAGATTGTAATGTATCTTTGAAGATCTTCAAAAAACTATCAAAATACAAGGACCTTCAAATCAAAATCTCAAAAATGTGGCGCATGAGGACATTAACAATTGCAGTTGTAGTTGGAGCCATCGGATTGATTGAAAAAGATCCCAATAGACTCATTAAAGGAATCCCTGGTTGACCATGCCTTAAAGAAATGCAAGTACAGCCCACACGAAAGGCTTTATCTATATAAAATACATGAGATTCTTTTTCTCAAAACTGTTCAGTTGAAAATGCCATGCTGTCATTTCTGACCTTTGGTTGTGACCCGGAAAGAAATGAGTATACAGCAGAAACCAAAGGAAATAAAACAATAACAAGAATAATAAAATAACTAGTTTTAACCCGTGAAAATTTCACGATTTTGCTATTTTAATATTTTGATGAATCTTAATTCTTAAGTTAATTCCCCTATGGCGCGGTTAAATATTTGAGCTTAACAACTTTAAGAAAATATTGCAAGAACAATCATAAATGTGCATGCTGATCGTTAGTTTAAGAAGTAAGGGGGTATAAATGAAAAAATTTAGAATTGACAACTTTTCTCATTTCGCTGAAATAAATGTTAAACACTACCATCTGCCTTGTCTTTCTTTCTTTCTTTCTTTCTTACTGAAATAAAGTAGTGTCTTTTCTCCTCTTACACTGCGTTCAAATTTATGAGGTATTGGTAGGAGACGTTAAATACTTCTATCTTCTCTTCTTTTTTTCTTTATTTCTTTCTTTCTTTCTTTCTTTCTTTCGTTCTTTCATCCCCTCTTTCCACACGATCAAAAGGAATGGTCCATTATGTATGAGGTATTGGCAAGACGTAACGGTTGTGCGAACTAACAAAGGAAAAGACAAGAAATTATAATAGGATTTTTGTTTGTTTTTATTCTTTAAATTTATTTTTAGTTAGGATAAGAAAATAAAGGGGAGAAGTTTTTAAGAAAATAAAGGGGACAGTATTAGAGTATATAAAAGGCTTAATTAAACTCGATATTTTTGAAAAATAACAAAATAAAATCTTTTACAATGGCCGAAACAAAGATGAGTGAGTGTAAAATGACTATTTTCAGCTGGCCGTGAGTAACACCGTGAATGGATCTCGTACAAAAGCTAATCATTCATAACAATTGCCGCGTTTTGGGGATTTTCTCAATGGAAACATCATGAACACTCATTCCACAAGGCGTGACTCACAAACGTCAGTCACCATGACGACCTTACATTGGAATCTACTCAGGCAAGGGATACTGTGCCTTATTTTAGAAAAATGGCTATTGTTAAAGAATTTCCCGGAAACCAGTTGAAGAATTAATCAATTTTTATTATTTCGTTTTGTTTCTCGGATTTTCTTCTTTTTTTTTTTTTTTGGTACTTTTACTTTATTTTTTGGTCATTTCCTTTTCTCCTTCTGTTTTTCCCTCTCTTTCTTTTTGGTTTTATTTTTCTCTCTATTTCCTTTTCTCCTATTGTTTTTCTCTCTCTTTCTTTTTGGCTTTGTTTTTTCTCTCTATTTCCTTTTCTCCTATTGTTTTTCTCTCTTTTTCGTTTTGGCTTTGTTTTTTCTCTCTATTTCCTTTTCTCCTTCTGTTTTTCTCTCTCTTTCTTTTTGGCTTTGTTTTTCTCTCTATTTCCTTTTCTCCTGTTTTTTTCTCTCTTTCTTTTTGGCTTTGTTTTTTCTCTCTATTTCCTTTTCTCCTATATTTTTCTCTCTCTTTCTTTTTGGCTTTGTTTTTCTCTCTATTTCCTTTTCACCTGTTATTTTCTCTCTTTCTTTTTGGCTTTGTTTTTTTCTCTCTATTTCCTTTTCTCCTTCTGTTTTTCTCTCTCTTTCTTTTTGGCTTTGTTTTTTTCTCTCTATTTCCTTTTCTCCTTCTGTTTTTCTCTCTCTTTCTTTTTAGCTTTATTTTTCTCTCTATTTCCTTTTCTCCTTCTGTTTTTCCCTCTCTTTCTTTTTGGTTTTATTTTTCTCTCTATTTCCTTTTCTCCTATTGTTTTTCTCTCTCTTTCTTTTTGGCTTTGTTTTTCTCTCTATTTCCTTTTCTCCTATTGTTTTTCTCTCTTTTTCGTTTTGGCTTTGTTTTTTCTCTCTATTTCCTTTTCTCCTTCTGTTTTTCTCTCTCTTTCTTTTTGGCTTTGTTTTTCTCTCTATTTCCTTTTCTCCTGTTATTTTCTCTCTTTCTTTTTGGCTTTGTTTTTTTCTCTATTTCCTTTTCTCCTTCTGTTATTCTCTCTCTTTCTTTTTGGCTTTGTTTTTCTCTCTATTTCCTTTTCTCCTTCTGTTTTTCTCTCTCTTTCTTTTTGGCTTTGTTTTTCTCTCTATTTCCTTTTCTCCTGTTATTTTCTCTCTTTCTTTTTGGCTTTGTTTTTTCTCTCTATTTCCTTTTCTCCTGTTTTTCTCTCTCTTTCTTTTTGGCTCTGTTTTCTTTCTATTGCCTTTTCTACTGTTTTTATAACTCTTTCTTTTTGGCTTTGTTTTTCTTTGTGTTGCAGTTTTTATGAAAGGGACAAAGTCCGACAAGTATTTAAAGACATTTTTATGTTTAACATTCTTTTTATAGATACAAGTATTTAAGTAAATGCTCTGTTTATAATAAACAGTATTAAACAACATTTACCGAATGGAAGATTGAAGTTTATAAGCAGTAAATTCGAGCTTGCCAACCGAACGATCTTCTGTGGCCGAATCGGTTAAAAGGCACGTCAGGCTATATGACGGTTCTGTATAGGATACAGGTTCGAATCCTGTCGGAGGACGAATATTTTCTATGAAAATTTCTCGGACATTCAAGCTGGTAAATGTTGTTTAATACTGTTTATTATAAATAGAGCATTTACTTAAATATTTGTATCTATAAAAAAATGTTAAACATAAAAATGTCTTAAAATATATGTAATTATGTTTATTTTAATACCTATACTCGACTGGTATAAAAAACAAAAACGAATAGTACAATTTGCAAATAAAAATATACTTATACAAACTGATATCTAGGAAAAAATTTGGAAAAAAAGAAAAAACTAAAATCTTTCGAGTTGGTCGAAAAAATCGCCCACACCGTAATGCCTAGCCAAAAGAACAAGCCTCAATCGAGCAAAATAAGAAAAAAACGTAAAGTGCTCAACACACTAAGTAGAGCATAGTATATATATATATATATATATATATATATATAGTAAATCCATTAGTATATAATCCCAGTGGATCCTAGTAATATACAATCTTAAAACTGATCCACAAAAAGAGCTCAATGTATTTATTATTACAGAGCAAATAATTAATAATTACTAAAATTCAAAATCACCTCATATGGGGAATAGCCTATTTCGAAAGACGAAAACACCGGTCGTTTTTATCATCGACCCCCCCCCCCCGTGGACTGAGTTCGTGTCCGAAATAGAAATTTAACTGTGAAAGCTAAGAAAGAAAAAGAAAAGAAAAAACGGTCGAAAAACTAATACAGAATTTATCCATTTCAATGTTTCAGTCAGACGAAAGGCACGAGACAAGGGTCAAGGGAAGTTAGAAGTTATTTATCATAAAGGTAAGAAGTTTTATAAAATTAAACCCGAATATTAACCTTATGACATTAATTTGGAATTATATGAAGGCTGAAATATTAATTTAAAATTAAAAGAGGAATAAAAAGAGGTTTAAAAATAAATTTAAAATCTATAGATAAAAGGGTGTAAGGGATTAATGGAAAGAGATTTGGGGAGGAGATCTTAGAGGAGGGAAAAGTTTATAAATTATAAATATAGTGCGAAGAGTTATTGAAAGGGATATAGAATTTAGAAGTAGTTATACTTTAGACATTTGAAGAGTTAGAGGGGAGCACATATTATGGAAATATAGTAACTAATTAAGTTAATCCTATATTATGGAAATTTGAATTTGTTTTTGTGTCGACATTTTAACACTAATTCATTCCTCTGATTCAATAGTTGGATTTGATTATTGTATTTTATTCTTCTAATAATGGTATAATTCTAATATTCCGTATCTCGATAGACACTTCAGATATTTTTTGAATTCATTGCACCAGACAATAAAGTATCTCATTTTCTATAAATTTTTTAATTTATCATTGTTAGAGAAGCCATTTTCTATCAAGGGGAGAAGGATTTTGTTTCGTCACATATCAACGTCTGTGGGTTATTTAATGCTGAAATCTAAATATTTTGTACGTAATTTTATACTTTCAGAGTAAAAGGTATATTTTATATACATATTTTGTAGATCATAAAATTTATTGTTGGTAATTTTACTATGAAATGCATTTTTATATTTTTCTTTTTAGTGTTGCGTTGATTGGCATTTTGCTATAAAAATGAATTGTTGCTCATTTTATAAAAAAATAACTGTTGATTTTTATTTGGGGGTTAACTATTTGCCCATAGCATGGGCCCTAATAGGTGCTACCACCCCGGGTCATGGTAAACCTGAGAACGGCTAAGAGTTTTTTCTACGCTCCTCAAAACCTCCAATTTCCCGATCAGAGATCTTGCTGCCGGATGTAGTTTATCGTCATACCCAGGAACGATTGGAGAAGGTGTTACTTCGTCTATACACATATCAAGAGAGAGGAGGAGACATTCGAAACCATCGCACAGATTTGTGATTATTTTGGTTTTTCTAAAGCTGTTCATTGATAACTCGTGATGAATATTTATCGCCGGGTGCTTCACATTTCAAACACCAGCGATGCGTGAAATGTCCGTGAACAGGTAATTATTGCTGAACCCGCCATAAAAAAAAAAGAATTGTTTCACGTCGAAAAGGATGTAAATTCCTTACGGATACTCATTAAATCTCGCCGCCTGGGCGAAAAACCGACGCCCACTGATAACAGATGATCTGCTGCCCGCGAGAGATCTCCAAATGACGACATCTTTCTAGATTAACGTCCTGGGCTGTAGCTCGATCAACCAGCAAGATGAAATTTAGTGGACTGAACAAAGCACAAAAAAGCCTTCACACACGCATACACGCATGCATATACATATATATATATATATATATATATGTATATATATATATATATATATATATATATATATATATATATATATACATACATACATACATATATATATATATATATATATATATATATATATATATATATATATATGCACATTTCATTGAAAATGACAGACAAGGTGGTTTTATTTAGTTTTTTATACAATGAAATGTACATGAAAGAAGGATTGCAGCCTAAATACACACACACACACACACACACACACACACACATATATATATATATATATATATATATATATATATATACGTGTGTATGTGTGTGTACACGAAAATCATGATTGTTTTTTAATTAAGAAGGAACTTTTTTCTGTACGCGTAGGTGAATCTTTTACGCCGTCGGTTGTATGAAAATAGTTCCTTTCGAATGGACTTTCGCAAATAAACCAGTTTCGTAATTGTAATTGTAATTGAAATGACGACAGGGAATTGTGGGTCGATATAAAAGCTGAAATGCGAATGAAAGTTTAATTCTTTTCGTTAGAAAATGATATACTATTCATAGTCTCAAAGCTTAAATGCCGGGAATACAAGAATGAAACTAGAAAAATAATTCAAGAAAAGAGGGTAAGCATAGAGAAAGGAATGAGGAGTAAATACAGAATGTGTGTGTGAGTGAATGAGTGAGAGAGATAGAGAGGAGAGGTGGGAGGAGGAGGAGGAGGTTACGGGAAAGAAACAAGCAAAGGATTGTTTGGTTATATTGTGAAGATGAAAAAGAAGGTCGAACAATCAACAAGAGCCTGTAATAGAGAAACAATGCAAAGAATTCAAAGACATTTTTTTTCTAATCCATAAAGTATTTGTATAATTTTATTATTAAAAAAATAACATTTTAAAAATTCCTTTGACCTTGTTTGTTATGCAATCAATAAAATATTAAGGAAATTATACGCATGTAGAGGATGCACCAAATTTTTGACATGTTACATATAACTGACAAAATACGACAATATGATCAGCATGACAAGGAAAAAAATATCGGTCACGTGAGGGGTCAATTTTCTGAGATAAAAATAAGAAAGATAAAGATATTGGTTCGAATGAATCGCTGAATTATCAGAATACCAGCTTGTCATATAAATTCAGTCATAAATTCTGATGGTATAATTGAAATATTTTCTTTTACCCCCAAAATGGCTCAAATATCCTCCCGATTTTTATGGGAAAAGGACGGTAGAGTAATGGATAGCGGCTCGGATTGAAGAATCGGAGAGCCGAGTTCGAATTCTAGTCGAATCCAATACATTCGAATCCAATACATTCACTTACGTGCTAATACCCTTGGGAAAGGTATGAATCCTCTTCTTCTCCCCCCATCTATGGGTTCTATAGCTTTGGATGGCAACTGCTCTACCGCAGAAAGAAATGGCAACCTACTACGGGAAAGAACTGCTTCGTCAGTCATGTATCGAATGATACATGATTGTCTAAGTCTATGGCATATAACTGACTGATCTTGTGGGTTTATCCAGATGTCGTAGATTTACCAGCATCTGTATCAAACCTAACTGCATTATACCGTCATCTTAAATAGAAAGAGGGTATTGTCTTATTAAAATTAAATGACACAGTATCCGAGGTTGCTAGTCTACTGGGGCGGCTGGCTAATCCCCAGACACATTTATGTTTGTTCAACACCCACAGAGCCTTCCTGTGAATTATACAGCAACTATACTGAGCGGACCTAAGTTACAGTTTCTGGGAGAGTGTGCGTTATCTAGCGTGATCAACAGTCTGAACAAGGCTAGCACACTCAAACCCTCGGTCACGATGACTTGTGACTTCGTTCTAGCACCACCACCGACAGCCTCCAAGAGTTCCGTCTACTCAATTTCACTCACAAGGCTTGGGGGTCAACCCGTGGTGTGGTTTTCAGGCACTTTCCAAAGGTGCCGCACGATAGGATCGCCGCCTCCTCCTCCAGACCGATAATATCAAGAAGTCACCTTCCTGAAAAATCGACCATAGTGAGATTCGAACCCGAGTCAGAAAGCGAATGTTCTAACCACACGGCCACGTGTCTTATACGCCGTCAAATAAGGTACACTAAAGGTACAGCGATGGTTATCAGCCTGATTTCGAAAGCCATTGTTATTGTAGCCTCTAATCAGATATCCATTAAGTTTAAATAAGTACGGTACAAAGTAATATGGGAAAAACGTGGGATAAGATAACCGTGTTGCGCCAGGCTTGCAAGTGAGAATAGTCTTAACAGTCAGCATTCTTTTAGTTTTTCAACAAGAACCGCAAGAGAGAGGAAGTTGTGGATAGCCATGGTCTCCCATGTCTTGAAGGGACGCGACACAAAGAAGAACTAAGTACAAGTCAATACATAATGGGAATGGTTTGTACATCTATCCCTATTGGGCATTCAGTACAAATGAAAGAAACTCACAACAGAATGGATCATTTGTTGTCTGCTGTTAACTACCAGAAGCACAAATGGTTGATCTGTGGAGATCTTAAGGTGATTGGACTGGTCCTAGGGCTCCAAGGTGGTTACACAAAGTATCCTTGTTTTTGTGACTCTGAGACAGCCGGGATGACGGCCAACATTCAAGAGTGGCCGTTAAGGCAAGGGTTAAATCCTCTCATTGAACCGAAGAAAATACTGCTTCCACCCTTAGGAGTAATGAAGAACTTTGTGAAGAAAATGGACAGGGAAGGAAATGGGTTTGATTTCCTCCAGGAAAAGTTCCCACGATAAGGCTGGTGTATTTGCCGGCCCTCAAATAAGAGAACCCAATGTTTGACAAAGCACTGAGCGAAGCTGAACTGTGCGCCTGGCAGTCACTGAAGTCAACGGGAGTGCGGAATACGAAAAGGAAATTGAAGAGCTACTGAAGAGTTTCCGCCAACTCGGGGTAAGAATGTCAGTCAAACTGCACTTTCTGTGGTCACACTTGGACTATTTTCCAAAGATCTGGAGATTTGAGTGAAGATCAGGGTGAGTGCTTTCACCAAGACATTCGCATTATGGAAGAGCGCTACCAAGGCCAGCGGGGTGTAAACTTCCTCGCTGGTGCTTGAAACGGGATGCGGTGGCTGCCGAGCACAGGAGGAAGTACTTAAGAAGGCCTTTCATCCATGAATAGCTTCTTTTGTGTATTTTTCAGTTTACAATGTGAGCTTTCTGCGGATATATGAACCCTAAATTTAGCATTATCTGTTTAATTTAACAAGAAAATTAATAGAGTTATAATACTCTTCTATACATTTCAAGTAAGAGCTTCTGTCTTAAAAATTTGATCTGATTAGAAAAAATGAGTATGATTTTTGGATTCAGCGTAAAAAACTGCCTTAAAATCAGCTATTATATATTCGACCTTGAAAACATCGCAGCCCATGAACGTTTTTCGTCGATTGTTGTATTCACTTTATCTATTTGGAAGCATTATTTGCTCGAATCAACTCCTTTCAATTACTCCATATATAACGCAGCATCAGCTTTTTGGGATTAAGACTGGCTTTTGGTACTTTTAATAGGGGAACGTTTCGCCTGCCCTGCGATTTCTCATGTTCTCCATTGTTGTAAAGTATCCACTCTTCATCGCTGGTCACTAATTTTTTTCGTTTTAAATTCGTTTTGCGTTTAAATAGCAAATCACACTCAGAAATACGGTCCAGTTGTTTTTTCGCTAATGTTGAAGTCACATATTAAATCAGCCAATATAAACAAATTTGTAGAAATCCAGCGCATGATTTGTTTATTCTGAGTATGTAGACTTTCTCCCGCGTCGCATAACGTTGACCATTTTCGAGTAATATCTTGATTTGATCGCTGTCAACCTCATCTGGTCTACTCGACTCTAATAAGTCCTCAAATGAGAAATCTCCGACTACAAATTAACAAACCACTTTTGATATATTCAATCTTTCTCAATACCTTCTCCATAAATTGCATAAATCTTTTTTCTTTGCGGATGAATCGTATTTTTGCTTTTCTTATAATAGGAAAAGTATATACTGAAAACATTCTTGTCTTTTCACTGTTAGAATGCTAAAACAAAAACAATTAAAAAAATCTGATAATTTTGACAATGTAAATACCTGCACGATAAGTGTCACAATACAATTAGAAGTGATTTTAATGACGGTAATCAACACTAAATGCTTCTAATATAAAATAAACAAAAACAGACGAATTTTTGAGGTTGCACAATAAAAGAATATATGTATAATTACTTACCCGCTGCCCCACACAGCAAGATGTAGCACAAGGCCGAGTTTAAAGTGGGGTATCCGAGCCCGTAGGTTCGGGCAAAAATTCCCTATAGACCACGTAAAAAACGGAGTCAGCTTCCCGAGACGAGACTCTTGGGGATACCCTCTGACATAAGCCAGGTAAGTATTCGTGTTTAAATGAAATTAACTATTAGTTAATGGTGAATATTTTAATATTATAATTAAATTTAAATTAAAACGTATTTTGCGTTTACCACGGAATTATGGAAATAAGACATATTTTTAGAAATTGAGCAAAAAGCAATTGATTTCTTTCTTTCAGGAAAAAAAAATTGAAAGATAAACAAAAGAAGGAACAGAAAGTAATATTTTTTCTTTCAGAATTCGTTCTTTAATTATTTGCCTGGTTAAGGAATACGAGAATAATTTGATACTTTATGTGAAAGAAAAAAGTCATTACATATCGTTTTATTTGACGCTATGTCTCATTTCTTTTGTAAAATTTAACAATCAAGTTTATGTGACAATGTCTCGTAAAAATGTGATACCGCCTCCATTTTGAATTCACTAAATGACAAAAGGCGCATAAAAAAAGACAGAGAAAAACATGACAGAGAAAAACAAGCAATGACAGAAAGAATTAGAGAGAAATTGGAGGAAAGCAGAAGAGCAAGAAGTTATAATTGAAGAACTGTGTAATTCTTCTGCCAATCAATAACAAAGGTGGAGGGAGATACGAATCTATCTCTACAGTGTTGTTGCTGTTGTTGGTGGTGGCGGTGATGGTGGTGGGTAGCTTTTAATTAGTCTCGTACATGTCTCACGAGACCACTTTACTCATCTCTCTGTCTCTTACTTATGTCCGTTGCCATCATCTGCTGTCGCTAGATCGCTATTGACACGTGGACATTCAGGTAGAAAGTACTAATGAAGAAATGTGTGTCTGTTAGGGTAGGGAATTGTTGTTTACTGGGTTTTTAGGCAGAAAGAAAGAAAGAGAAAAAAGGGAGAAAGAGAAAAAAGGGAGAAAGAGAAAAGGAAAGAAAGCGAAAAAAGAAGAAAGAAAGAAACAGAAAAAGGAAAAGTGCAAAAAAGAAAGAAGGAAAGAGAAAAGAAATGAAAAAGAACATAAATAAATAAATAAACAGAAAAAAGGAAGAAAGAGCAAAAAGAAGAAAGAAATTGAAAAGGGGAAAAGAACAAAAGAAAGAAAAAACAGAAAAAGGAAAACACGAGCAAAATGAAGAAAGAAAGAAAAAGAAACAACGAAAAAACAAATACAAAGAGAAAAAAAGAAAGAAACAAAAAAAGAAAGAGAAAAGGGAAAAAGAAAGAAAGAGAAAAATGAAAAGATGAAAGGAATAAAGTAAGAAAGAAAGAAGAAAAGAATAGAAAAGGAGCAAAAAGAAGAAAGAAACAAAAAACGAAAGAAAAAGGAAGAAAGAAAGAAATAGGAAAAGATAACAGATGAAAGAAAGAAGAAAAGAAAAAGAAAGAAAAACAAAAACGAAAGAGAAAAAGGAAAAAAGAAAGAAAGAGAAAAATGAAAGGAATAAAGTAAGAAAGAAAGAAGAAAAGAAAAGAAAAGAGCAAAATGAAGAAAGAAACAAAAAACGAAAGAGAAAAAGGAATAAAGAAAGAAAGAAACAGGAAAAAATGAAAAGATGAAAGAAAGAAAGAAAGAACAGAAAAAGAAGTAAGAAAAGGTTTATTGTGTTAAATTTTCTTTAATTCCTTCATTTAAAGAATTAATTAATAAACAAGTAATGAAATAAAGAAGATGGCATGGCTTACGGAAATACATCTAAACGTATATTTGTTCAGTAACCTTGTTTCTTTGGCAGAATCTTTGTCATTTATTTTCCTCTCGGAATTGACCAATTGCTTTATTCCCATCTTGATTTTCTAGTCACGATCCTGAATTCAATAAATATCCCCTTGAACCTAATCCAAAGTCAAGTCCCACATCCTACACCTAAACCTTGCATTGTTAATGCACCAATTCCGTTTCAGCCTCCCTCTTTTCCGATTTGTCAGCGCCAAAGAACACAACAGGGAGACCCAGAACGGAGCTACATTTCGGCTGTCTGCAGTTCATACCTTTCACGTGTGCTGTTAACTCTGAGGCATATTCACCAAACTAAGGATTCGATTATCTTTTCATAGAAGGTCTTTGTAATAAACAGAACGTAAAAGAAAGTGAGAAAATTAAATAAGTTGAGGTAACAGATTTTAACAAATATATATTTTTACTAATATTTAAAAAAAAAACATATTCTAAAATATCATTCATTTGTGAATAAGTCCTGGAAGTTTCATTAAAATCCAACAATTATTTGATTTTTGCAAGAATTTCCAAATCAATGTGTTTTTCACCACAAAAAAAGACGCTAAAATTTCCTATAAAAAGTTAGGCTCTCCCCACACCCTCTGACGCAAGGAAAACGAGATTTTTAACCAAAATGTCGAACATTTTAAGTATTAATCAAAAAATCCTTTGGTTTTTCCTCTTAATAATAACATAAAGATTTTGACGGTAAAACTTTGTTTTTATTAAGTTTGGATCATTTTTTCATCATGATATGCTCTTTTTTTACCGATCAGTGACGGTACCTACTTAAAAGCAAACAAAACCAGTGTTACATGTCCAAAAGCCGAATAGAACCGTGAAAAATGGTCATTTAACTTTGTAAGAAATTTTAACCTGTCTAGATGTTCTTCTATTGCCTCATAGTAAACTATACGTCAGGCAAAGGGATTTTCTGTTCATAATTTTTATTGGAAGTTAATTTTAGTGCATTGTTCGAGGAAAATGTTTCTAAAACTACATCTTACCTTTGTCACGTGGACTGATATTAAACTCCTTGATACAAAACATAAAAATTGTAGAACACCAAAAAAAAAACGCGTTGAAGCGTCCCAAAGATATACCCCCACCCACCCCTACAACTATCCGGTGCCATATTGAAAACGTCAATAAAATACTAATTGAGTTTTATGGCGCCGAGCGTCACTATCTCCCCAACTGGGATCAATCATTATTTGTTGAGTTCTTTTTTATTTTGATGATTCAGAAAGGAAACGACGGAATTGTCAAGAAATCAATAAAAACAGAAGGTGAAAGAAAAAAAAAACAAGAAGAAGAAAAAAACGGTTAACATTCCTGTCACGATGATTTGTGGGTTTTTATCTAACTGACCCTCAAATGAAAAGAAAAAAACTGTTTTTTCTTACTCAACTTTGAAATCAGTTTTTTTTCTTTAGGCGGGAGAGTTATTGTACATGACCCAGTTTTTGATGATTGATTATTACAAAGTGATTGATTATCAATATCGTATTGAAAACACAAATCGAATTATATACCGTGGAATTTTCAATGGGAATAATAAATGTTATTAATACTGATATTATATACGAAGGAATTGAAAAGTTTATCCGTATATAATAAACTGTTAGTTTTAAGTAAATCAACTTTCATTAGTTTACATCAACACTTGGACATTCTAATTTGCGATACCAGACCAGTACGTGTTTATTTTTAGTACATTTCCTCTTATGTATCAAGGCTTTGATTTCATATTCTATAAGAGAAAATGGAATATAAGTAGTTTTGCATTCATTCATGAGTTTGAGATGCATTTTGGGATTAATTACAATTTGAGTTTTTTAAGTATTAGATAGGTTTTTATTTACATGATACGATAATACTTCTGTTATTTGATATCGAAATCAATCTGTCTTCCATTGTGTGTAAGCGTATAAGCATTTGCTTGGTTCAGAGATCAGTAAATATCGATCGTTTATATTTAAGCCTATAAATATCTATTTGATTCGGGGATAGGTAAATATTGGATATTTATATTGGAGTCTATAATCATTTACTTGGTTCAGAGATAAGTAAATATGGGTCGTTTATATTTGAATCTGTAAGCCTTTGGCTGGGCACCACGAGGCAGTATAACGGTTAGCAAGTTTCTCGAACAATTACGACTGAGTAGTGAGTTCAATTATCACCGAGTGCCCCCTACTTTCGGCCTTGTTCCACATCTAAACTACGCTTGGAAAATCCCTATAAACCTTTGGCTTTGTTCAGGATAGGTAAATATTGGTCGATTATATTTGCGACCCATGGTTGTGTGGTTAGCGGTTAGGATTGAGGAATCAGTGAGTCGAGTTCGAATTCCAGTCGAGTTCATTACATTTGCTTACGTGCTAATACCTTTGGTAAAGGTATGAATCCATCTCTTCTCTCCGTCCCCAGCTATGGATAAAATAGGCCAGACTCGGTTCTATAGCCTTGAGTGGCGACCAGTCTACGTGAAGGAAACTCTGAATTCAAACCAGCCTGCTGTCTTGTAAGTCCTGCCTCTTTAGGCAAAAGCTAGAAGTGGGTAACAATGGCAAATCGAAGTCTCATGTCGTTTCAAAGAAAGGAATTGTTGCACACACCCCCCCTCTTACCTCGAGTTGTGGCAGAAAATAATGGACTCTTCGAGCTTAATACAATGGTTCCAACAAATACAAGATTGGAAACCGGCTGTGGACCTCTCTGATTTCGGACCATTCGCCCACGGCACTTTAAGCGTTTACTTTACGGGGACGGGTAAATATGGGTCGTTTATATTTGAGTCTATAAGCATTTACTTGGTTCATGGATAAGTAAATAATAGTCATTTATACTTGGTTCTCAGAGAGTTTCCGGGCAAATTTAATCTTTCGGGTAAACAATTCGATTCTTCATCGATACAATTAGAAAATCTTGAGAAAGTCACAGAGAAGAAGAAGAAGAAGAAGAAGAAGAGGAAGAAGAGGAGAAGGAGGAGAGAGAAGATATAGGAGGGAAGGGAGGAGTTAGAAAGAGTATTAGAGTGGGGGTACAGAGAAGATGTACAACGAGTAAGAGAGAGAGAGGTGGGGGAGAGGTTAGAGTAAATATCAGTTGAATGTCGGATTCAGTGTTTGTAAAGGACATTGTGTTGAACAGATGAATCAGTGAAGATAGCAAAATTGGGGAATGCATGATTTGTGTCCATCAGTCAGACATTTAACATATTTCTACCTCAATGGGACGAGCAGAAAAATAGTCGTCCGTTATCAATTTTGGAAATATTTATTTGTGTTTATGTGAAAAGGGCCGAAGCAGCATTTACCGACAGACATTTTGAGCGACAAGCGGGTTACATAGATTGTCGGTTGTAAAGAAAGGTCAAGTGTACGGATCGAGATTAAGTGGCCCATTTTGTATGTCACTGAGAGGAACAAATATATATTTATTATTATTAATATATATTCAGTATATTTGGACAGTAATTACTTTCAAACATGTCTTATTAAAACAAATAAACTCTTTATACATATTAAATTCACTGTTATTTTAAACTTTTAATGCGAATAACTTAGCGTAAACTTGGTTGTTGTAAATATAAAAAATAGTGCAAAATTTGAGTTAAGTTCAAGTTTTTGACTTTAATAGACATCAAATGTTTATGCCTTTTAATAATCTTTAATTTAATAGGT
>OZ038494.1:6943203-6955703 GCA_964036315.1 Acanthosepion esculentum
ACCGGGGTGTTAGGAGGAGGTGGCGTCTGACAGTCAAAGTTGATGCGATGCTTTACCAAAGACCACCGCATGAAGCCCACAACGATCTACATGCTCGGTCATTGGAATTGTGAAGGTCACACAGTAGACAAACTCACTCAAATGCGACTCTGACAACTGAGTAACTCCACGGGCGAGTATCTGTTCACGTATGCGCAGATTGTTAGACTATATCAAGGCTCCGGAACTGGTTTCCGAGATGTTCAAATGGTTGCATAAAAAAGTAATAAAAGACGCTACATTTAAGGAAAACTTAGGGATTGTGTATTAAGCATTGTTTTTTTCCCCTTCTTGCTTTGCCTGAGGAAAACACGAGAAGGAAAACAAACATCCATTAATGCTCTTATCTTAATGATGCATGCCGGGAAGGAAAACTCTTTATTCTATCCTTAGTAATCTCCTGGGAATCTATTTTCACTTTCAGGTCACGAGCATTTCCGTATTTTCTTATATTGATCCAAACTCGAGTAAAAGTCCATTTTTGCCTTAAAGGTCAGTTTCGCATTTCCGGCATCACATCTCTAGAATTTTCCATGGAAAAATGCATTTATTAAAACCAGACGAAAATATCCGGTATTTCGTTAATGTTCCATCGAAGTGTTGATTATATTTTTATGAAAAAAAAAAAAAAAAACGCAAACAAAAACGCCTCATTAATGCAGAGTGAAAATATGGCAACGTTATTGTCTATAATTTTAAGAAAAACGCCGAGACATTATCCAATGATTAGCAAAATAGGATTTCAGATCATTACTACTGGATACTCGGTCATCAACAAAAGGATGAGCCCAAAGGGAAAATTATAAATCAGGGATACTAAAATCAAGCAAGTACAAAAATTTAAATATCTGGGAAGTGTTCTAACAGATGATGGAAAGTGTGACACTGAGATCCGAAAACGTATTGGGATGGCCAAAGGGGCTTTCCAAAAGCTAAGCAGAGTATTAAGAGACTGAAAATCTTCGTTAGAAACAAAGAAAAGGGTATTGAACTGCTACGTGATATATGTCCTCCTGTATGGCAGCGAATGCTGGAGAATCTCCTCGAAGATGAGGAAGACACTTGAAGCAACAGAAATGTGGTTCTACAGAAAGATGCTGAGGACACCATAGAACAAACATGTGAGCAACGAAGAGGTTTTGAAGAAAGGAACTTAACATCAGGAAGAAGCAGATGAAATTTCTGGGGCACGTAATGAGGAAGGTGGGCTTGGAAAATCTGATACTCACGGGGAAAGAGGGCCAGAGGAAAGCAGAGCGTAACATGCTTGATGGGCTTGAGTAAATGGATGACAGAAATGATTTGGTAAAAATAACAAAAAGGCAAAATTTATTAAGAGCTACAAGGGACAGGAAGATTTGGAGGGCCATAATCGCCTACATCTTGAAACAACACGGCACATAAAATTTCCCTTATGTGCTCTCTCTCTCTCTCTCTCTCTCTATATATATATATATATATATATATACACGCTCTATCTCTGATACTGAGCAAAGAAGAAGACTCTTAAATAATAAGTTCGATCCTCATTGGGAACTTAACACTTGTGGCCATGAACCAAAGGGAATGTCAGTAAGTTACTAACGCTTGAAGTAGAGTCGTTATCATTCCAAAATTGTTTGGACTTCTTTTATGTGTCCTGCTCCTTCAGGATATAGGCGATCATGGTTCTCCACAACTTCCTGTCTTCATCATCTGTCTATATTTCTGAGATGGGGTAGTGTAACTGTTTACATTGTCCAGACTGTTATTGTCATATTTACGACGTTTCGGCCGTTATACACTTCGGCCTTCTTCATGTGATATACGTTGGAATTTCGAACCGAATCTTTTATTTAATCCAATGTTCTAGTTCCACGTGCCATGCCTTTTCTGGATATCCGAGTTTCGCTTATTTCCCTTTAGTAGCTCAACTCTCCAAGGTTTTTGTTCACCTATGGTACAAAAGTATCTACTGAGACATTCGGTCTGTAAGCCTCAAAACTTCAATCGATAATGTGCCCAAGGACACATGGCCGCAAAAACTTAGCCTGGTTGAAGTAATCCAGTGACTTAAGCCAAAGAGTTGTGAGTTCAGTACCTGGCCACAGTAGAGGTGAACCATGAACTTGGAGAATTGAGTTACTCTGAGATATCAAGAGAACAATCTACCACCGTGGACTAAATAAGGGATTCGCTTCGAAATTCCAGTGTATATCACCTGAACAAGGCCGGTGCGTACAAAACCCGAAACGTCGTTAATATGACAATAAAGATGAGGACAACAGTCTTAAATAGTCTTAATTCGTGTCTTCAAACTCTTCACCGCCCAACTGTGTTCACGCACAGCCACACATTGCATGGATTACTCAGACCCTTCTTCCTTTAATATGTCTTGTGAGTATTAAATTCTCTAGGCCAGGAGTCGGCAACCTTTTGCTGAATTCTATTGTATGTTCGACTTTGTTTAGTTTCTCTACACCAGGGGTCGGCAACCTTTTGCTATGTGCCGACTCTGGGTTTTAAAATCATTAGTGTGCCAACAGCATGTGTATTTTTTTATACAAGTCAAGGTCAATATACCTGTTCTACAATATATTTTATAAAGTAATATATAGTATATATACTTTAGTATATATTAAAATTGGAACAGTTAATATCTTCTTTGTGCTGTAATAGTTATTGTTTCGGACTTCGTGATGTCATTTGCGGCTGAGTGCCATTAGAAATTCCTTGGCGTGCCGCGTGTGGCACGCGTGTGGCACGCGTGTCGTAGGTGGCTGACAATTGCTCTCGACCCTCTCTTATCGTTATGTATCACAGAAATTTCAACTGCCTTTTTCTGATTGTAAATGACTAAAACCTTTAAATTTACTGGTTGCTCACGTGTTTTGTCTATGCTAAAGTATACTCAACATTTATTGGTAAATTGCTTCAAGTCTTTTCTTCATCTGGGCGGAGATTGTCCAACATTCACTGCTGTTATAGGGGATTAGATGTTACTTAAAGAAGATTAGATGTTACTTAAAAGTCCACTGCTAAGAACTCTTTTTAATTTCTTTATACTTTGCTTACTTTATGAGCGGCAACGTTTCCTAGTACTATGTGATTTGTACCACACCTTCTGTCGCCTGTTGCTAGACTACACGGATAGTTAATTTTTTTGTATATATTCTGCCCACGATGTCCTCAGCATCCGTGGGTAGAACTACATTTCTGCCCCTTCAGGTCTCTTCTTCATCTGTGAATATTCATCCAATATTCGCTGCTATACACGTGATTAGTTATTACATAGCAGTTCAGAATTCTTTTCTTTGATTCTAAAGGAGGAATTTTCCTCTAGTCCCCAAAGCATTTCGGCCAATCAGTAAAAAAGGGGATCCTTTTCTTTCCTAAGAGATTTTCCTCCTGAAGAAGGCTAAGGAATGGATCGGCCATAATTTTGTGATAACGGCATCAGTATCAAAAAGATTAAGTTATCCGAACGACTATTTGACAAGCAACGGTATGACTGAAAGAAAACCGTTATTGCCTTTGGTTTAATGTTATAAAAATAATAGAACGACACTGCAGCCGACTAATTTGGTTGGATGGCCAAACATCAAACGTTCTATAAAACAGAATTAAGACTCTTTCAAAGAGACGTTAATTTAGCACTGAAAATATTTCGACATTTTTCATTATCTGCGATTTCGTTTTAACTCGAACAAAAAAAAATATAATCAGTAATGGATAAAATTATCAAAACGTTTAATTGACGCCACGTAACAACTTCGAACGCACACTTCTGTCGATCCCTATAAAAGACGACGCCATTAATCATGAGGTGGGTGAGGCACCCTGGTGGGGGGGGGGGTCATGGTTAGTGAAGCTGAAGACTAAATTGTAATAAAGACATAGAATGATAAACACTATACCAATTTGTTTTTTTTAAATGAGCAACAAAGGGTGGGAGGTTGCGAAGAGCCATGATCGCCCACGCACTAAAAAAAATTTTTATAAAAAGTGAGTTTGATCCTTACTGGGTGCCCCATGCAAAATCCGTCATTAAATTACACAAAAACAACATGCTAAGTTTGTTATTTGGAAGAAAGATGTTTAGACTGAAGCCATGGGATTTTATTTAGTCTTTTTGGTCATGATGTGGTTACAGGTAGAGTAGTAGGAATTTGATTTAGATATTCCTTCTACGCTACCTACACCCATGTTATGACAAAAACTAAGTAAAAGCCTATAACTTTAATCTAATAAACTTTATTCCAAAATAAATGAATATACACACACACATACATATATATATATATATATATATATATATATATATATATATATATATATAAGTGTGTGTGTGTGTGCAATTCACTATGGCATAAATGTCTAGAGAGTGCCTTAATCGCAAGGTCATCTGCAGTAAATTTGCGCCCTGGCTCTTACAATATTACACCATTCCTGGCAGACATTCTATTATCACGGTGTGGAATTAAAAAACCCTATTTGTGACTTACAAAAATGGTGGAAAGAAAAAGAAGATTCTAAATGAATTCGGCTAGAAAAAAAAAACTTAAATTCCCGGCACACTTCTGTCGTGCGCATGTGTAGTCCTACCAAGAAAACAAATTTAGTCCGATGAAGTCTTGAAGGACGAAACGCGACACAAGTAAATTTAAAGTACAATTTCCCTAATACTGTTCTTAAAATACTAAAATATATATCGTTATTATGTGTGTGAATCGGACGATATATATATATATATATATATATATATATATATATATATATATATATATATATATATATATATATATATATATATATATAGCATAATGAGAGGCCACGTATACTTTCTTGATATGTATATAATATCTGGATAAAATAAATGAAACAAAATTGGGTGTTTTTTTTATGAAAGTATTTATTTCTGTGTTTTTGTATATATTTATTTATTTAATATTTCAGACCATCTAGTATCTCATTTGATTTCTGAGGAAAGACCTAGGTGGTCTGAAATATTAAATAAATAAATATATACAAAAACACAGAAATAAATACTTTCATAAAAAAAACACCCAATTTTGTTTCATTTATTTTATCCAGATATTATATATATATATATATATATATATATATATATATATATATATGAAACTCCGAGTCGTGCTATCGACGTTGGATATTGTGTATGGTTGACTCTCCCGTCGTATTCGACGTATGAGGGTCAAGCAGCTCAGTTCTTAGGAACCGACAGCCCAGACACCAGCACATATGATTTCATTATAGTGGTGAAGGCTTTGTGCAGAACCAACCTCACTTTTTCAAGGCCTGAATACAGAGACCCTAAACGACCCTCAGAGTTGTCCTTCTCCTAGACCAGTTGCCATCCAATGCTATAGAACTCAGTCTGTCCTGCTATTTAGCTGGAGGAAGAAGAAGAGGATTCATACCTTTCTTTATTAACACGTAAGTGAATGTAATGGATTCAACTGGAATTTGAACTCGGCTCTCCGATTCCTCAATCCGAGCCGCTATCCACTATGTCTCCTTCATAGTATGTATATTCACTAATATACACTTATAGCTCTATTTCACAACATGGAGCACTGTATAAGGAAGAAATATATTTATACGTACGTGCAAGTATATGTGTGTGTATGTAGGCTTTTTATCCTACCCATTCCTATATATATATATATATATATATATATATATATATATATATATATATAATCAATCTAGAGGTTGTTGATCATGTTCACCTTAGTCTATGATTATAGAGTACAGCGCAGTACGTAATCTGTTCAATGAAACAACGTTAAAGATTAACACTCACGAGTCAGACACTCTACTGAATCTGACTATATCGCCAATACCACCAGCAGCTGTTCCGTAATTCTTCAGTCTTCGATATCAAAGGCTGGCTTTGAATATTCCGGAAAAACATGACCGCCTTTATACACGTCGTATTGAATATTTTGAGCCATCTGATTGGTTAACTCTTCTATTGGTGAACTATAAAATGAGTCAGCTCATTTTGGCTGGCTCACTAGTACACCAGGGTACCCAAAAACTCCAACAGAGGTCATGATCATACACAGCTTTTTTACATACACACTACCTCCAAGCACCCAACCAGCATAAATAAGCAATCTAGAGGTCATGGCCATAGATAAACAGCTTATTTACATACACACTACCTCCAAGCACCCAACCAGCATAAATAAGCAATCTAGAGGTCATGATCATAAATATTCCTAGATAAAAGAAGCTAGGACATGGTTTAAAGTTAATCTGGTAAAATTGTTAATTTCTTGTTAAAAAGAAACCCCACTGGCTGAACAATTCGCCATTGAATGTGTCTATTACGTTATGCCCTTCTTTTCTCTGACTACAAAGGTCGAGTCAAATTGAAAGAAAATCTGATGTAAAGAAAGAAATATTTCCAGCATATTTTGGAAATGGTCTACTCCTGGGGTGGTCTTTGAACTATTTAAGCATACAACCCATCAACCCAGTTCTACGCTCTTCTGTCTCGATTCATACGCCATGACTCACAAAATAAGAAAAAATGTTCCATATACCAATTACGTTGCTACCTCGAAAAAACAAAATAAAGCGTTACTACAGATATATATATATATAAAAAGTGGATAATTAAGGTTGGTTGAAGTAATCCAAAAAGTGACTTGACCCAAAGAGTTGTGAGTTCAATACTTAACCACAGTAGAGGTTAACAAAAATCTTGGAGAGTTGAGTTACTAAAAGAAATAACTGAAAACTGAGATATCTAGAAAAGGCATGATATGTGAAACTAGAACAATTTACCTCTGTGAACTAAATAAAGGGTTCGATTCGAAATTCCAACGAATATTTCCTGAAGGCCGTGAATATAACAATAAAGATGAGGACAACAGTCTGAACAATGTAAATAGTTACAATAGCTCATCTCAGAAACATAGACAGATCCTAAAGAAGGCCGGGGCTTATAACGGCCGAAACATTGTGAATATGACAATAAAGATGAGGACAACAGTCCGGACAATGTAAATAGTGTAAATAGTTACAATACCTCATTTCAAAAATAGTGACAGATACTTATATATATTTAATTTAGATTACTCTGCCACAGGACCAAATTCGGGGAGAATTACATCACATGTCCGTACTATTTTTTTTACGGACGGCTGAGAAATTATATGGCATCAAATAAAAAAATAGTTTAACCAAATTTAATCTAAATCATATTGTCCTTGATGTAATGGAATAACCAGTCACCCCCATGAATGATTACACTATAGGTAGTAAGTACCTATAAAGTCGACCTTCTACAAGAGAGAGAGAGAGAGAGAGAGAGAGAGAGAGAGAGAGAGAGAGAGAGAACGCAGAGAGAGAGAGAGAGAGAGAGAGAGAGAGAGAACGCAAACACATCCGACCTTTCAATTAGTGGCTCTCACTACTAGATTGACTTGTGTGTATAACTGTACCTTATTTCATATTGTACTGGTTGTGTACAATAAACCTTTCTTCTATTATCCACCTGGTGTTAAGTATTTATTCCCTTAGCACGGAATATATCAGTCTTCATAACAAATGTTAATCGAACTTTTGAAACGTTCGATTATTCGCAATATTTTGCTCAAATTTCTTTTGGGGTGCGTTTTATCTTCCGTTTAAGCCAAAAATGAAAATGTCAAAAATATATGCAGACTTCTTTTTTTACTCACTTCTGACAACTCTTTCTCACTTTATATAATGTTGTATATTTTTCGGCCAGATACTACACTCTTAGCTTTAGGGGGGAAAAGACTAACGTTCTTATAATCAAATAAGCAGAATGGTAGTATAGATCATTTTTCTTTGACCGGACAAGAACTGACGTATTGACTGGGGGTGCGGACATTTGTAAACTCTACAAAGATACCCACCCAGGTTTCTAAACAATTTAATAGTTTAACAGCCAGCATCGCCTACTTCCAACAACCCCGAAAGAAAAGATCAGATACATAAAACCACCCCCATATCTCTTCTCCTCTGCCAAGGTATATACTTCAAGGTAACCTTTGAGAAGTTCTAAATCGGACATGCCAGCGTAGCTGCACACCTTTGCTTACGTATATAAGTATTTGGAGGGAAAAGGAAAGAAGGAAAAATATAAAAAAAGAAAAGGAAAATAAGAGAGAAAGAAAGTGAGAGAAGGGAAAAAACAAGAAAAAAGAAGGTAAAAGAGAGTTAAAGAGAGAAATAGAGGGAGAAAGAACGTAGAAAAAGAGAGAGAAGGGAGAACAAAAAGAAAGAAAGAGGGAAATTTACTTATATACTTGTTATTTTTTATTTACATTCGAACTGCTCTCCTCGTCTTTGTTGTTGTTATTTCAACGTTTCGACCGTTATGCCTTCCGGTCTTCATCAGATGTATATAGATCAGGCTAACCTACAGGGAATTCCTAACCCTTTATTTAATCTATTCATATCACTGTCATATCTACTTTAGTTCTTAATCATAGTACTGCTCAGTTATTGTTCGCCGAGTGCAAATATGCTCAACCCAGCCCAGGGATTGAACTCACAATTACTATATCACTAAACTCACAACGTTTTAATCCACTAGGCTATTGTAGGACCTAGCCTAGTGATTAAATATTGTGATAAAAACAACAAAAATGAGGACAATAGTCTGAATGTAAATAATGTAAATAATGATAATTCCCCATCCCAGAAATTTAGACGGAAACTGTTATTTGTCTCTATTTCTGACATGAGGCATTGTAACTATTTACACTATTTACATTCTCAGGACTGCCGTCCTGATTTTTATTGTTTCATTCGAAATTCCACAAATATCTCATGAAGAACGCCGGAGCATACAACAGCCGAAACGTCGTGAATGTGACAATAAAGTTAGGGCAACAGTCCGAACAATATAAATAGTGTAAATAGAAATTGTTATTTTTAATTTTTTGTTTTTGTTTTGATTTTGAATTTTTTTAGATAAATTAGAAATGTTAATGCTTTTAATATATATATATATATATATATATATTAAGACATTTTTATGTTTATACATTCTTTTTTTTTTATAGATACAAATATTTAAGTAAATGCTCTGTTTATAATAAACAGTATTAACAACATTTACTGAGTTCCCTTTTTAAGGAAAGCACAACCACCCATAAAGATTATTTTTTCTACGAAAGCTTCATACCTTCTCAGTTTCCTATCCGAAACCTAAACAATGAAATTTATTAAGAATTAATGGATTTATTTTTAATCTAATATTATCCACATTATTATTAATGGATACTAGTATTTGAAATAGACGCACCCATATATATATATATATATATATATATATATATATATATATATATATATATATATATATATATATATATAAGTGGATGGCCCAGCACAAAGTCTTCACCACTATAATCAAATCCTGTGTGGGTGTCGGGCTTTCAGTTTCTGGGAACTGATCTGTCTGGCCCTCATACGTCGAGTTCGACGGGAGAGTCCATCATACATATATATATATATATATATATATATATATATATATATATATATATATATATATATATATATATATCGGACACACTACCAGCTCCTTGAGTAGACGCCTTACGTGTCACTTATCTGACCATAGTGCCATAAAAAACATTTATTAATCCATAATCTACAAGGACCCTTGAGAAAAATTCTGGTCAAAAATACAAGAATTCTATATAAATCACATTATCACAAACATCTTTCTACTCAAGAGGCCCTATATATCAAACAATTCTCCTCCACCATCAACCTTACATTATTTTATAGTGGAAATGGAGTGTTGAAAGTTTTTTTAAAAATGAAAATAAAAGATGCTCACGTGAATTCCAGTCTCGCGCGGCCTGTGAGAGCTTGGAATGAACGCTCCGTTTAAAAAAAAAAAACAACACAAATATAATTGATAACGTAACAGTCAAAACATGAGGAAAAATAACAACACCAGAGACAAAACATCCTTGAAAATGGCTATAGAAGCGGCCGAAAACGCTTGGGATCATAAAAATTATGGACAATTTTTATATTCCTTAATTCCTATAAAATGAAAAATGTTAGAATACCGGAAAAAAATAAAAAAAACCTTGTCGGCTGTATTCAATGAAAGACGTTTGAAAGAAAGGTTGCTGCCGAAATATGCATTAATATATAAATATATGTATGTATGTATGTATCCGTCAGTCTTGGGTGGCTAGCTAATTCCTGTTACAAAACCATGTTTAGGAGCGCATTTTGTGTTTTAACACCCACAGAGTTAATATGGTTAACATGTGGTTTATACTGTAACTATGAAGAGCGGACCTTAATTACACTTTCTGAGAGTCAGTGTACAGCAGGAGGTGAACATAGCCAGTGTGCTCGCACCCTCGGTCACGATGACTTATGACTTCGTGCTGGCACAATCATCAATAGCTTCTGGACAGTTTCGTTTCCCTGATACTCATATAGTCGCGCTATGACTTCATATGAGCCGTCAAATAATAATAAAAAAACAACAACGAAATTTTCGTTCAAAAAAAATATCTGGCGTGGGTTTTAAGGAAATTGTTACAATGAAAGATGATTGGATGTTTCCTCATGACATTTAGTAATCTTCGTTCGTCACAAAACAAATAGTTTGGAAGGTTGTGTTACGTCAAAGAAGAAGGCTTGCCCACTTGATAAAACTGTAATGAAAATTGAGGCTTTTAATTGGGCTCGAAAACCGATTGCTGGTGAGAAATATATCAACCACGAGACCGACCAAGATATTGAATAACCTTTGTTTAATTTGGTAACATGACCAGAAGAGGTCAGAGGTCATGAAGAAAGCGTCTATTACAGAATTCTTAAAGTTGTAGGAATTACTCCCCAAATGGGTAATTTTAGATTTTTCCAGCGGTAATGTTAGTTCAGTGGCTTAATGGTTATTGGTTCGGATTGCGGAAATATAGAGTCGAGTTCGAATTCCAGTCAGGTTCATTATATTCGATTACGTGCAAATGCCCTTAGGAGAGGTTTGAATCCATCTGTTCTCCGCCAGATATGGGTTAAATAACCTTGGGTGGGTGGCAAACGGTCTGAAAGAAGAACAATTCTTAATTAAAAGTAGTCGAGTGTTCGATGACTAAACCCGCCCCCCCCCCCAGCGGACCCTAGTGAGTTGATGAGGATAAGTGGAACCGCATTAGAACAAAAATCAAAACTGTTAATGGGCGAGTTTAAATCAAAAAGTATCAACAGCCATCCACCTCAGCTATGGGTTAAATAGCCTCACCCACACGCAATTGGTCAAGCGTGGTGAATACGGCTACACCTCTCAAGACATAATCAATGAAGGAGGGGTTCCTTCAACAGGAGTGAGTAGTCCCTGGATTTGGATTTGGAATACTAGCATAGAATACTAGTTGGGTCGTCTATCGTAGCGGATATCAGGGTGGAATGTGAAATGGGCATGCCAGGTTCAAATTCCAGCTGGGGCTATTGCGTAGGCCTTTGCAGAAATTTCCTTGTGAAATATATGAATTTATTTCTTCTCCCTACTCCCCCGCCACCGTTATGGGTCAGGGCAGACTGGGATCTCTTGCCTTGGTTGGAAGCCAGTTTAGAAAGACAACTCTCAGTTCAAAATAAGCCCAAACAGAGATAGGCTTCTTCAAGCTATCTTACCGTAACCACACCCACACGTAGTACCTTAACGACCGATATGATTCGAGATGTGACAAATGCTAGCTAACAAACATCTTTTTTTTTAGTATTACATATATAAGTGATAGGGTATGATAAGTAAGTTTCACGGTACCTTCAAGAACATTATTACAATTCTAGAAAAGGAAAATACCATCCCAAATTTTGGTAATCATTAGTTTACTTTTCTAGCTTTTTAACAATTGCTCCGTGGAGAGACTATTTTTAGGCGTCAATGCGATGAGCTTTAAAGAAGGGAAATCTGAACTGTTTCATGAAAGAACATTAGCAACAAAAACCAAAAAACAAACAAACCGGTTGCTAAGTAACAGTCATAATCCAGAAAGTGGGTTAATCTTCGGGATTAATGTCACGGATTTATGTCAGAGGCGGACGAGTAACGGGAGGAAATATGAAATGCATATCAGTCATGGGTATTTTTGCTTGAAGAAAGAGAAAATGATAGACGTTGAAATGATTAATTGAAATACTGGGAAAGAAGATACGAAAATGAGGACAGAGATGAAAATTTCAATATATAGATAGATATGAGCAGACTGAGATAGATAGATAGATAGATAGATAGATATAGTCAGAACCAGATAGATAGATAGATAGATAATGAATATAGTTATGGAAAGGAACATTATATGTATACATATATATATATATATATATATATATATATATATATATATATATATATATATATATATATCACCTTAAAAGCCGGCCTATTGTGCGGCTTTTAAGATACCACCTGCGTAGGGCTCTTGATTGGG
>OZ038494.1:6960703-6963203 GCA_964036315.1 Acanthosepion esculentum
TATTTTAAAAAAGGTAACTGTAAACAAATTAAGCAGTGAACTGGTTAAAAAGTGAATTTAGGGATTCTGGGTGATTAACGATAGGGGTGGGTATATGCCACCAACTAGAATCTCCGAGAAGATGATTTTTTTTTGTAGAGGGGAGAGGAAATTGTAAATTAAAATGAAGGTGGTGGGGAGAGAGAAATGCAAAGAAAAACTTACTTTTCATAAAATATGAGAAAAAATGTTGAGGAACGTGGGGAAATTGGTAAAAGGGAAGAAAAGGAAAGAAAGAAAGAAAGAAAGAAAGAAAGAAAGAAAGAAAAAAGGAAAAAATTAAAATCAAGTTTAAAAAAGAGACGAACGGCGAAGAAAGAGAAAAGAAGGAAAGAAAGAGCAAAGGAGATAAAACAAGTGAAAAATGACAATGTGAAGTAAAAAGGGAAAAACAAAAGAAAGAAAGAAAGAAAGAAAGAAAGGAAAGAAAGGAAAGACGAAAAAATGAGAAATAAAGATGGATGAGGTAAAGTGGCTGAAAAGAAAGAAAAACAAAGAATTAATGAAAGAAGCAAACAAGTAAAGAAAGAAAGAAAGAAAGAAAGAAAGAAAGAGTGTACTAAAATAACAAAGAAAGGGGGGAAAGAAGATGATGTAAAAAAATGGAAAAAGAAAGAAGGAAAGAAAAAGGCATGAAAAAATAATGAAATACAAAGAAACCTTAAGAAATGCTAAAACAAACAAAAGAAGTAGAGAAAGGAAAAATGTTTTGGAAAGAAAACACGTACAAAAGTTATTATTATTATTATTATTATTATTATTATAAAGCGATCGATACGCTTATAAATTGCTGAAATGATATTGAGGTGTGTGTGTGTGTGTTGGGAGGTGGGGATGATTGGAATGTGAAAGCAAGCGCCGGTCCATGAATGCCCGTTGGCGCGATGCTCGATAAGCGTTTCGCCCTATTTGTACGCATGCGTGTACTTGCTTCCATGGATCTTTAGTCCTCGACATATGAATTTAGGCTCACTTGATTTTAAGCCAACCGTTTCCAAAGAATCTGTGTCTTCTCTTTATTTATATGTCCACTCATCATTTGAGTTGGCTTGGCAACTGAAATTGCCCACTGTTGCCAACACCACCCGGTTATTCCAGCCCGGCGATGAAGAATCAAGATTTTAATTGCTCATTTGTAAAGCAAGCATATCTATCTATCTATCTATCTATCTATCTAATGCAATTTTCCTACATGATATGAAAAGTCATATATATTTTAGAAACTATAACCTTTTTAAAAAATATCTTAGTTGCAAGTAGATATTAATCATTGACATCGGAGATACTTTATGCGAATTTTAACATGAATTTGATCTGGAAACAGATCTATAGCTATATATATGTGTGTGTGCGTGTATGTGTGTGTGTGTGTGTGCGCGCGCGTGTGCGTGTAGATAGATAGATAGATAGATAGATAGGAAGAGCTTATGGTACATAGATAGATAGGAAGAGCTCATGGTAGATAGATAGATAGATAGATAGATAGGAAGAGCTCATGGTAGATAGATAGATAGATAGATAGATAGATAGATAGATAGATAGATAGATAGATAGATAGATAGATATGGACTTGTCTGAGATAAGTGTGTAGCGGGATGAATCTGTGTAAATAGACTGCGATGCAAACGGACTCACATAAACGGATAAATACATTGATCGATCGAATATTCGTCACAATATTTAATATGGGAAAATAGGTCATTGGTAAACCTCTAGAGAGTTGTGATTACATGACCAAGTCACATGGGCAGCTCTTGTTTTTATTCTCACGACGATTACTACTACAGCAAACAACAACAGCTAGTTTCATCCCTTTCGTCATCCTCACTTGTAGAAAGAGCATAACAGCCTCTCTTACCGACTTGAATTTTTAACAACTTACCACCATGCTTACTTACCAGAAGCTTCTCACTCACCGCCGCCACCACCACCACCACTACTAGTACTACTAATAATAATAATAAAAATTGTACTTCTATTATCTTCTGCTGTGTGCCACGTCCTTTAAGTGCATGGGCGATCATAGCTCTCCACAACTTCCTATTCCTTGTGATAGCAGATGTAAAAACATTTTATGTTATAAATATAAATGACTTTAGAAACATTTACAAAATAATGATTTCCAAGAATTTCCAGTGTCAGGAAAAAAATCGAAAGAAATAAAAATAGATAGAAAAATCAATAAATAAAGTCAAAATGGCTATCGATTGTTCTTCTTCGGAAAGGATATCATTGTGTATTTGGGTAGCAATCACTCTTTTATGCAGGTTTCATTGAAGTTGACTGGACAAGGGACAGCGATTAGGCTTATATTATATTTGTCTTGGATGTGTGCAAGAGATCATTTTTTGGACATCTTTGGACCAAAGATTAAGACGAATAAAAACATCCTTGATAATGGTTAACAGATTAACCCGAAGCCGTACTGTTGGAGAGTTCTTTCATATTCTATGTCTCAAAA
>OZ038494.1:6965703-6980703 GCA_964036315.1 Acanthosepion esculentum
TATAATAGAATTACCAACAATACATTTTATCTGTAGTTGAAGGCATAAAATTATGTTACAAATATTTAGATTTCGTCATTAAATGGCCCATAGATATGTTGATATGCGGCTAAACAAAATCAAGTAAACATTTATTCTCTGAAAGTTTTGACCAAGCTGAAGCAGTTCCCCAAAAATATAAGTGATGGTGAGATGGTATGTTTTCGGTTTTAAGTTTAAGGCGACCTTAATGAAAAGGGTTTAAAAAATCGACTTAAAAGAAAAAGGGTTAAAAAAAGGCGACTTTAAAAGAAAAGGTTAAAAAAAGGCGACATTTAAAGAACAGGGTTAAAAAAAAATTAAACTCCCAGACGTTAAATACATTTTTATAAACAGCTATCATAACATTTACATCTGGAAAGTTATAAACCGTATTTCATGATTTAAAAAATCTGTATTTCCCATTTTTGAGAGACTCCAAAAACGTCTCCGTGTCCTTATGGGTGATGAACTGTTTCTACCCTGCAACCACTTTTCCACTGACGAAACATCACAAGTGTCTCGCTGCTCTATCGCTATATTATTCTATGGAAAGTGCTCAGACGAACTACATTCCTTAGTTCCATCAGTTCTAACTTTCACGATTAAGAACCGCCATACCCCGCCCATTCTAGCGAACCACCCTCATTCCGTTCCTGTTCCCCTGGCGAGATGTTATTTGGTCCAAAATTTAAGTTCAATGTCATCTGTTATCTTCTGTCTTCTTAATTCTTCTTCTTTTATTGTCCTCACTCCTTAATAGTAGTTTTTCTCATATTCCCTCACATTCATTAACTTCTTGCGTCTTAGTGGATTTATTGCCTTGCTTGCAGTGAAATGATTAAAAAAAATTCCGCACGGAGAGCTTCTTCTCACGAATTGCTGCTTTGTGGAACCAACTGCCAAAAGAATACTTCTTCAATCACTACAACCTTAACCTGTTCAAGTCTAGGCTTAACTGTTATCATTTTCTACATATACTCTGTAACCCTCTCCCTCGAGTGGCTCTTGGGAATTGTACAAGGGTGAACATCATTGTAAAAAACACACAAATAGAATGAATACGTCAAGGAAAAAATTGGAAAATGTTTCCACCATAGCTGACATTTTACAAGCATAGTTTAGTCTTGCATAAGGATTCATGCGTAGAGCCCACGGTGAGGGTCAAAATCCTTATACATGAGTTGCTTCTTTATCTCGCTAACCATGAGCACACGTCGAGATGTTGTAATTTGAACGGAACAGCTTTACAAGATGAGCCATGACCCATTCCTTCTGTAGGTGTGTAGGCCTGTTTTTGCGCATGCGCTTGTTTTCATGGCTAGGCAATATAGGCATGTCTGTGAAGGCGCCTTGCGTGTCTGTGGGCGCGCGTTCTCTGCATTCAGTCATTGTATATGATTTGATCAAATGTAATTCAAACAAGGATCACTGTTCTTTTTCTTAAACGAAAACAAACAAATAAGGAACGTAAAAGCTACAACTTTTCTTTCATAAGAACAATGCGTTCCTACGAAATCACAGAGAGAGAATTGTCTGTCTGCTTCTCCAATTCGTTGAGAGAAAGTAGTTTTCTGTACACTTATCAGCTCAAAAGAAAAATGCTATAAACGATAGATGATCGATAAGTGATTTTTTTCTCAATTCGATCAATGTCATTAGTCGATGACAAACTATATCTACACGTAAAATTTATATATAGAATAAGAATTCTTTATTTACATTATTCGGACTATTGTCCTCATCTTTGTCGCCATATTTATTACAACGTTTCGGCCGTTGTACGCTCCGGCCTTCTTCAGGTGGTTGGAATGTCAAACCCTTTACTTCGCTCACTGGGGTAGACTGTTCTAGTTCCACGTGCCATGTTTAATGGATGTCAGTTATCAGTTATCTCCTGTTAATTTCCCGCTGAAAGTTCTCCACTGCCTTAGCCGGGTATTGAACTCACACTCTTTGGGTCTTGTCACTGAATCTAACTAACGCCTTTATCCACTGTGCCATGTGTCCTAGCAGGAGTAAAACACCTTTCGCCGCCGCCTACACACGATCGTCGTATAAAGCGGGGAGAGCTCAGAACAACTGACGTGAAAATATTTATAAAAAAGACAGAGGAAAGCCTCGTTACGGCGGGAAATTGAATGAAGTCGAGATGCCAGGTCAGGACCGATAACATCGAAGACCCTTATTTGCATTTTGTATAGTTCAAAATTCTTGTTTGTTAATAGATTTTGACGATTTCCTGGCATGCTTTATAAGATAAAGGATAATTTTACATAAAGGGTGAAACATAAACAATATTTTATGATCTTATTTTGAAGATAGTGTAAGACAACTTCTTCAAAGAATCGGTAGGCCTCTGCAATCAACTCGGGCATCAACCTAGGCAAAAAGCAAACATTTCTAATAGAAAGCCTACGATTTTGGAACATTATTGCTAATGTCCCCATCTTATTTGGGCAATGATAAGTAACCCTTAATTCAAAGGATTAAGTTGGTCATACAAACGAAAGACTACGTTAAACCCCAACAAGCATTAATTCTCATATTGCGCGCAATAGATATGGCGTGAACTGCAACGGTCTTGGGGGGGGGGGGGAGTGCAAATTATTTGTGAAACCTTGGTAAAATATAGTCGGCAATTTTTATCTATTTTTTTATTTATCCATTTATTTATTTATTTTTAAGAATTTCCCATTTTGGTGTGCATGAAAAAATGGTGAGCAACCCAGTAGGAAGAAAGGTAAAACTCATAAAAGGTGGAAGGACTCCAAGAGCCAACGGCCAGCGAACGAAAGGTAAAACCACCGTGGAGAAGACAACTCCCACTATCTCGCCTATATCAGATAACGATGTAAAAGTGATCAGTTCTCTTGGATCTAACTTTTAACTTGGTAAAGAGAGAAATGCACATCGGGTGTCACTGGGTACATGGGTTGTTTGGACACTGTCCAAATGCACAAATTACAAAATATAAAACAAGACATGGAAAGGTTGAATAATAACATTCTGGGAAGACGTGAAAGAAAATGGAAAACGGCGATAAAAAATTAATACAAGAAATATCCGAAAAGTAAGGTACAAGCATTTACAATTCCAACATGTTTCTTGCTATGCAAATAAAAACATTGTGTATATGGTATTCTACATTTCTATGAAGTTGCCATATTGATGCACTTTTCTCTTCAGAGCCCGAGCGGATAACTTCCTTGGAGAACGAGTTATCAAGAGAAGATTAGAACTACCGTCTAAGCTTTTCAAGAACAGCATCCACTGCGTAGAACCGCTTCCCGGATAAATGTCGTATGAGAAGCCCAAGTAGTCGATAATGTGACAGAGATGAGTCAGGACGTTGTTATAGATTAGGATAACAGATTAACTGAAAGCGCTCGAATCCAAAGATCTTTTCGACCAGTTCTCACATATTCTATGTGCCAAAAAGAAATCTCTTGTACGCGGGCAAGAAAAATATAATAAAAACTTAATCACAGTACCTTGTCAATCGTCTTCAATGAAATTGTATATAGATACATACATACATATATATATATATATATATATATTTTTTTTTTTTCTTCATATCTCTGAGCTCTGAGTTGACAAGGTCTACAAGTAAGTCTTGTGGGTCGAAATAGCTATTCGAATGAGGTAACTTTGTATTTTTATTCTATGTAATATATATATATATATATATATATATATATATATATATATATATATATATATATACTATAGGCCAAAAGTTCGGGGCCACTCTCTAGGTGTCGAAGAAGCTCCTGAACAAACTGAATGTTTCGCCCTTTTCAAAACTAATTCACTATCTAACTTCGGGCCGGAGAGCCTTATCACATATTCAACAATAATAATAGCAACAGAAAGATTAACTCATTGCAGCATAAAGTCCCCTTAAAACTTTGCTCGTTTTGCCTAATTTACCCTGCTGGCCAAATACTAATCTTCGGGTTGGCGGATTTGTAATTTTAGGCAAACCCCTCTCTCTAAAAAAATCCTTACTCAGAAGGGGTTAATTAAACGAGCGAAAGTATGAAATCCAAAGGGCAGCTCCAAACGTTTGTCATATATATATATATATATATATATATATATATATATATATATATATAAGAGGAAAAGCTATTTTAGCCGACGCATTTCGTCCTCTGAGGGACTTCATCAAGGCAAATGTAGAATTTATTTTGGTGCACGTATTTATATACAAGAGCAAGGATGTCATTAGGTTATCAAGGCTTTTAAATTTGAGAACGTTCATGTATATTCATCAGGTCGTTGAAAGGTCAATCAAAACATATGGAGGACACAAAGTGACATAATTCAAAGTCTGGTAAGGCAAAAATAAGAGCGTAATATTCAAGAAATATTTTTTTACTCTTGTATATAAACACTTGCAACAAAATAAATCCTTACATTTGCCTTGATAAAGTCTCTGAAAGGACGAAACGCGTCGGCTAAGAATAGTTTTTCCTTTTGTCTTTTTATTCATTTTGTTCCTTTACAGATACACACTATCTGAAAATAATTCACACACACACACACACACACACACACACACACACACACGCACACACACATTATTACTATAAACACTATGTTTATTGAGTACATGTTTATAAACTGCTATGTTTGATTTCAAATTCTTAACAGTGAAATTAAGAAGCGGCTGTGTTCCATGTTTTATTTTTTTAAGACAGGGTGATGCGATGGATAAGGCAAAGTATCCCCGCTATATCGCTGGAGACACACTTTTCTCAGTTTGGCCGTGTGTGGAATGGCGTTGTCATACTGAAGATTAATACTGTTGCGCAAAAGTTCTGGTCTTTTCCGATTAATATTTTCTCAAAATCTACCCAATGCTTCACAATATTTGACTGCATTAATTCTCTGACCATTCAGTATGAAGTCCAAAAAGCAGAGTACCTTTTGCATCCCAGAACACAGATGCCATAACTTGAGGTGACCGGTGAGAGTGGATGCTTCCAAATGATGGAATCAAAGTTAAACTAGTGACGTTCCATCATCACCGAGCGGAATCTGAATTTGTATCTATCGCGATGAACGGGTCTTTCTCTTAGCGAGGACCCCCCGTGCCTTGAGCGACTATATGGACTTAAACTAAGGTTGAGAGAGTGAAAGAAAGCGCAGTTGAGATATTGAGACCGAGAGAGAGAGAGAGAGATAGAGAGAGAGAGAAAGAGAGAGAAATGAAGGGAATTAATGGCTAAAGATGAAAGACAAGACAGAAAGACAGAGAGATAAATACGGCGTGCTTCGTAACTGAAATAGTTACGTATTTTCTGCAAGTGTCGGGGCTCGGGGTTTGAGACGATTTAAAACCCGCCATTTGAACACTGAACCTTGGGGGCAAGTCAGTTCACGCCTGCTTTGAAGATTGGCGTAATGCATTCTCGCGATGCATTATTTTGTCTTGTGACATACTTGATTAAGATCAATAAATATGTAAAATCTATCACGGCGCACGCATTTGCTTTTACAAATGCTTATATTTTTAATACGTTTAAGTGTAAATCAAAAACATAGATCAATAGATATGAGAAGACTGAAATAGATAGATGGATAGATAGATAGATAGATAATGAACAGAGTGAGATAGATATGAGCAGACTCAGATAGATAATTAACAGACTTAGATAGATAGAAATGAGCAAACTGAGATAGATAGATAGATAGATAGATAGATAGATAGATAGAAATGAGCAAACTAAGATAGATAGATAATGAACAGAGTGAGATAGATACATATGAGCAGACTGAGATAGATAATTAACAGACTTAGATAGATAGATAGATAGATAGATAGATAGATAGATAGAAATGAGCAAACTGAGATAGATAGATAGATAGATAAATAATGAACAGTGCAGTGTGTGTGTGTATTTGTTTGTGTGTGTGGTTAAGGAAAGGGCTATTTGTAAAATCTGTAGTTTAAAATCTCTAGCTCTCTCTCCCCGCCCCCAACCGGGAAGTGGAGAGAAGAACGGATCTGCATCGATCTCTTATGTGCTGCTTTCCCGCCATTCCAAGGAGCTTCGATACAAAGCTGGGGGAATTTGTTGATTCACATTCCATTCGTTCGTGACAAGTGTAAAAATCAGAAAAACAAGCGAAAGAAACGGGTCAGCCTCACGCGAGACAGACTGCAGCGTGCACGTGCACGGATGACTTCCTATCATTTTGTCTTCCTTTGCGCACGCGCACGCGCACATAGAGGGACAGAGGGCTTGTGCATGTGAAACTTGGATTTGACTAGCTAATAATATAGTTTTTTATTAAGCGTATTTAAGTTTGGAATAAGACAATAATATTCGAGAAATCATGTGAATCGTATTAGCCAATTCGTGAAATGTACTTTAATCGCCCTATGGTAAGTAATCAATATATATATATATATATATATATATATATATATATAAATTTATATATAATAAATATATAAATTTATATATAATAAATATATAAATATATATTTTACAACGTTAATAAAACATCAAAAAACGAAAAGAACAAATAATAGAAAATCAAAATGAAAAACAAGCGAAATAAATTAACCCAAGCAAATAATAAATAAACAAACAAGCCACTCCCGCAAAATAAGCGCCAGAATAGATTACCCACAATGCACCACTGGCCCACACATATAAATAGCCGAGGAAAAATCCAGCATTCGCGGCCTGAGGATTGCGTCCAGCATAAAACAGCCTGTCGCCTCTGAGTGTTGACTTCAATGTTCACTTTTATATTTATATTTACATACGCTCTATCTCTGATATTGAGCACTTTATCCCATAAATATAGCACACCTTAAAACTATATTTCTTTATATATATATATATAAATCCGTTGATATATAATCCGAATGGATCCTACTAAAATATAAATATTAAAACTGATCTACAAAATAGAGATGTATTTTATTTATACAGAGAAATACTTCTGAGATGAGGTATTGTAATTATTTACATTGTTTACATTGTTCAGACTGCTGTACTCGTCTTTACTGTCATGCTTACGACGTTTCTGTCGTTGTATGCTCAGGCCTTCCTCAAGTGATTGGAATTTCGAATTAGACCCATGGTTCAGTGGATAAAAGCGTTGGTTGGGTCCAGTGACTTGACATCAGCGAGTTGTGAGTTCAATACCTGGCTACTGCAGTGCTGAACAAAAACATGGTGAGTTGGGTTAAAGACACTCGGAAGAGGCATGGCACGTGAAACTAGAACAATCTACCCCAGTGAACGAAATAAAAGGTTTAGTTCGAAATTACAATCACCTGAAGAAGGCAGGAGCGTACAACGGCCGAAACGTACAACGGCCGAAACGTACAACAACCGAAACGTCGCGAACTTGAGAACAAAGATGAGGACAATAATCCGAACAATGGAAATAATATATATATATATATATATATATATATATATATATATATATATATATATATATAAAAAGGATAAAAATATATTTCTTAGGTATGCTATATTTTTGGATGAATGTACTCAATATCAAGGTTATAGCCTGTATAAATATAAGCGTGGACACTCAGGTCAACACCGTGTGCCGACAGACTGTTTCATGCTTCAGTAGAAACTTCAGACCATGGAGATTACATTCAAGCATGAAACAAGCTGTCGCCACTCGGTTTTGACCGCAGTGTCCACTTTTATATTTTTTATATATGATAACATATTCAATAATCATCTAGAGAGCAACAATTATTGCATAAAAATAATGAAAGTTCACGATACCCATCGAAGATCTCCTCAGAGTTTCTCTGTGCTTCACTCTTCAGGACCTAGATGAGATCTTTATCTGGGTTCTGAAGAACTGCTTAGAATTAAAAATGTTTATACCAGTTAAGACCGGTCGGAAGCAGCATGGAAATTTGCAAAAGCTCGTTAATACGTCTGGTATTGCAGAACACATAATAAATAACTTATGTCTCGTTTTTTCCAGAGATGTTTTTACAGTAATCATCAGTGGATATTCGGATTAATGTTTGAGAATTCCAGAGATCATTTATACTAAGTCCAAGCAGCTTTCCTTCAGAAAACAGAATGGAGAACGGCTCAGAATTGTTAATTGGAAAGCTGAGTTCCAATTCCAGTCGGGTTCATTATATTCCCTTTCTCTCAAATACCCTTGGGAAAAAGTATCAATCCACCTCATCCTCCCAGGTATGGGTTAATTAGTACTACTTGTAAGACTAGAATTATTACTATCTTCAAAAAATACTTACAATCTGAAAATATTTTTCTGGGTTTAATAACATGTAAAAGGTTGATAAGCCGTAAAAAACAAATCAGTCAATCATCAATAAGGATGAACGTTATAAGCTGAACCTCAAATGATACATTGGCCATATAAATGTTCGATAAGCATTTCACTAACATTGGTTGAAAACATTAACTTGCATAATTAAACCTGTCATAGTATTAACTTACATCTCTCTCTCTCTCTCTCTCTCTCTCTCTCTATATATATATATATATATATATATATATATATATATATATATATATATATATATACTGCTTATATCCCCTGACGAAAGTACGGAGTGATTGCTGAACGGTCCGTCTACGAAACTCTGTACTTGAGATACTGAAGGTAACACCAATCAGAACCTTCCTGTTTAATCTATCAACAAGTTCTGGTAGTGGTGTGTGTCACGCGTGTAGATTAATAAGGTATCGTCTATGTATCGGAAATATGTTGCATTTCTTGAGAGAAAATGTTGAAAGGGATGGCCAAATTTAAAAAATTCAAAGAACATGCATGCTAGTACTCACTGACATCATATTAATACGCGCACACACACACACACATATATATATATATATAAATAACTATGTTGATACGACCAACTGACAACTTGCGAAAAGACTTTGACAAAAAAATTCCGAACAAGTTTAATAACTTCCCAACATCAACACTTAACAAAAGGCAGCCTGAGTCGTTACTCGAGTTTCACGCTCTCGCGATCTTCAGACGACTAATATATATATATATATATATATATATATATATATATATATATATATATATATATATATATGAAGAAATATAGTCTTACGGTGTGCTATATTTATGGGATAAAGTGCTCAATATCAGAGATAGAGCGTGTGTAAATATAAACATTGAAGTCAACCCTTAGAAGTCAACACTTAGAAGCGACAGACTGTTTCATGCTAGACGCAATTGTCAGGTATATATATGTGTGTGTGTGTGTGTGTGTGTGTGTGTGTGTGTACTGGCAAACCAAACACTAGCCAGGGGCTTAGAACCTTATCGTTACTCCGAATCTTCTTGCTCAGACGGCAAATACCAGTTCTGGTTGTCTAACAATCACTTAACGTAAAAGTAGCGTTCTGAAACTGAGTCTAACTGCTGTTTGTTAGTGTTACTGTTCTGTTTTAGTCTGATTCCTAACGGCATTGAGCACTTTAGGTTTTATCTGCTTTCCTTCCTTTCATTTGTCTGTTTTCTTTATTTCCGTTTTTCTTTCGGCTTTTCAGGTTTGTTTCCATTGGTAGAAATATAGTTTTCAAAAATTCATTACCTCAAAATATGTGTACAGTTAAAAAAAAACAACTTAAATAATAATTCAAGAACGAAGAGCAAATCTTCTTTTTTTTAAAAAGTAAATGAGGAATTATTTAGCATTGATTTGAAAAAGAAAGAAAACAATTTCTGTTGTAGCAACGGAAACATCAGTAATTTTGCTTGGAGTTCGATCGACATGTTGACGTGACGTTGTTGTTATTGGCGGGAAGCGGGAAAATGGAGGAAGTAAGACGGAAACGAGGCTGAGTGGACTGCAACATTTATGATGGAAAAAACGGATGAGGCATAGTAAATAGCAGTACAGATGACAGGTGAATGTGTAAATATGAATAAACTGGGATAAATCGATTGAACATGGTTAGATAGATAAATATTTATTAAGCTAACATGAACAGACTGAAATAAATAGATAGATAGATAGATAGATAGCTAGATAGATAGATAGATATGGATTATATAGCTTGGATAGAAACGAACAGAATTAGAAATGAATACGCAAGCACTAAACAGACACACACACATACACACGCGCACACACACACACACACGTATATATATAATGTTCTCAGACCTTAACACATTCCAAAATCTAAACAAAACATTATATTTTTAAGGGCTTCTAAGTTGGACTGAGATCTTCTGAATGAAACCTCTCTCTCTCTCTCTCTCTCTCTCTCTTTCACACGCACACACACACACATGTATATATATATATATATATATATATATATATATATATATATAGTTAGATAGATAAAAATTATAAAAACTGCACTAAGCTTGAAAGAAGCTAAGTGAACAATATATATATATATATATATATATATATATATATATATATATATATACATATATATTGCTCATAGATAGATAGATAGATGACGACAATCAGATGTGACTTTTTCATTTCAGAGATTATCATTCTCCAAATAGCTTATACAAATTAAATCGCCTACCAAATCGTTTTAGATAATTGAAGGAAAAAAAAAAGAAAAAAAGAAAAAAAACAATAAAAAAAGAGCTAATATTGTTTAAATTGTAGAATTAATTTATTTTCTTGTTACCATCTTAATTCTATGGTGATTTTTTATGCAAATTAACATCGAATCCATTTTTTTCTTCAATATTCTTACCATGTTTAGCAATTTTAAAATGGCCATTTGTGTATTTTTCTTTACCTTCTGAGGTGTTCTGATCATTTGACGAGAAAAGACTTCTTTTTTTAAAGTTTATAGCATTTGTAAATAAATTAGCAATTCGGCTTCTTGAGATCCAATTCTATAATATTTAATTATGAAAGGTGGCGTCAAAACCAATTCTATCCTCACTGAGTCCTTCATAATATTCCACTCGCGAGGATGGGGCCAACCCCAGGTTATAGCATAATGGTTAGTATGTTGGTTTCATACTCATTCACCAACATTCAGTCCTCACTATGTTCCTGTCTACTATGCGAAACTAATCGAGGCTTAGTAATAGTTAAGTAAGTAAATGACTAAATGTTCATTTCCGAGTATCCCTGTCTGCTAGGTTGGTTAGATAATTCCTGTTGCAGACGCCTTCTCGGGCACATTTACGGCACCAACCTGTTGTCTATACGACAAATACACTGAGTGAACCCGATTTACAATTCAGCTTTATATATATATATATAGTTTCTGGGAGAGAGCGCATAATCTGGCGTGATCAATAGTTTTGAAGAAAGCCAGTACGCTCAACCCTCGGTCACGATGGCTTATGACTTCGTACTAGCACAGACATTGACGGATTCCGAACAGTTCCGTTTTACCTAGCTTCATTAGCAAGGCTTAGGTCAACCCGTTGTACACTGGAACCGTCTCCTCAGATCGATATTAACGATGCTGAGATTTGAACCCGGGAAACATGGTCGGAACCCCAACGTGCTAACCAGACGGCCACGCACAGCAATAATGAAACTATTTAAGGTGCGTGGAACAGAGTGGGGATTTGCTTGCTAGTCTCACGAGACTGGTAGTGCTTAAGTTTCTCTTCTCGAGCCACCACCCCTTTCAGATATTTACGCAGGATGGAGACACTGCGTTAAAACTGCACCGGTAATAGATGTTAGTCAATGTTAGTTGTTTCATTTTAATGAAATTATAGCAACACCAACCAAGAAAGCCGTAGCGGTTCTCGGGAAAGAAAAACAAACTCCCGATCACTGTCCCGGATTTTCATAGGTGTTGGACGTTAGCTTGCAGGATTCTGCGCCATACACACGGGGTAATTGCATCATAGACTGCAGATAATTATTAACAATTAAAATAAAATAGTTCATTTATCATTTTTCAATCTGTACTCAGTGTTTCATGGAATTCTCTTCTAATTCACGTCTTGAAACACGAAATCCAGATTGAAAAAAAAAAGATAAATGAATAATATTATTTTAATCATTAACAATCATTATCGCTCTATCTCTTGAGATTGAGCTCTCTATTTGCAAGGACTGCTTGCCGTGAATGAGTTATCTTTCGGGGTTACCTTGGTCGATCGTATTTCGGGCAAAATCAGGTCAAAATGTTTTTTTAGACGCAAATAGATAAACTAATGTGTTTATAAAATGTGATTTATCCTAATCAGTGTTGAAAGAGTTAAATTAATTATTGCCCTGTTAAAATTATTGCATCCCCCCATAAACACCTAGTACCCCCTTGAGAGTTTACAGCACCCTAAAGCGGGGGTATTTCTGCCCGCATTGAGAATCACTTCGTTAGTTCAAACGTTTATGCAGTGAGTTCAATGCTCACGGAATATTGTAACCTGGTAAAAGGCTCAGCTAAATTTAAATATTTATATGGAAAGGTGCTTTAACGATAATTCCGGGTGCTCGAACTACTATCAGAATCTCCATCGTCTTTATTTCTTGTAAATTTTAAATTTTATAATGTTAAAATACTCAGAGTAAACACGTGCTTATGTGCATTGAACCAGAGAATGGTGAATACTGATTTTCAATGCGTCAGTCAAGTAGAACAAGCCAACACAAAATATGGCACCTGAAGGATTTTCCAAATAGTAAATACTAATATTATAAGTACTCTTACTAATAAAGGTACTTGCTGTACAGCAATGGCTAACAAGCTAGTCGAGTCGACTATTGTTGACGCAACGATTTCTGTCTTTATTGTCCACAACTATTGTGACTATTTTCAGTTTATTAAATAATTTCTACTACCCCTATCACGACTAAACGACCATTTTACATTATCAGTAAACCAGGCACTGTTTTCCCTCTTTGTTAACATAATAAAAATGTGACAATTATGGAACACAAAATAAAGGGAGTGCCAGTAATCATTGGAACACTCGGAATGGTCGCTAAAACGCTTCCAAAGCGACTGGAATAATTAGGTATCTGATCTAAAATTGAGATTTAAGACCAAAGTACCACAGCAAGAAGAGGGCACCGGAGATTTGACTAGAATTGGCGTAATTTGATTCCAACCAGATAACCATGGGGTAATAATAATAATAATAATAATAATAATAATAATAATAATAACAACATTTTCACATCACTAGTATTAAAAAGATTGTCAAGTGATAACAAGTTTCTTCGATATTGCAAAAGTTTTCTCAGAATTCTGAATAATAATCATTTGAAAAACTGGATATTAGAAAAAGAATTAAAACTATCCAGTCGTCAGTATTACTAAAATAAGCTTGAGTACTGAGGAGAGTGCTGGAGTATGTGAGAGGCTTACTGTCACTTAATCTTCATTGAAATCTCCCAGATACTAGTTGACATAAAAAGGTATTTAAATAAACATTAATCTACCAGTCCGTGATAATAATAATAATAATAATAATAATAATAATAATAATAATAATAATAATAATAAAACCGAGACCAAGACTTGAGGTGACTTGTTGTCACTTATTCCGCAGTGGGAGCCACTAGATAATATTGGAGTGTAAAAGACAGCCACTAATTCTAACATTTGAAAATGGCGAAATATCAATTTTAAAGGGAACTGAAAGCCAGGCATTACAAGAGAAAACCTGAAGAATTGGACTCTCGTTATGACGTAGGAAAATAAATAAAAACAATCAAATGCCCCCACTAATATGTTTGCAAAAAATAAAACTTGTATTTGTGTACATTTTGAAAAATCAGCACTTTTAATGAAATTAGTGAAAACCCGCGCAACAGTTATTTAAAGAATATTTTCAAACTACCAGGTCTCCCCCCCCCCCCCATTGCATCCTTGGCGGGAGATTAGCAACCGTAAGAGGACAGACGACCCCGAGGGAAAATCCCTTTGGGTATGATACACACCGAGTAAAAACAGCTAATTTAAAAGATGGAACGTTTTGGCTTCTAGTGCCAAATTAATGGTTGGGAAAAAAGTCAAATGAAAATGTACATTTTAAAACAAAAAGGAAAAATGGCCTTTATCTGAGCGTTTATGTTTGTATACTTAAAATTCCATTCATATTTCGCAATTGTGTAGAGGGAAAAGAGAGAAATGAAACGGAAAAGAGAGTGTGGATAAAGACGCAACAATGTACACGTGTGTAGAAAGAGGTTGAAATATCTTTATCTGTGCAATGGTATCTTTGCAGGCTGTTGTAAATTGATTTTCCTGAATATTATCGGTCGTGCTGTTTGTGATGATGTGGGGGGGGGGGTCGGACACATGTAGAGCAAATGCAAAGAAAAATACATTTTCAACGAGTGAAGAAAATTATTTGCAGAATAGGTCAGTCACGTGAAAGAAAGAAAACGTGGAAGGGAGAATCTTATGTGAAACATTTATTTTAAATTAGAGGAGAGTATGTCTTTGAAGTATCAATCAACAGCGTGAAAGAAAGAAAGAAAGAAAGAAAGAAAGTATAGAAAAAGAAAGACAAGAGAAAGAGAAAGCAAACGAAGAAACAAAAGAAAGGAATAAAGAAAGAAAGAAAGAACGAAAACCGGAAAAGAAAATAAGGAAAAAGAAAGAAAGGAAATAGAAAGAGAGAAAAAGCAGACGAAGGGACAAAAGAAAGGAAGAAAGAAAATGGAAAGAAAGAACCAAGAACGGAAAATAAAAAAAGGAAAAAGAAAGAAAGGAAGAAAAAATAAACGAAGGAACAAAAGAAAGGAAGAAGGAAAAGAAAAAGAAAGACCAAAAACGGTAAAAGAAAGAAAGAAAAAGAAAAAGAAACAAAAAGAAACAAACAAATAAAAGAAAGAAAAATCAGACAAAAGAAAGAAAGAAACTAAACAATAAAGATAGAATTAAACAAAGGAACAAGAGAAAGAAAGAAAGAAAGAAAGAAAGATAGAAGTATGCTCCATGTATTCGACTGTACTGACGGTTGGTCATATTGTCAGATTTAGGGAAATGGGTCGGACCAAAAACTTTTCAGCACCTCCTT
>OZ038494.1:6983203-7230703 GCA_964036315.1 Acanthosepion esculentum
AAATGACATATATAATTAATATCGCAATTTAAAAAATAAAAATCAATGTTTTAGCTAATTCCAAACTCCTGAGCGTAAATCGTCTAGACAAGGAATGCTGGAGAATTTCAATCCAGGTATAAGTGGTTGTTTCTATGGCACAAGACATTCGATAGTGAATTTTGCTTGGACGAAAGTTTTTATATAGAAATATAATTTTGTTTTGCCGAGTTTTCTCTCATTAAATATGATATTTGTCATTTTATATAAAATTTACCCCCATATATATATATATATATATATATATATATATATATATAGTTTTAAGGTATGCTATATTTATGGGTTAAAGTGCTTAATATCAGGGACAGAGCGTATGTAAATATAAAAGTGGACGTTGAGGTCAACACTCAGAGGCAACAGTCTGTTTCATGCTTCATGTAATTTAATGCGTTTAAGAATGAAACACATTGTCACTTCTAGATGTTGACTTCAATGTCTACTTTATATGTGTATATATATATATATATATATATATATATATATATATGTGTGTGTGTGTGTGTGTGTGTGTATAACTTGAATAACGGTTCTTATATCCTGAATGAGAATATATAGGCGTTTAATAAAAGAAGTTATATTTTGAGTACAAGTGCATATGTTTTGAATACGTATCGATTTAATAAAAAAAAACTAATGGTCCTTATTTGTTGAATAAAAGCACTTATGTTTTGAATAAAAGTAAAACTTTGAAAATTATTCAAACTTGAAAGAATTTACTTACGCAGGCCAGAATGTTGACGACGACGATGATACCGATGCCCAGTGGGATTGAACCTGAAACGTCTTTCCTACCATGGTCAATCATGGAGAAGGCGGCGAAAAGCAAGAAAAAGGTGACAATGAATTCCATAATGACGGCCTGCAGGTCACTCATGTCCGTGTCCGGTTTGATGGTGTGCAATTTAGCATGCATGGTGGTAGGACAGAGGACTTTAAGCATATAAGCACCTGCAATGGCGCCAAGGAGTTGGGCAGCAATGTAACTGAGGAAGCGAATTAAGCTGATATGCCTGGTCACCAGGAAACCGATGCTGATAGCCGGGTTCACATGTCCACCACTAACGTGGAGAAATGTCATGATGATGGTAGCAATAAAGAAGCCTGCCAGTAAAGCAACATGCAGATGTGAGGGCCCACCTTCCTTGTTTGGATTATGCATTAGCGACCCGATAATAAGGAAGACCAGAAAGAAAGTTCCAATGACTTCGGCCAGGAAAGCCTTCCAGAAAACTGTAGAGCGCACATCATCCAATTGGGCCTTCATGCTCTCCCGTAAATACCCGCTTAAACCTTTGAAGGAGCAGCAGTTGGATTTAGACAAAAACGATCGTGAGGAATTCGATGTTGCGGTAACGTGCGGAGCACTCTGGCTCATTCTAAGACGAAACTCCGCGATCTGTCGGTTCGGAGTATAAAACAGGCCGCCGCGCGCAAGCCCCGTGCGTTGTTGAAGGCACAGACACACGCACGCACACGTTCAACGGTTAGCAGTAAACTTGCAAATTTCCTCCTCCTCCTCCTCTCGCTGTTTCTTTCTTTATTTCCTTCTCCAAATTCCCCTTCAATGTCTGTCTCGATATCTTTCTATTTTCTTTTTTTTATTAATGGATATTCACTTTCTTTTTCTTTTTTCTTTTTTTTATCTTTCTCTTCCGTACTACTTTGTAATAGGGACGCTGCTTTTATTTTATCCCTCCACTATGACGCACTTTAAAATTTGCTTTTCTGAAAACGCTATTGGTTGGCTGGGTCGTGCGACGTGGTAAGAGCGGGGAGTGTTGGGAAGACGGAAAAGGACGTGTACGTGTGTATGCCTGTATGTGTGTGTGTGTTCGCGCACGTCTGCGTTTTCGTCTATGTTATGTGTCGAAATGAATCGCGGAGAAGGCTTCACTATTTAGCCTAGCAATAATAATACTGTGAGCAAGCAAGCAGCCGCTGCGCAGTAGTTGTAAATGTGTATAATGCCGAAAATCCGCACACGTGCTTAAAGCGAGAGTGGAAAAACCAACACACAACAGTACGTGTTAACGTGGGTGTGCAATACAAATAAAGTGCCTGTCAATAGCTTTATATTCAATTTTCTACGTGTGCTTTCGTTTCATTTATGAACATAGGTATCTCTGTATAATACTGACTTGTAAGCATTCGAACCTCTGAATTAAAAGCAATGTTTGGACGGTTTAAAACCAAAAATACTTTTCGCGTGAAATGTATCGATATTTACGGAAAAAAAATGGGAGCCGCTTAAAACTTTGGATTCTCAAACTAATTGAAGCCGAGTTTAGAGGTGGATGATCTTCAAATATAAACTTAGTCTCCAAGCAGATACACACCTAAGTAACTTAATCCTTCTCAATGAGTGAAAGATAAAAAAAAAATGTGTATTTCTTTATAGTACACTTTACCGTGACGTCGGCAACAAACGTGTATATTGGAAACTAAAAATGTTTTTTCTTTTCTTTAAACTAAAGGAAGTGCGTAAAAAAAATTAAAACTTTGGCAAGTAATTTTACCGTGAAATTAAAAGATAAATATATAAGCTTTTTTTTTAAAAAAAAAAATAATAATTTGGTTAAACAAATAAACAAGAATTATCTGCAAAATATAAAAATCTGACGAAACTTTTTGATTGACGGTAATAACATTTAGAAATAATCAATATGTCGCCTTCGGAATTAAAAAAAATAAAGTTCCTTTTTTATAATCTGTTATTGGGAAAAACTTTTGTTAAAGTTAAGTGTCGGTCTGTAAAATTTCCAACAAGAATATTGTTTGCTTTGATGAGTGCGTTTTTCTTGGAAGGTAGACTTGAGAAAGCTGCAAACCAAAGTCCTGAGTGAACACGTTAGGGTAGGAGACTAACCGAAATTGAGGCGCTTTGAAAAACTATGAGGATTGTATTACTGCCCTCCCCAAAGGTAGGAACGTTTTGGCTGCATGTCTGGGAGGGGTTGTGGAGGAGATTCTTACGACTTTTATTTGATTCAACCTTCCCGTATCAAGGTCGAAATACGCTTCATCTAAAAACTTTTCCGTATTCTTTTCTTTCGTTCTTTTTTTTTAATTACTTGTTTATTTTTATCTTTCCAACTTCTGATGTTTTCTTTCTTTCTTTCTTTCTTTCTTTCTTTACTTGCTGCTACGTTGTCTATTTTCTTCAACTGCTGTGCGTCTTATATTACTTGATCTCTTTTTGCATCAACATTCTTTAGGGACCAATAATTCTTGTTTCATCTCTCCCGCTTTTGTTTCAGTCTTTTTATTTAGCTACTTGGTGCCGTAGATCCTCGTTAGTGGTTTATTTTCCTGGAAAAGAGGAAGGAAAATTATTACAAACGTAAATTAAAACTTACGATAGAATTGCTATCAAGGATAAATTTAACATATCCTTCTGGCGTCAGTTTAAACTGACGACTTCTTTTTTGTTCCATATATTATTACCAGTTTGCTTAAACTTCGCCTTTTAGGGATTTCAGATGAAAACTTGGTAATTTTTCAGCATATTTCATTTTATTTCTCAAAATTATAATTTATAACTAGAGTTTAGAGACATGAAAAAAGAAAAAAAAAAGGAAAAAAGACGTAAGTTTAAACTGACGCCAGGGTGATATACATTTAAATAAATATTGCTTTTGGTCCTTACCACCCTTATTTAATTTCGTTCATTGCTAACTTTTCAAATGAAATTATGACGCGGAAAGAATATTACATCGATCATTACAATTACAATTTAAAAATATTATTCTTTTCGATCATTACATTTAACTGCAAAAGTAGGAAATGACAATTTTTATGATCATTAGCATTCTGATCTAATTTTAAAAATAAATAAATTATTATTATTGTTTTATTTCCTTTGATTTCTGATGTGTACTCATTTCTTTCCGAGTCCCGCTTAGGGACCTAAGGTTAGAAATTGCATCATGACATTTTCCACTGGTCGGGGTGGACAGTTTTTACATAGACAAAGCACTTCGTAAGGTGTGGACTGTACTCGTGAGAAATTTTTTTTGTATTTCTTTAAGGCATGGGTTTCCAGGAATCCCTTCAATTAGTCTATTGGAATCTCTTCCAACCAATCCGAGGGCTCCAACTACAATAGGAATTGTTGATGTTCCCATGTGTCTCATTTTTTAAATTTCGATTTCAAGGTCCTTGTATTTTGATAGCTTTTCGAAGATCTTGAAAGATACATTGCTGTCTGCAGGGACTGCCATATTATTATTATTATTATTATTATTATTATTATTATTATTATTATTATTATTATTTCCTTGGGTTTCTGTTGTATACACATTTTTTCTGGGACCCAACCAGAGACCTAAGGTCAGAAATGGCTTCATAACTTTTCCCTGAAGATCACATACATTTTACATAAAAAAGCTCTTCGTAATGTGTGAGCTGTACTTGTGAGTACAATTTTTTAAATCATGGTCTAGTAGGGATCCCTTCAATAAGTCTATCGGAACTTTTTCCACTTAATCCGAGGGCTCCAACTACAACTGGAATTTTTGATGTTCCCATGTGCCACATTTTGTAGATTTACACTTCAAGATACCATTATTATTATTATTATTATTATTATTATTATTATTATTGTAGTTGTTATTATTATTCTAATTTTGGTTTAAAAGACAGAATAGCCATTTTGATTATTCTAGGTGACTATAAAAAAGGAAAAGAAAATTTGTTAAAATCAATGAAAAAATGTCATTACGATTATTACTTCAAAATCCTTACTTTAGAGAAGGCGTACAAAAAGGCATTAGAAAAATAAGTAAATAAAAAATAAGGACTCATTTCATTAAAAAAAAAAAATAATTATAATCTTTTAATTAATTTAAAAAAATAATTTCACTCCCAAGCAAGGTAACAAAGACACAAGGGGTTACTGAGTGTGGGAGTATGAGAAAAAAAAAGCATTATTAAGAAGAGAGACCAATAATAAGACAGAAGATAACGATTGACATTGCATTTAAATTTTTGAAGATCAAACTTGACCGGGAAGTAAGAAGCCGGGAGAGAGATCCACAAGCGAGAAGTGCGATAAAAGAAACTTAGCATCGAACTTACATTTACATCTAGCTCATTCAACTGTAAAATTATGAGCCCTTACCACCAATCTAGTACTGCGTTTAAATTCGTAGAGTCAAGGTAGCATAGAGCAAAGTTCATTCGAATAATTGGTTTTTAAAACTAAGTCATATCGTTTCAAATTTTAACAACTCATCTAGCTTATCTCAAGCGTAAAATGATGAGACCTAGCTGCTAAATTAATAGAGTCTCGGTACTATAGAGGAAAGTGATATTCATTTTTGTAATATACCCCGTGGCTTACACTGGGATCGTCTTCCCAAGTCGTCATCATCATCATTATTATTATTACTATTATTATTATTATTACTATTATTATTATTATTACTATTATTATTATTATTATTATTATTATTATTATTATTATTATTTTCTCGTTTTCCGTGAGGCTTTTCGTTTTCAACCGGAAATGTTGCATTATGGGTGTCAGCCAACAAGTCGTACGATCACAAACAGATAACACCTTCCACAGAATATTCGCAGAACCAAGTAATGCAGACTTCTGAAGCGATGGGATACTAAACTTTATTGCCATTTATGTAGGACTTCATTATTATTATTATTATTACTATTTTATTTCCTTTGATTTCTGTGTATACTCATTTTTTCCGGGTCCCAACCAGAGACCTAAGGTCAGAAATGGCATCATGACATTTTCCACTGAGCAGTTTTGAAAAAAAAAAAGAAAAATAAGAAACAAACCCCCAAATCATACACATTCCACACAGACAAAGCCCTCCGGGTGAGCTGTACTTGTGAGTACAAACCCTTGCATTTCTTTAAGGCCTGGGCTACCAGGGATCCTTTTACTCGGAACCTTTTGCAATCAAAACGAGGGCTTCAATTACAACTGGAATTGTTGATGTCTTCACGTGCCACATTCCTGAAATTATTATTATTATTATTATTATTATTATTATTGTTATTGTTGTTGTTGTTGTTGTTGTGCCTTAGTTAACGCATACGTTACGCCCTGCCAATACCTTATAAGTAATGGACTATTCCATTTTGATCGCGTGGTAAACGGAAAATGCATATTAGAGAGATTGTTTGATTTCCGTGAAAGAAAGAAAGAAACAAACAAAGAAACAAAGAGAATGCAATGACGTTCACATGAGTTCAGTGGGATAGACCCAACGCCTCAATAAAGCATACAAGTATAAAAACAAGTTTATGTAGAAACGTCACGTTGATTACCAGTGCAACCCATTTGTTTTCCAAGTCGAACGATTTGTGTATATAGACTTGTTTATATACTTGTAAGTTTTATGCTTAACACAAAAAAGACAATCATACGGACAAAATATTCTTAAACACTGTGTGTTTTTTTTCTTTTTGGAAATCACGCTCTTCTGTGAACATTGTATTATTATTAATATATTTTATTGTCAAGAAGTCACCTTGACAAATGTCACGAGATTCAAACTTGGCAAGATTTGAACCCGGGTCTCATATGTGAGACCGTTCTAACCACTAGTCTACGCGCCGTACGCTGTCTGGATCAGTATGAATATACCATATACCTCAAATACGAATATAAAATCTGCGACATATTTTTTGAGTCATTTGGAAACGAGGTGAAGAAAGTTGAGATCTTATTCCCTCAAATATAGTACTTTTGAAATTTTAAAAAAAAATGCAATTACGCCCATGACCTGTTTTTATTTCTTCAATGAAATTTTTCACTATATTTATTAATCATTTCATCCCAATGAAGGCAATAAAGCCACTAAAACTCAAGCGGTTACTGAGTGTGAGAGAATATGAGAAAAAACACTATTAAGACGAGAGGGCAATAAAAGAAAAAGAATTCAGAAGACAGAAGATAACGATTGTTATTGTACTTAAGATTTTGAAGATCAAATGCAACTGGAAAGCAAAAGGCCGGAAGAGAGTTCCACAAGTGAGAAGTGCGAGAAAAGAAACTGTTAGCCTTAGGGTTACATCTAGCCATTTCAACTTTAAAATGATGAGATTTGGTTTGGTTTCTTTTGCTTTACGGCATATCAGCCTTAATGGGTTATTTAATGCCAACAAAATTTTTATTGTTGGTAATACTTTTTTTCAAAAATGTATTTCTGGTAATACTTTTTCTTCAAATATGTATCGCTGGTAATATTTTTTTCCAAAATTTACTACTGGTAATAATTGTTTGACAAAGTATTTCTGGTATTAAAACCTATTTTTACACTTTCATAGTGTTTTGACCCCAGTTTGGGGGCTTAACTATTTACCTATAGCTGGGACACTAGCAGGTGCTACCACCCCGGGTCAGGGTGGACCTGATGACACCAGCAATTAGGAGGCGGTTCCATGTTCCTCAAAATCTCCTGATCAGAGGCCTTGCTGTTGGACGTAGTTTATCGTCATACCCAGGACGCGGAAGTAGTTTATCGTCATACCCAGGCCGCTAAAATGATGAGACCTAGCTGCCAATCTAGTACTGCGCTTAAATTCATAAAGTTTAGGTGCAAAAGAGGTAAGCTCGTCAGAACAATTACCATGAAAGTATTTATAGAAAAGGCAAAGAGAAGCTATGTTATGGCAGTAGGAAAGTGACTGGATTCGAGATGCCAGGTTAGGACCAGTAACATTGCCGATTCTTCTTTGGATTTTATCAAGAATCTCTAAATATGTAGCAGAATCACCAGACCAGATGTGGCAACAATATTCAAAGCAAGGACAAATGGTAGAGTTATAAGTATGTAAAATAGATTCTGGCGAGAAAAAAAGTGTCAAGCAAGACACATTGAATAAACCTTCCTAGCAGCAGACTTAGCAATTGATTCAATATAATCTTTTTCCACTTCATGTCAGCTGAAAACATTATGACATCACTCTCCTGGAGGTTAGCATCAGCCATACTGATGGAAGGTAAAAAGGGTTCACTCAGACGATTAAAAGGAAGCGGTTTAATTTTGGTTGCAGTCAGATTATGTAAGAGATTGATTTGTTTTTACGGCTTATCAACCCTTTGTGGATTATTTAAAGCCGAAACATATTCCGGATTATAGAAGTTTGCTGACAGTATCCGGTGTACCCAAGTGGTCCTTCCATCTAAATACTGACCGGGCTTCATGGTTAACGAGCTAATTTTGCTAACTTAGTTGCGGTTTCGATCTTCAATAGGTTCCTAAACTTGCGACTTTTAGCTTGTGACTAGGTTCCGCTTGATAAATAACAACATATATATATATATATATGTGTGTGTGTGTGTGTGTGTGTGTGTGAATAAATTATTTTTAGATAGAGTGTACCTGTAAAAGAACAAAATGAATAAAAAGGACAAGAGGAAAAACTATTAACTATTCTTAGCTGACGCGTTTCTCGCTCTGAGGGACTTTATCAAGACAAATTTGCAAATGAAGTCCCTCAGAGAACGAAACGCCTCGGCTAATATATATATATATACATATATATATATATATATATATATATATATATATATATAACACTAAAATAACCCTGGCATATTAAACAAGAGAAATGAATTGATGGTTACATGTAGGCATAAAAATAAATATCTGCTTAAATACATTGATTCAGATTAATTTTTAATGTAAATGATGGTTTGTTTGTTTTCTTAAAGAACAAGTAATCTCCCTTTATGCTTAATCTACAAAGTTAATGATCACAAATCTAAAATATTTTTACATATATATATATCCCGTTTATTTTAAATGCCAAATATATATTTTTTAAATTAAAACACTGAAATCCCAGTATAAATATGCCACCACTGGGATAACCAGATATTTTTTTATTAAAATATAAGTTACGTAACGGTCAGTCTACACTCAACACCTAAAGACTGCCTCGTCATGCGATCGGTGAGGAATAATATATATATTTATTAATATATTGATGCGTATTTGGGCATTTTGAGTTTTTCCAGCAATTTAACATTTTTCCGGTTTTCATGGGTTAAAGAATCTAGGAATTGTCCATAGTTATCATTGTTTCGAGTGCTTTCGGATACTTCTCTAGCCATTATCAAGGATGTGTTTTTGGATGGTGAAATACTGTGTGTGGCTGATACATAGTAATATTACAGTGTGGAGTTCGAGCGGTTTGTGTGCTTCTTGGCGGTCACATTCTATGCGTGACCAGTTGAACGGGGCTAAGCTTCTATTTTTAGAATTATTTTAAGACGCCGTCTCCTCTGCTAAATAGTATGATATATATATATATATATATATATAAGTAATAATTAGGAGGATTTGATAAATGTAATTAAGTAATTCATCGAGTCTGAAACCTCAACAGAATGCTGTAAGCACTGTCACAGAATGCAGAAAGCACTGGACGGCCGTTTCGTCCTATATTTGGGACTCATCAGCAGTGCGCATCCACTACCGAGAATTGAAACCCGGACAGTTAGGTTGTCAAGCGAACACCCTACCAACTGTTCTACGGGCCTCGGTGACGAAGAGGTAGCAAATCAGACTCGATATAGCGCCGCTCACTCACATTATTCCGTGGCGGAACCCAACTGAGATTCTCTGTAACCATAGGAGTGTGTCCCCAGGAGCCACGACTACTATCACCAAGCCGCCCCAACTGGAGCAGTTAAGCTGGATCAAGCGGTGAAATATAAGTAATAATTAGGAGGATTTGATAAATGTAATTAAGTAATTCATCGAGTCTGAAACCTCAACAGAATGCTGTAAGCACTGTCACAGAATGCAGAAAGCACTGGACGGCCGTTTCGTCCTATATTTGGGACTCATCAGCAGTGCGCATCCAATAATTAGGAGGATTTGCTAATTATTACTTATATTTCACCGCTTGATCCAGCTTAACTGCTCCAGTTGGGGCGGCTTGGTGATAGTAGTCGTGGCTCCTGGGGACACACTCCTATGGTTACAGAGAATCTCAGTTGGGTTCCGCCACGGAATAATGTGAGTGAGCGGCGCTATATCGAGTCTGATTTGCTACCTCTTCGTCACCGAGGCCCGTAGAACAGTTGGTAGGGTGTTCGCTTGACAACCTAACTGTCCGGGTTTCAATTCTCGGTAGTGGATGCGCACTGCTGATGAGTCCCAAATATAGGACGAAACGGCCGTCCAGTGCTTTCTGCATTCTGTGACAGTGCTTACAGCATTCTGTTGAGGTTTCAGACTCGATGAATTACTTAATTACATATATATATATATATGCAAAAATATAGTCTTAAAGTGTGCTATATTTATGGGGTAAAGTGCTCAATATCAGAGATACTAGTCGCCTGACGATTGCACTAGCATGAAACAGACTGTCGCCTCTAAGTTCTGACTTCCATGTCCACACACACACACATATATATATATATATATATATATAATGTCCGCTTTTATAGGCACGGTGGAGCAATGGATAGCGGTTCCAATTCCAGTCAGATCCAATACATTCACTTACGTGTTAATACCCTTGGGGAAGGTATGAATCCACTTCTTCTCCCCCCAGTTATGGGTAAATAGGAGGACAGACCGGGTTCTATAACCTTGGGTGGCAAATGGTCGAGGAGAACGAAAAACGAAAAATTCTCCGGCCTGGAGAGGGTGGGATCAGTCAGGCGAACTTGCCCAAGAAACACCATTACATGCAGTACATATGGTGCTTCTACGACCTTACGGGTTATGGGATAAAAAATAATATAAAATTATATAATAAAAAATAAAAATAATATATATATATATATATAATTATTTGTTTGAATATTACAACATAAATATGTTATATATATATATATATATTGTTTAACATTCCCAATATTTATTGGGAAGAGTGCTTAATCTCAAAGAGCCTTTGTCGATGTAGACAATATGAACATGGTCGGATGATCCTTTGAGTCGGGAAACTGAAAAGTCATCATGCAGTGTCGATTCCTATATCATCACTATATATATATGCTTCAATTCATGTGCTCAAATCCGTCGAATATATATATATATATATATATATATATATATTGTCATCCACAGACAGACTGTTTCGCTGTATCACAGCTCACGAGTGTGGCTAGAGGTCCGGTTGCCTCTGGCTAGAATCGAAAACCGGCCGAATTCGCGTCAGTCGGAAATTTTATCCTGAAGCCGTTGGCGCACGGCAGAGAAGAAGATGAATTTAAGCGTATTTATTTTTAGATAAACACACTGTGACTGAGAGAACTCGATTCGATTTACCGAAGAGTCTTGCATTATTAGCGGTAATAGTCACTATTTACAAACCCACACATGCTCCTCAGAGAGCTCAACCGAAATAAATTTTTCAGGAGCATATTGTCACCCACATATATAAAAGGAAATATAGAAATATAAAAGTGAACATTGAAGTCAACACTTAAAGGCGACAGGCTGTTTCATGCTAGACGCAATCATCAGGCGTGTGTTGTTTTATATATATATATATATATATATATATATATATATATATATATATATATATATATATATATAAAGATAGATGGGTAGATATCGGTGGTGGATTTGAACAGCACACGCAAACCGAATGTAGTACGCGCTTTTGCTGCAACCCTTTTTGGGCAGTACTATTTTGAATCACTATATGATTGTGTAAACTGTGTAAGTTTTATTCATTGGTAAATTGCTCCAGTTTTGAGATGCCATCTCGTAACATAGTGTTTGCTTAGTCTGATACTCGATTATATATGGAGATTGTGTTGCGTCAACCTTTCCTATGTGGAGACTCTTTCTATCTTGAAATCCATAATTCAGAATTCTTGCTTTTACTGTAATTCGAACCCTAACCAGTGCACCGGTTAGAAACAGAATAAGGTTAGCAAGTCCAAATTGCACAGACCTATATTCCTTTTGAGGCTTGCATATTAACCTCAGACTAAAGGTCAAAATATTTGCAAAGTATATTCTACTGGAATTTGCTAGTTGTTTTCTAGTCATTAAAATTTCATTTGATTGATTACTGTGTCAACTCTTCCCATACCTTGAACCGAACTTGCTTTTGTTATGCTATTTTCGTCTTTTTTTTCTAGCTCTATTTTAAAACATTTAAATATTTTTTTTTTTTTTTTGTGGGCTGAGATTGCCAAAATCGTTACAATCATTTTAGTGTCAGGTCTTTATTTGGTGCTGGAACTGCAGCTATTTCCATACAAAATTACCCGTTTGGAAATTACATGCAATTCAAAAGGACGAATGATAATTCATTTTCTTTTCCTTTCTTTTTTTTTAGTTCTTTTATTGCGAACTCAAATGGAATTGACCCCTTGGCTTGATTCACCCTTGAGAAGAGCACTAAAATCTACCGACTTAATTCACATAAAAACACATTGAAAATTCCCTCACTTGATTCTACCTAATACTCTTAACATTCTGTATAAACTTCTCCGAACGTCGTTTTCCTTATTGTATTTCACGTTTTTCTATAATATAACTATTTTACTGCTAATCTATTAATCTAACGAGATGCTCTTAATATTCATACTGTATTCATAAAGGGGGTCTCAAAATTGTATTCACACGTTAACAATAGCTTTGGTTTTTAGCCGGAAGTTAAACTAGTCTATAATAAAGAATAACTGCCATAATAAAATATAGAAACAAAGGCATTAGATTGTCGTTTAAATAACACTTCATGTGAAAGGTTCACAGGACACCAGAAAATGCTTGTAGGCATTTAATTGTTGTTAAAAGTTGACACGGCAAACAGGCAAAAACAAAAAAAAACGAGAAAATTAATTTTAAAGGATAGCTTATTATGCTTATTTGCTTTAATTTTATAGAACGACTATAAAATGATATTTTAACCCTTTTAGATGATAAAAATACAGAGAAAATAGAAATAAACCAAATGTTATACATTTATAACATCATGATACTCCTTGGAGATTTCTTTGCACCAAGGTATCACCACTTTACTCCTCTTCTTTCTTTGAAAAACATACACCAGTCATAGCAATGTCTTTGGCGTATTCTAGCTTCATTTGTAGGTAAATACTCCAGGAAATAACGTAAATGCCTGAATTCTAGTAAGTAGTAACCTCACGGTTCCTCGAGTTTCCGTATCATTGGAAGAAGTTTAACTCCTCAACTGATGATATCTACTGATCTCCAATGGAACATTCACAGATAATGGCCGCCGTTTAAGAGTTTATTCTGGGCAGACTAAAATGTTCATTCGATTTTTGTAATTAGATGTCGTTAGAAGCCTTTAGGTTTAGCGTAACTGAAAAAAAAGATCGCTTTTAATTTTAAACTGCAGTTAAAAAAATAAGGGAAAAGGCAGCCTCGTTATAACATACAGCTCTATCCTGTTCATGAATGAACACTAGCGCAACGGTTAGCAAGTTGGTCTCGATAGATCGATTACGACCGAGTAGTGAGTTTGATCTTGCATGTGTTGCATACATTAAGCCTTGTGCCATAGCTAAGTTGCGCTTAGAAAATCATAAATTGGCACCACGACGTGGTATAATGTTTAGCAAGGTTGTTTCGCTAGATCAATTACAACTGAGTAGTGAGTTTGATCTTCACTGAGTGTCTTGTGCCCCATCTAAGCTAAGCTTTTGTTATTCGTTATTCTTCTCTGCAACTATACGACATATCATTGCGTTTATTTGGTGCTGATGCATGAGTTGATCTCTCCAGACACGTTCCAAGGCTGTCCCTATCTTAGTTGTGTTTGGTGGTTGCGACTGCACGCGATTTGGTGAAATATGCAACATGTCTCCTTTCAACCCCTCACCCACAGGCTTCTATATCGCTACTTCCATGGAAAGTTTTCGAACGAACCTTTCCTGGTCCCACCAAGGCATACATTCACGTCAAGGACACGCCATACCACTTACAGTAGCAAACCACCCACATTCCCTCCATATTCCATTGGTGAGAAGTACGTTCCACTCGACCGGTTTCTTTCCGCAAACCACTGCCCTGTGGAACCGACTCCCAACAGGATGTTTCCCCGATCGCTACAATCTTAACCTATTCAAGGCGAGGGTTAATCGTTATCTCCTTCACCTATACACACAGACGGCCTCATAACGTAACCCTCTACATCGAGTGGCCCTCGAGCCTTTTAAAGGGTAACTCTCACTGTTAAAAAAAAGAAGTACCTGACTAGGAAATATAGTTACATGTCTCCCATTGTCTTTCTCCACGGTTTTGAACACAGGCTTTTCAGTATTTTACATCGTTTACGTCCACCCCCAGTCTACACTGCTATTTACTCCACCCTCTCTCCTACAGGCGGGATCTGGCAATCGTAACCTATTCACGGCTAGGGTTAATCGTTATCTTCCTCACCTATACACACAGATGGCCTCCTAACGTAACCTTCTACTCCGAGTGGCCCCCGGAAAAGTGTCTACATTAAAAAAATGTCTTACACATACTCAATGGGAATTAGATCTGGCGAGCTCAATGGCCAATAAAGTACCTGGAAATTAACCGAGTATCCGTGGTGCCAATTTTGTCTCACCTGAATATGGTAGGGTTAGTTTTATCTTGATGGAGCAAACTATCACCGGACCGTTTCATAAATAGTTCTTGTCACCTCCAACAGTAAACTCCACGCCATTACAGAGCTACTACCAGCTTGCACAATAACCTTCTGACAGATTGAATACATCACCTTATGCGGTCTCTTCTACACAAAGCTTGACCGTCTGCTAGAACGGTTTGGAAACATGACTTTTCTTATCAGGGGATACTGTACCAGACTTCCACAGTTCAAAGGTGATGTTTTTTGGCGCAGTAATTGAGGCGCAGTAAATGATTTCTTGATATTAATGAGACTCTTGTATGAAACCCGATGGAGTGCAGTGTACACTACACACTTCACTTACTGAGAGGTTGAGTAGCACCAGCGTTAGATTGGGATGTGATTTGATGCTGTCTTCTCCTTCACTGGAGAGCTATCATCCTTGACACTCACTGGCGGTTCGGTACTTGCATCACCCGTGGGTACCAACAGTTTTCATCTGCCGCTGAGGTGTGACAAAATTCACTTATTCTTTATATACCCTTGCACTTTTTAATACGGAGAAAGCGTGACCCTTCTTTCTGATACTTAACATTCATACCGCGATAAAATGTTGTTAAATACTATCCGCGTCCGATGGCTGCCACAGCCACACTACTTCTTTACACGTTGCTTTATATATACGTTATCCGGCTTAGCCATTTTCTACAAGTGAAGGAGAATGAAATCATTTAGTGTTTGTCTTTCTTTCATTTTTTTTTTTGGCACGTCTGCTTATTGTAACAATTGTCATCGCATCAGGTATTTTCATTGGTTTCGCCAGGACATCAAAATTTACGTGAAAAAAAATCTGCCGACCGTCTGGTATTTTCTACTCTTTAGAGCGAATACCTTTTCAATCAACGAGGTGTTCAAGTGGGACGATTTTGATAAGCCTTACTTCTGAGTTTGATTGTGGCGACACTGTCTGGGACAACGTAATAAAAAGGAAATATTCTTGAAAAATGGTTTGAGAAGCAAATTTCTTATCAAAATTATTTTCAACCAATCAAAAGGACGAAATTTGGAACCTGAGACAATTCTGAAAAGTAGCTTACTAGGCCAATCGGAACAGTTAAGTCAGTCAGCTTAATCAACATTCGCCACGATACTGTTCGTGAGTAACCAGGGGAAGACGTCAGTAGAGCAAATAACCTTAACGGTGAGTTGAGATACTCGTAACTTACAAAGAGTTGAGATACTCGTAACTTGAACATACAAAAATTTAAAAACATAATATTGAATATATTTATCTACCCCCCCCCCAACAAAACCAACTAGACCACGTTTTCCTTAATGATATGAATTCAACTAAATTTTTCAGTTATAATTCTACAAGGCAGTACCAACTTCTGGAAGTTTTTCAAAGACAACCTTTCTGCAACTCCTTCCATTCATCAAATGGACGCTCAGGCAACTATGTCGTCCTTCCTACTTTCAAACAGCCTAAGAATTATAACTCTATATTCCCTCTTAAAAGACCACCTTAGCATTTCATGACACCTAACTCACTTTCTACCAAGGACATTGTAACATCTACCACAAATCTACCACTACTTAAGAACTTTTTTTTAATCTAGCTGAATTTCTTGAGGTGCACAAAAGAATATTTTGAATAGCCGATACACCTGACTTCCTTTTCATATAACAAATTATTTTTAATGTAGTTCTTTCTTTTCCAATTTGATACTCAATAAGAATCCATATTTATTGTATGCTTAAAAGAGTGTAATAACTGGCTCAGAAACGTCGTGTGGTCAGTATCTAGATGGGTGGCCACTTGGGAATGCTAGGTGCTGTAAGCTGGGATATACTGCTGGTGTAATAGATAAGGGCTCAGAATAAGAAATCAGAGAGCAAAGTTCGAATTCCAGCCACGTCCAAAATAAAATAAAATCCAAAGAAGAATCTGCAATGTTAATGTTTCTGACCTGGCATCTCGGCAATAATCACTTTCCTACCATCGGAATGTAGATTCCCTGTGCCTTTTCTATAAATACTACTATAATAATTATTCTGATTAATGTTCTTCTATTGTACCTACACTTTGTGAATTTAAGCGCATTACTAGATTGGTGGTAAGGTCTCATCATTTTATAATTGAAATGTCTAGATGTAACCTTGAGTTCTATGCTGATAGTTTCTTCTGTCGCACTTCTCGCTTGTGGAACTCTCTTCCGGTTTCTTCCTTCTCAGTCTAATTTGATCTTCTGAAATTTTAAGGCAATGTCAATCGTTATCTTCCGTCTTCTTAATTCCTGTTCTTTTATTGTTCTCTCTCCTTAATAGCATTTTATATCTCATATTTTCTAACAGATAGTAACCCCTTGCCCCTTAGTGGCTTTATTGCCTTGCTCGGGATGAAATGATTTAAAACTGTCCGTTAAATTCGCTTACACGCAAATACCATAGGGAAACGTGTGCATTCATCTTTTCACTCCTTCCTACCTATGAGTTAAATAGCAGGACAGACTGGAACCCTATAGCCTTGGTTTGCAGCCAGTCTAATGCATAAAGTAAGGGCAACCTCCTGCGGGAATTCTTCTGCTAAGTCAAAGAGACCCGATCGCCCAAGGGTGAATCCAGTATAGCACCAAGGGAAGGAAGGATTAGCTGGTGTATTAGTGTGCATACGGTTTTGATTTCATCCTTAGAATTTACCCTAAATTATAAGATTTACAATCCTGTTAGAAAATTATTTAGGAAATATTTCGTCGCTAATTTAAATCAAATCTGGATCTTTCGTTTGTTGGCCGTTTTGACTGATTCGTTTTTTATGGCTTATCACCCCTTTGCAGATTATTTAAAGCCAGAAAAAGTATTTTGCTTCACTTGTTGGATATTATCAGAGAAAATATTGATTAGCGATATACTTTTTGTTCATATCTCGGAAAATCTCGAATTTGGGATAAGACAGAGCAATGATAATGCAGAAGGAGGTGCACTTGCGTTTTCTAGATTATGCAGAAGCGTTTGATAAAGAACGTCACAAAGAACTGTTAGAAGTGCTAGATCTCTGTCCAAGGCGACGCAGGTTCGAATCCTGTCGGAGATCGCATATTTTTTTTAATAAGATTCCTCTAATATTCAGGCCAGTAGACGAAAATAAATAAATATACTGTTTAATAAATAAACGGAGCGTCTATTCAAATATGGGCGTCCACTAAAAATAACATTTAAGTAATAAAAATTGATGCCATCCAGTTCGTGATAGTACCATGTATATGTAGAAATATGGAAAAGAATGAAGATTTTCAATAATACATGCATATTGTTTGAAATGCACCTTTTGAGTTGGACAATCATGTAAAGGGAATGGGTGACATTCTGACTTATTGTGAAAAAAGGTGCATTGGGCAAAAGAGTTTAAGAACCATTGATCTAGAATCAATAGACAAGACAAAAGCAATATTTTTTCAGTGCTATTAATATTTAGCAACAGGCCCAATTCATTTGAAAGTAATTCAAACCGTTAGGACTTCATCGGATTAGGTTCGTTTATGATGCTGCGACTACGCATGCGCACGAAGAGAGACGCCGAGAATTTTAAATTTCAAAAACGAAACACGTCACACAAAAACATTTTCCCCTTTGTCAAACACGTTTCCTCCAATATATATATAATGTATATATATATATATATATATATATATATATATATATATATATATATATATATATATATATATATATATATATATATATATATATATATATTCAAGCGTGCTTACTTAAATAATTTTGACGTAATATGTCTATTTTAGTTTTATCCTTTCAAGTCCACTAATAAACTTTTCAACGTCGAGTGGAGCTATGGTTTTATTATTAGTTTTTGGAATTTTAATTTGTTCGTGTGTTGATTTAATGCTGCATTTATTATGTAAGTATGGCGTAATGAGTTGATTAACAACTTTGGTTAATTGGTTTGAGATAGAATAGGACAAGGGGGAAGTTAGATTTATCTATTTTTATAGTTCTGTACATGTATCCTGCTTTGTAGTCGGCATTTATTTTAGGAAGATTTAAGTTATCTAGTCCTACGTTATTGGCTGTGATAAATTTGTTGATTTTCCATTTTAGTTGGTTAATCGTATTTTTGCTTTTTAAAATTTGGTGTGATCATCCAGTACGTTAAAAAAATACAAAAAAAAATGTCTTAAACATATGACTATAATTCCAAAAACCACATAAATTATCCTCCTTGCATAGCGGGGTAAATAATTTGAATTTTACGGTGTTCACGCACATATCCATAGAAATTCAACCCCTGAAGATGGTCTCGGATGAGATTGAAAGTATTCCGGAAAATAAAAATTATTTGAAAGAAAATTTTGTAATTTTTCTTGATCAATTTTCTACAGCTACCAAGAAATTGATTTGTGGATTTGAAAGGCTTAAAACTAAAATAAATAGACATAATACGTATAAATTATTTAACTGAACATGCTTGAATTAAAATATGCTGCCTAAATATATATATATATATAAATATATATATATATATATAAATATTAGCTCCTTATAATCACTTCCTCACTTCGTTAATTTACATATACTTATTACTGCCCGTCATAAATGTGTAAATTTCTTTTCATTTTTCCTTTCAACCTTTGTAAATAAAATCTGATGATCCGCGGTCCTTTAAAAGGGCTGTGGTGAAATAATTTATTATATGGAACCTTAAAGTGGTCTGTTTTTATTTAAATTATTAGCTCTGATTTACATTGAGCTCTCTGGATTTTATCCTCCTTGGGTCTACCCATACGGATTACCTCGTTTTTCGTAAACTAAATATATATATATATATATATATATATATATATATATATATATATATATATATATATATATATCAGATTTTCCACGCCCTGCTTCCTCGTTATGTGCCCCAGTGACCTCAACTGTCTCTTCCTGATGGTAAGTATTAGTTTCTTTTTTGTTTCCATTTTCTCAAAAACTTCGTCGTTGCTCCTATGTTCGGTCCACGGTATCCTCAACATCCTTCTGTAGAACGAGATTTCTGTTGCTTCAAGTCTCCTCTTCATCTAGCATACTCTACTGCGTCTAGTTCAACACCATTTGTCTGGTTAGCAGGAAATGATTCACGAGACGGGGAGAGTCTGACAGTGGGAGGGGGTGGGGCGGAAAAGAAAATTACCGGTTGCGATACACACATGAGAAAAGCTGGTGAGTCTAACGGTCGAGAATGTTGATCAGAATAATTTATCAAAAAATAACGTTTCAGAAGATCGGAGAGATCACCGGTCGAAAACAGGTGTCAAAACAACTAAGATAATGATGATAATAATAATTCCTTGAATTATGATAACATTCCATCTCGGAATCTGGGACACCACGAGAAACACCTAAGAACATGGTGGGCAGAATATGGAGAGCAAAAATGAGCAAAGATGAGGCTACTAGTTTGAATAGAGCTTCAATTACATGCACAGATAATATTGTTTAATATAGTATTTAAAAGTAATGTCAGAAGTAGGTATGATTTATTTAAAGGTGACCTGATAATATATGGGGTAAATTCAATTTTCCGTCTTACGACATATACCTTTTAACCTTAGGCCAAACAAATAACAAATATAGCATCGTAGAATGTCACAGAAAAAAATACCTTTTTCTACTGCGTTTTGTGAAGGTCGAATGATAATCACCTGCTATAAATCTACGAAAATGACAGGCAGACACTATACATCAAGTGATCAAAATATTTCATGCAGTTTGCCAAAGAACTTGTAAAATTTTAATCCGAAGGGTCTTTGAAGGTTATTTTTCTGTTTTGTGTAGTGAAATAAGTTTTGTTAAGTTCAACCCACAAAGTCTGTCTAAGTTTTTAATGCGTTTTTCCAGTTTTCGAATAAGTTGTTACATATTCGAATGAAAATTGTGAATAAATTGTCCAAAGTTAATTTTGTTCCGTTTTTGCTCGAATACTTAATCACTACCAATAATTAGGAACACCAAAAATCCCCACCTCCTGTAAAACAACGTCCTTCATCTCCAATATTAATAATCAAAGAAGCATAATTAAATTCTTATATTGGTCACACATATACCACACTCACTCATAGGTTAACTTGTTACTCATCGAAACTTAATACAATACGTACGTATATCGATAGTCATAGAACAAACAACCAAATTACAACGATTAACATACGACAAATGCCAGCAGGTAATAACAGAATTCTATACAGCACTCGTTGCAAGGAAAGACACAATATTTCTAGAAACCGATATTATAAAAAAGGAAACAACTCGGCTTTTAACATAAATATGTAGAGGGAACTTGACCAAGGGCTCTGCCTCGCAACGACCCTAGCGTCACAGCCGGTTACGAGACTGATGATGATGAGGATGGTGATGACTTCAAATGTACATACATGATTATTTGCACTATTTACATCGTCCGGACTGTTGTCCTCGCCTTTATTGCCATATTCAGGACGTTTCGGCCGCTGAACGCTCCGGCCTTCTTCAGGATCTGTATATATTTCTAAGATAAGGTATTGTAGCTATTTACACCATTTACATCGCTCGGACCGCTGTCCACACCGTTATTGTCGTATTCACGACGTTTCGGCCGCTGTAAGCTCCGGCCTTCTTCGGGATCTGTCGATATTTCTGAGATGAAGTATTGTAGCTATTTACATCGTCGTGAATATGGCAATAAAGATGAGGACAACAGTTCAACGGTCGAAATGTTGTGAATATGGCTATGAAGATGAGAACAAAAGTCCAAACGATGTAAATAGTGTAAATAGCTACAATACTTCATCTCAGAAATGTAGACAGATGCGTACATATTATTTACCGAATGGTAAAGAATATTAGTACTATGATATGTCGTGTAATTTCACTATTGTTTGTCATATTATTAATATAGATAATACTGTACTTCTTTCTTTTATGTGCTGTATCCCTTCAGGGTGTAGGCGATCATGGCTCTCCACTTCTCCCTATCCCTTGTAGTTGTCAGTATGTTTTGTCTTTTTGCTTTCAGGTCCTGTTCTGCCATCCACTTGCCCGCTAAGTATGTCATGCGTTACTTTCCCTTGTCTCTTTTTCTCTCTGTCCTCCCTGTGAGTATCAGATTCTCCAAGTCTTCCTTTCTTATTACGTGTCTCAGAAATGTCATTTTCCTCTTCCTGATGTTAAGTATAAGCTTGTTTGTCTGGCGAGGTTGAGATTGAAATCGGCTTAATACCCCATTCTGTGCTTAATAAAAGGAACGGTAAGGTAATCAAGTCCTTCGAAGCAGACGAAGTTCTAACAATCTCTAGAAAAATCTAGAAAAAAAGAAGAAAAATCTAGGAAAAAGAGAAGCATGTGTCTATATTTCTGAGATGAGGTATTATGTACACCATTTACATTATTCGGACTATTGTCCTTATCTTTGTCGCCATATTTATTACAACGTTTCGGCTGTTGTACGCTCCAGCCTTCTTCAGGTGGTTGGAATGTCGAACTGAACCCTTTATTTCGCTCACTGGGGTAGACTGTTCTAGTTCCACGTGCCATGTTTAATGATGTCAGTTATCAGTTATCTCCTGTTAATTCCCCTTTCCAAGTTCTCCACTGCTTTAACTGGGTATTGAACTCACACTCACTGGATCTAACTAACGCCTTTATCCACTGTGCCATGTGTCCTTGAGGACATCTGTGTATAAATTTCTGGGTATTATAAACCTGTCTTCAGCAACCATTTTTACCAGTGCTCATATTGCAATTTTTGCTGTTATCATTGCATGTTTTTACCAGAGTTCATATTGCAATTTTTGTTGTTATTATCACTTTTCTCTGGCACTCCTTATTACTGATTCCCATATTGTATTCATTTCTATGCTTGATCGGCTCAGGAGATTTTTTTGTAATAAATATGGCGACAAAGATGAGGACAATAGTCCGAATAATGTAAATAGTGTAGAAAAGAAGCGTTGAATATCCTAGTCTTGTCTACTCCAACTCTACTCATGATCGCCATCACTGGAAAGGTGTAAGGAAACATTTGAAAGATGATTTAGTTCCGTTTGTAAATGTGATCTCATTGCAGAAGATACATTTTTATTTGAAAATATGGCCGTTACTGGTATACGAGATATCACAAGAAACGACGCAATAGAGTGTTTAATCAGTAGGGTGGACTTCTCTCCTAAACAGATATGACTTACGGCTGTATCACGTTGAAACAACGGTTCCCGTACAATCACCGAAAGACTTTGGTATGACGATAGACTACACCCAGCAGCAAAGCCTCTGATCGGGAGTTTGAAGTTTTTGGAAAAAACAGAAAAGTGAATGATTACTGACTAGATATGCGGATGGGCCGAAACGTTCATAGACTGATTATGAAGAAGTGATGCTGGAGCTGTAAAATATTGTATGCGTTCATTTTAACGCTTCTTATTAATAACTGCATTGTTTTGTTTTTTCCAGTACCGTGACTGGAATGAAAATTTCATATGATAACTATGAAGGAGTGATGCTAGAGCTGTAAAATATTGCATGCGTTCATTTTAACGCATCTTATTAATAACTGTATTTTTTCTTTCCTGGTACGAGTGTGGGATGAAAAGTTTTTATGACTATGAAGGTGTGATACTAGAGCTGTGAAATATTGCACACGTTCATTTTAACGCTTCTTATTAATGACTATTGTCTCTTTCCAGGTAAGATGGGATGACTATGAAGGATTGTCGCTAGTGCATTGAAATATTGTATACGTACATTTTAACGCTTCTTATTAATAACTGCTTTGTTTCTTCCCGGGTAAACTGACATTTGACTGTTCAAAGAAGACTTTAAAAGCAACTGGTAATGATTTCTCTTGAAAATGGACAAAATTTGGCATCGTGATGTTATCTAGTACCTGTAGAAAAAGATCTTAGCCCCCAAAGACTTTCATGCTGATATGATTGCTACATTAGGGGATGACGTGCCAGCTTTATCAACAGTGCAAAAGTGGGAAGCTGAAATTAGGGGGTAGGGGAGAGTTTTGAAGATGACCCAAGGTTTGGACATCCTGCAAGTGCCACCAACGCGGAAAACATTGATCATGTTCACCACATGATGACGAATGACAGGCGATTAACTTTAAAGTAAATAGCCACTGATATTAGCATATCCCGCGAGAAAATTGAGAATATGCTGCACAATGAACTTGTCATGGCAAAGGTTTCTGCTCGGTGGGTGCCGCGTCTTCTGACCTCTGATCTAAAGCGCACCAGGATGATTGCATCACGGGAAAATCTGACATCCAGCTGGTCTCCTTGAACGTTTCCTAACCCAGGATGAGTGTTGGGTTCCTCACTTTGAGCCAGAGACAGAGATAGCCCATGAAGTGGAAGCACCCCCTCCTCATCTGCTCCAAAGAAGGCCGAGTTTGTTTCATCTGAACGGAAAGTAATGGCCTCAGTTTTTTTTCATAAACGCAATGAAAGGCATTGTATTTATTGACTATCTTCAAAATGGTCCCACCATCAATGAAAATATGCCAATTTGGTGAGGCAGTTACGAAAAGCTGTCAAGGCCAAGCCCCCAGGAAAACTGACGAAGTGGGTCTTGTTTCATCAGGACGATACTTCAGCTTACAAATCATTGGCTGCAATGGCTGCCCGTGCGTGAATGTGGCTTTGGACTGTTTGATTACCCTCCCTATTCTACTGATCTGGCACCCCCAACTGACCATTATCTGTTCCCCAACGGGAATCTAAGCACTGCAACACTGGTGGAAGAAGTACCGCAAGGACTATGTTGAAAAATAAACCACATTTGATCACATTTCATGAAAATATCTTGATCAACCTATGAACTTTTCAGCCCACCCTCGTAACAAATATATTTCCTAGGGAAGTGAAATACTGAGGTTCTGCCGTCAACTCGGGCTCCCTTTCGGAATATCTGAAAAACCTGAATAAATAAAGAGATCCCAGGATTAGAAGTAGGATTTTTCTGCAGGGAAATAATATCCTCTAACCGTAGATAAGAATCAACAAGGCTTGGTTATTTTATGAAGTATGGTTGGGCGGGGCGGGGGGACACTCGGTTAATAGTAATGATACGTCTGAAATGTTTAAAGGCAGTTCGCAAGAGATATGGTCCTCTTAAAACGTCACAAATTAAACGGCACACAGTATTTCAAAAATATGTAACATTAAGACAAGTGTATATTTTTATTGTCGCTGCTCGAATTTTGTTTTTTATAAGCAATCATAAACTTTGGAGTGTTTCTGAGTTATCAGTCGTCTTTGTACATTAAAAAAAATGATCCCAAGAAAATGTTAATTTGAATCAAATTTACTTCTATTTTTTTAATTTGTCCTCAGTATCCACAAAAAAACTGTAAAATTCCATTAGTGTTCATAGATTGAAAATTATAATTTACTTTTTAAAAATGTAGATATGAAAAAAAAGCATTGTTAAAATGAGTCCCATGAAAATCTATTTCTATTCTATAATATAAAATAAATGGAGCATTATATATTTAACGGTAACGCAGCTTGATCTGCTCTATTTTCAAGTAAAAAACTTCATGGTTGTAGCAACAGGAGGCACTACTCGCTGCCGTCAAGCGGACATGTAAAGTGTTATCATGATAACGAAATATCTAATTCGTAATTAATAAGAATTTTTGACTAATACATTTTTTCTTTTATTTTCACTTCGTTTTAGCGTTCTTTGCATATTTTTACTTTTAATGATTTGCAATATTGAATCTTTTCTTACTTTTAATGATTTACAATGCTGAATCTTTTCTTAGCTGCGATAATAGGCTTAAATTATATAAATACAAATCCTAGATTATTTGTCGAAAATATAGCCAACGCAATTGCAGAATTTATTTAAATATGGTCGTCATTTTTGGCTGCTACGGATGAACCCGTGATTTCATCAGACAAATTGACAAATAGATAATTTCTGATTTATACACGTTCGTTTTAATAAACGTAATACAATTTTTATTTCATCTCACTGTGATTAGTTGGTTGGCTGATTTTGTTTAGCGGCATATCAACACCTCTATGGGTTATTTAATGCCAAAATCTAAATATTTTGATTAGTTTGATTGGTTAATTTTGTTTAGCGGCATATCAACACGCCTATGGTTAATTTAATGCCGAAATCTAAATATTTTGATTGGTTTGGTTGGTTGATTTTGTTTAGCGGCATATCAACACATCTATGGATTATTTAATGCCGAAATCCAAATATTCTGTACATAATTGAATACTTTCCCGGTAAAAGGTATTTTTTTCGCCAGATCTTGCCTGTTACAATCCCTTTTGAGCCGCAAGAGAGTCGCTTATGGGCAGGTGGGTGGGGCTTCTCCGTCGCGCAGAGTTCTCCACCAAAATCGAATTCACGCAAATGGCCTCGTCAAACCTTTTTTGATTCACAGCCATCTTCGCCACCTCTATTAGGAGAGGGAACAGGGAGAGAGAATGACGATCCCGATGATCGGATGCGAGTGGGTGCCGACAAAAAAAAAAGTTTGTAGATCCCAAAATGTATAGATATTAATTTTACTACAAAAATATATTGGTAATATTTTTTATAAAAAATGTATTGCTGTTAATTTTACTACAAAAATGTATTGTTAGTCATTTTACTATAAAAATATACATTGATTTTTGTTTGGGGATTCGCTATTTGTCATAGCTGGGACCCTAACAGGTGCTACCACTTCAGGCCAAGGTGGATCAGGTTGGTTGGTTGGTTTGATTGATTTTGTTTAGCAGCATATGAAGCTCTATCGGTTATTCAATACCGAAATCTAAATATCTTGAACACATTTTTATGCCTTCAACAACAGATAAAATGTCTTGTTGGTCTTTTTGTTTTAAAATTGTATTGTTGGTCATTTTACTACAAATATGTATTGTTGGTAATTATACAATAGAAAATATATTGCTGGTATTTTTATACTTTCATAGTATTTTATTTTTCTTTGTTTCAATAGTTGCCCATAGCTGACACCCTAACAGGTGCTACCACCACGGGTCAGGGTGGACCTTGGAAAAACAGCAATTAAGAGTTGGTTCCACGTTCCTCAAAACCTTCAATCTCCTGATCAAAGGTCTTGCTACCGGATGTAGTTTATCGTCAGACCCAGGACTATTAGTTACGAGGCGGTCCCACGCTTCTGAATACCTCCAGTCACCCAATCATAAGCCTTTCTGCCGGATGTAGTTTATCGTCAGACCCAGGACGAATCTCACTTCTGAGTTCGATAGTTTTCTTATATTTAATGAATTATATTTTTTTCGGTCATTTGGTGTGTAATAAAGTCGGAAGCTGAATAAATGTGAAAATAAAATTTAAATACCGCCTCTACAACTGGGACCCCTTAGAAATTATCATTTTATAGCCGACATTTTTCAACGTTATCGTTTTAGTTACCCATCCAACGTCCAAAAATCGTAGCATTCTTTTCTTTCTGTGTGCCGTGTCCTTTCGTAGGCGATCATGGCTTTCCACCTCCCTCTATCCCTTGCATCTCTCAACAAGTTCCTTCCCTCTACCATCTTCCCTAGACCAAGTTCTGTCATCCACTTGCTTAAGTCCACCAGGTATGTCACGCGCTGTTTTCCCTTGTCTCTCTTTCCCTCTATTCGACCCGTGAGTATCAGATTCTCCAGGCCCTCCTTCCTTATTATGTGTCCCAGGAACTTCAGCTGCCTCTTCCTGATGTTAAGTATAAGCCTCTTCCTTGTTTACATCCTCTCTAAGACCTCATCGTTGCTCACACGTTTGATCCATGATATCCTTAGCATCCTTCTGTAGAACCATATCTCAGTCGCTTCGAGTCTCTTCTTCATCTTTGAGGAGATCGTCCAACATTCGCTGCCGTAAAGAAGGACAGATGTCACGTAACAACGGCTGAGTATTCTTTTATTCGTTACCAAAGAAATCCCCGTGCTCCGCAATACTCTGCCCAGCTTTTAGAATGCGTCCTTGGCCACCCCAATATGTCTACGGATCTCAGTGTCGCATTTGCCGTCCTCTGTCAAAACGTTGCCCAGATATTTAAAACTTCCGAGTCTGCTTGAATTTCGTGTTCCCGACTTGCAAATCGCCTTTTTGTGATGACCATGCATTCTGTTTTCTTGTAGTTTATGCTTAGTCCCTTCTTCACACTCTCCGTCACTACCTTCTGTAGGAGAGTTTGTAATTATTCACAATGCTGTATATAATGAACTCTGCTGTTCCTCGTCAAAATATGATATTGCTTTAAACGTTCTGATTTAAATGTATTCGCTCTAATAATGTTAATTCGCTGGCAGACCACGAAAGGAAAATTTGATAACGGCGTATTATTATTATTATTATTTTGATTTCTCTTGTATACACATTTCCTTCCGGGTCCCAACCAGAGACCTAAGGTCAGCTTCATGACATTTTCCACTGATCATTTAAAAAGAAAAACATCCCAAGACCACACCCATTTTACATTGATAAAGCTCTTCGTAATGTGTGAGCTGTACTTGTGAGTACAATCTTTTGTATTTCTTTAAGGCTTGGGCTACCAGGAATCCCTTCAATGAGTCTATCAGAACCTTTCCTAATCAAACCGAGGGCTTCAACTACAACTAGAATTATTGATGTCCTCATGTGCCACATTTCCACTTCAGCTCATTGTATTTTGACAGTTTTTTGAACATCTTCAAAGATACGTTACAGTCTACAGGAACTGCCATCTCAATACGACACATTTTGTCTTTGCGGTCTCTTATCACGATGTCCGGGCGATTAGCATTGATTGTTCTGTCTGTGTCTAAAGTCGCATAAAATTGTTACAGGTCCGATCTTCTCTGTAACCAGGCCTGGATGATGTTCATACTAGTTTCTTGCAGTTTCCTTCCCGTAAAAGTTGCATATTTTCCAGTGCAGATATTGACCCCACACTATCAGGTAGAGTTTTATATTCAGTTGGTGCTAAGACAGTGAAACCTGATACAAGATGGTCAATTGTTTCTGGATATTTATCACAGAAACTGCATTTCGGGTTAACACTATTTTTCAGTGTGTGTGTTTAGTAATTTCTAGTTGGTCCTGTACAGCAAGAATAAACCCTTCAGTTTCAGCTTTTATCCCTGCACTACGTAACCACTGATGGGTACGGGGTTTGTCTACATCAGCTAGTTTGGTACGGTCAGAGTATTGACCATGAAGAAGCTTATCTTGCCATCGTTTCTTGTTGTTGTTGTTACTGTTATTATTTTGTTCCCAGATGTCTGGTGATCATTGCTGAGGCTTGAAACCCTCGAACTCTCCAATACCTTTCTCAGTGTTCTTCATGACCCCCGGGCAACGCCGAGGTTTGTTGCCTCACAGCTCCACATCGGATAGATTACGGTTATATCACGTTCAAACACCGGTTCTTGTACGATCAGCAATGTTAAGTAACGTCGAGCCTGAACAGTACCTAGATGGGTGACAACTTGGGAATACCAGGTGTTGTAAGCTTGGATGTGCGGGCGGTGTAATAAATAACGGCTCTGAATTGGAAATCGGAGAGCACGTTTTCAATTCAGAGTTGTCTTTCTACTAGACCAGTTGCCATCCAAGACAATCTTCTTCCTTTCCCTCCAGCTTTGGAGGGAGAGGAAGCGGATTAAAACCTTTCCCGAGGGTATTAGCACGTAAGTGAATGTAATGGATTCGACTGGAATTCGAACACGGCACTCCGATTCCTCAATCCGTTATCCACTACTCCACCGTACCTCCTGAGTATTAATGTACATTTGGACAGCAACCTTTCCTTTAGACACCTTTCGTTAAATATGACGGACCGGGAACATTTTTCTAATTTTTTTATTTAGTTTTTCCAGCGTTCTTACATTTAGTAAGGGGGTAAAGGAGTATAAAAATGGATCATTTTTGTATTCCCACTAAGGGGAACAATGTAAGAAATAATTTTATTTGCCCGTCATATTTAACAATATATATATATATATATATATATATATATATATATATATATATATATATATATATATATATATATATATATATATATATATATATATCATTGAATACGACAGACAAGGTGCTTTTATTTAGTTTTTTATACAATTTCTCATACGAGCTAATATATTTTTTTCTTTTCAGACGATAAATTATATAAAAAACTGTCCGATTGTTCTTTTTATCCGAGCGCTTTCGGCCATACATTTAGCCATTTTCAAGGATTAAATATTTTAACTGTTAAATAAGAAATAGTTTGTTGCATGTATGTATTTATATAATGTTTTCATTTTTCAAAATACGGTCAAGATATTGTGTCCATGTTCATAGTTAATATTATTAAATGTTGTTTTTTTTTTGTTTTTATTTCTTCTTTAATAGTTAAGTTATTTAATCCTTGAAAATGGCTAAATGTATAACCGAAAGCGCTCGGTTAAAAAGAACATTCGGACAGTTTTTATATAATTTATCATCTGAAAATAAAGAAATTATTGCCTAGTATGACAAATTGTTTGTATAAAGAACTAAATAAAAGCACCTTGTCTGTCGTTTTTAATGAAATGTGCATGAAAGAAGGATTGCTGTCTAAATACACAAATACATACATATATATATATATATATATATATATATATATATATATATATATATATATAGGTAGTAATCCGTTGGTATAATCCAGGCGAGTCCTATTAACAAAACGTAGAATTTTAAATATGTTAAAACTGATTCACTAAAGAGCGCTCAATGTTTATTTTCATTAAACAGGGCAAATTTTCTTTACAATTGGAATTAAGATACCTTCAGGTAATGACCATTTTCATCTACGAATTTTAAATTTTAAATTCGCAGGATTTTTCAAACTTACGGTATCAGTTTGTAGTTGGGGAGAAAAAGAGAGGGAGGGTGTTAAAAGGGATATGGTGGGAGATATGGAAAAAGAATGAACCGTTACGGGAATTATATTATGGAGGTAGAATGGCCTGGGTAGGAGGAGAGAACGGGAAACCGATGAGCTGACCTACATCCTAATGGTCACACGGCCAAAGTTGGATTCGATATATATATATATATATATATATATATATATATATATATATATATATATATATATATATATATATATATATATATATGGCACCTCGAGGTGATGTAATGGTTAGCAAGGTTGTCTCGCTAAGAACAATTACGACTGAGTGGTGAGTTCAATCCACACTGGGTGCCCCTTACTTTTTGCCTTGTGCTACATCCAAGCTATATATATATATATATATATATATATATATATATATATATATATATATATATATATATATAATATTTTAAAAGATTTTGTCACAGTCGTTTTTAATGAAAATTTCGTTGCATTGCTGTATATATTTATCCAGTTACGTCTTGGTCCTTTAGGCGCGGTCTTCGATGCTAAGGAGTCCCCCGGGGCTCCTTTCTCTTTCAACATAAAATTTGTCTCAGTTATCTTTAGGGTGTCAAACTTTGTGCATATGGCCATGGGCTTTCTGTCTGAATACCTACTTTCCACTGTTTGTTTCAAAGTAGACCACTTGGGCTGTTTGTACACTAGCTCATAAATGGTACTTGTGATGACAAAACTTCATGCTGACGACATTCTGTTCACGCACTCCTCCACTCGAGAGACATTTTTGAAAACTCTTCACGAAGGATAAGTACCTCTTAAAGCGTAACAAATTAGACGATACACAGTATTAAGAAGAAACCTAACAATTAAACAGGCATATTTTTTATTGTAGCTGTTCGAATTTAATTTATAAGCAATTTTAAGTGTTTATTAGCATTTCTAGTGTCATAAAATAAAACAAAAATCCCCAGAAAACGTTAATTCGAATGAAATTTCCTCTTTTTAAATTTGTTCTCAATATTCAGAAAAATTGTAAACTTCCATTAGTGTTCATATCTTGAAAATTATAATTTATGTTTTAAAAATCAGACATGAAAAGAAAAGCATTGTTAAATTGAGTCTATCTCTATTCTATAATGTAAAACAAACATATATTGGTCGCGCAGCCTGATCTCCTCTACTTGCTAATGTGACAATCCATAATTGTAGCAAGCGAACACATCACGTCTTAGTATAAATAAATATTTTACATACTAATTAGTGAGAACGTGTTACTACTACATTTTGTTTTGTTCTTCTTTGGGGGGGGGGGCTTATGACGAAATTACGTTGAAATTCTCGTGCGATCACCTAAATTAAGCTAACGTCGAGCCTGGTCAGTACCTAGATGGGTGACTGCTTGGGAATACCAGGTGCTGTAAGCTTGGATGTGCGGCTGGTGTGATGGATAACGACTCACGCTCAAGTTGGGTAAGGCATGAACACACCTCCTCTCAGCTATGGGTTAATTGGTAGTACTTGTATGAGAAAATCATTATTATTTCCCAAAACGTCTTACAATCTAAAAATATTTTCTGGCTTTAAATAATCTGCAAAAGGTTGGTAAGCCGTAAAAAACAAATCAATCAATTATTTTTTTTCTTTTCGTTTTAGCATTTTTATTTTTTGATATTTTTTATTTTTGCTTACAATGATTTACAACGCAGAATCCAGTGATAATAAAATTTAAATTTGTTTTCAATATTTAGAAAAATTGTAAACTTCCATTCTTGTTCCTGAAAATTATAATTTAGGTTTTAAAAATTAAAAACATAATTCAGACATTAAAAAGAAATCCTTTTCTCTTTCGGAAAAGTAGAACAAACATTTATCGGTCACGCAGCCTGATTGCCGCTACGTACTGATAGGAAGCTCCATAGTTGTAGCAACAAGAGGCACGATTCGATGCCGTCAAGCGAACATGTTAAGTGTTATCATGATAACGAAATATCTCATTCGTAATTAGTGAGAATTTTTGACTAATACATTTTTTCTTTATTTTTCATTTCGTTTTAGCGTTCTTTGCATATTTTTACTTTTAATGATTTGCAATGTTGAATCTTTTCTTACTTTTAATGATTTACAATGCTGAATCTTTTCTTAGCTGCGATAATAGGCTTAAATTATATAAATACAAATCCTAGATTATTTGTCGAAAATATAACCAACGCAATTGCAAAATTTATTTAAATATGGCCGTCATTTTTGGCTGCTACGGATGAACCCGTGACGTTCGTTTTAATAAACGTAATACAATTTTTATTTCATCTCACTGTGATTAGTTGGTTGGCTGATTTTGTTTAGCGGCATATCAACACCTCGACGGGTTATTTAATGCCAAAATCTAAATATTTTGATTAGTTTGGTTGGTTGATTTTGTTTAGTGGCATATCAACACATCTATGGGTTATTTAATGCCGAAATCCAAATATTCTGAACATAATTTAATACTTTCCCGGTAAAAGGTTTTTTTTTGCCAGATCTTGCCTGTCTCAATCCCTTTTGAACCGCGAGGGAGGCGCTTATGAGAAAGTGGGTGGGCTTCTCCGTCGCGCAAAATCAAATTCACGCAAATGGCCTCGTCAAACCTTTGATATCACAGCCATCTTCGCCACCGCCATTAGGAGAGGGAACAGGGAGAGAGAATGACGATCCCGATGATCGGATGCGAGCGGGTGCCGACAAAAAACAAAAACAAAAATTTTGTAGAACCTTAAATATATAGATATTAATTTCACTACAAAAATATACATTGTTGGTAATTTATTTATAAAAAATGTATTGCTGATAACTTTACTATTAAAATGCATTGTTGAGTTTTTTGTGTGTGTGTGTGGGGGGGGGTCACTGTTTGCCCATAGCTGGGACCCTAACAGGTGCTACCACCCCGGGTCAGGGTGGACCTGGGAACAACAGCAGTTAAGAAGTGATTCCACGCTCCTCAAAACCTCCAATCTCCTGATCAGAGGCCTTGCTGCCTGATGTAGTTTATCGTAATGCCCATGACAAATCTCCCTGTGAGTAAAATAAAAGAGCACATTATTCATGTAGATGAGCTTTTACAATTGAAATTTAAATGGTGCTTCAGGGTTCCATAGTTCTTTCATATTTTCACTTATTTCGAAAGTTTTTAAACTTTTAGATTAAAACACATTACTTTCCTCATTGATTTTAATGAGTTTTGATGACTTTGAAAAAAAAAAGAAGAAATTAGTCATTAAATCTGACAATTAGCTTTTTTTGCGTATAATGAGGTCATAAAGTAAAAAATTAAAATACTCCGTCTAAAGCTGAGACCTTATAAATGATTTTTTATTGCCGACATTTTAAAAATTTTCGTTTAATAGCAAAATATTAAAAAAAAAGTTATATAAAGTATCCTTTAAAAAAACCTTTCGGAACCAATATTCAAGACTCTAATGCTGTCTTTTTTCTTTTTTCATTTTTATCGGTTTGTATATCTTTGCCTCATTCTTCTTACAAATTATCTAATTTTCAACTTTTTCGACCACAGTTCAATTCGCGTGCAATTTTCTTCAAAATTGTTTCGATTTATTTGTATTAACAACCCAAATATGGTGTTGCTTTTAAGCGTTCTGGTTTAAATTTATTCACTGTAATAATATTAATTCGCTGACAGACTGCGAAAATAAAATTTTAAAACGAATAATTCTGTACTCATTAATGTTTGACAATCGTCGCCCCTCTGAGCAGCTTTCACTCGAGATCAAGTGACACCAAGTCTTTTTAGTACTCCAGCACTCGCAAAGTTATATTATTAATATTATATGATTTTTCACACTCATAGTTTCTGGTAACTCTCGTTAGAAATCTAGTACTCCAAAGATGATGGACACGACAGTCACCATAAAGTTCTATAATTTTTCAGCTTTTCGATTTCTTTTAATTTTATTCTGTGATTTGTTAGAAAGAATGATTTTTTTCTGCTACTCATGACAGGGTGATAGGTTGTAAGTTCAAAATCTCAAAAAATATAATGTGTGTTCGTGTTAATTCGCTAACACTGTTTTCTTATTAACTGACTGATTGAACTATTTGATTTTTTACGGCTTATCAAACCTTTTTAGGGTTATTTAAAGCCGAAACATTATATTTTGTATTATAAGAATACATTTCTATTTTTGCATTAAGAATTTTTTTAGAATAACAGATACAAGTGTTACTATCTAACCCAGAGCTGAGGGAGATTGATACACGCCTTTCCCAAAGGTATTTGAGCGTAAGCGAATGTAAGGAACCCGACTGGACTTCGAACTCTGCAATTCTGGTTTGTGCATATACCATTGATCTGTAGGGTCAATTCTCAATTGTTTGCACAGTTCGCTATGAGTCGCCCTTCCTATCCAATCAGGTTTTTTTTGTTTTTTTTATATATATCCACAGTGCCTGCCTGCTTTTGTTATTTCCCTTTGTTTTGTCTCTCTCGGCGTTCGTATTATTATCATTATTATTTGAATTGACATATCAGCAATATATTTTGACTTTCACGGTAACCACGTCGTATTAAATTCCCTCATTATTCTAACACTCTCATTATCCTTCTCCTCTTCCTCCTCCTCCTCCTCCTCATCATTATCTCTTCTTCTTCTGCACTATTTTTCGTTTTCAAGCTGAGATCTTTTATTATCAGTGCTCGTTATCAAGTCGTACGATCTGAGACAGAGAGCAACTTTCGCAAAATATTTGCAGAGACAAACAACACAGACTTCTCAAGTGATGGGATACTAGTTTTTTTTTGCCGATTTTCTTTATGTACGTCTTTAAGTTCGGTGGTACAGACCCGAACGCCCCATTGATGACTCGGGCGGGGAATAATAGTGGCCTGAACGTCCTACATTCTGGCAACCTCTATCTGGAGGTCGGTGTACTTTTCAAGCTCTCCAATTTCTTTGGGCCTGATGTTATAGTCACCAGGTACAGTCATGTTTTTTTTTCCAACCACGGTGACGTCTGATTTGGTGACCTCAAGGATTCGGTCTGTTTTGATTCCACAAGATCTTGACTTGGTTGTTTTCGATCAGATTCTCTGGTTTGTAGCACTACCATTTCTCTTCGACTTCAAGATCATCATCATCATCCTTCTTCTTCTTCGTATTATTATTATTATTATTATTCATGCATTTACATGTTCATACCAGAGGCCTAGTTTTGCTAAGGACACAGTTAAAGCAAGTCCCCTCAAGTCTATAGCACCTTTCTCAGTCTTTTAGTAACGTCCCAGAAGTATTAGATTGTGTTGTCTGCGGATTACGCCACAGCAAATCTCACCAATATTCACACACCATCTTCCGTATCCAATTTTATTATTATCATTGTTTGTGTGTTATGTTTCCTGCTTTGTATCCTGTAGAGCCGGGTCCAAACTATGGTCCTTAGGCCCTATAGAAGAATTGTCATTTAATAGATAGCACCTTTCTTAGTATATGAGATATTCTTTGTAGGGCGATCTTATGGGCAACTTGTATGTTGATGTTACCTGGAACACTGCTAGTAAAACTGTCCATTCCTTTTCTCACGAGGCCCAGAGCTCCGATTACTACTGGTACAGTCTCAGTCTTCATTCCCCACATCCTGTTAATCTCGATCTCCAGGTCCCTGTATTTGGAAAATTTCTCGAAATTTTTCATGGAAGTTTTTCCTCTCAGATGGTACTGCTATGTCAATAAGCCTACATTTCCTGAATTTCTTATGTTGTATACACATTTCCTTTTATTTCTGTTGTATAAACATTATTATTATTGTTTTATTTTCTTTGGTTTCTGGTGTATACTTATTTCTTTCCGAGAACCAACAGGGGACCTAAAGCCAGTAATGGCATCATGACATTTTCCACTGAGCAGTTTTCAAAAAAAAAAAAAATCGCACATATTTTACATAGATAAAGCCCTTCGTAAGGTGTGAGCTGTACTTGTGAATACAAATTTTTGTATTTCTTTAAGGCTTGGGCTACCAGGGATTCTTTCAATGAGTCTATTTGAATCTTTCCCAATCAACCCGAGGGTTCCAACTACAACTGGAATTGTTAATTGTTAAGATTATTATTATCGTTTTTATTTCCTTTGATTTCTGGCGTGTACACATTTCTTTCCGGGTCCTGCCCAGAAACCTAAGGTTAGAAATCGCATCATGACACTTTCCACTGACAAAAAAAAACAACATATTTTACATAAATAAAGCCCTTCGTAAAGTGTTGGCTATACTTGTGAGAACATTTTTTTGTATCTCTTTGAGGCATGGACTTCCAGGAATCCGTTCAATTAGTCTACTGGAATATTTTCCAACCAATCCTAGTGGTCCAACTACAACAGGGATTGTTGATGTTCCCATGTGCCACATTTTTGAGATTTCGATTTCAAGGTCCTTGTATTTTGACAGCTTTTTTAATATCTTCAAAGATACATTGCAGTCTGCAGGGACTGCCATATCAATAAGGAGGCACTTTTTTTGCTTGTGGTCTTTAATAACAATGTCTGGGCTTTGATTGTTCTGTCAGTGTGTATTGTGTAGTCCCATAGAATTGTAACAGGTCCTATCTCCGTAACCGGGTCTGGGTGGTGTTCATACCAGTTTCTTTCAGTTTGCTTTCGTAGAAGTTGCAAATTTTCCAGTGCAGATATTGGCCCACTCTGTCGTGCCGGGTTTTATATTCAGTGGGTGCCAATATCGTGCAACCTGATACAAGATGATCAGTTGTTTCTGGATATTATTATTATTATTATTATTATTATTATTATTATTATTATTTTTGTTGTTGTTGTTTTAGGTGCGGTATTCTTTTTCAAGCGGCCATCTTGCATTGCGGCTGCTCCCCAACATGTTCTCCGTCCTCAGACAGAGATCACCCTTCGCAGAATATTTGCTGTGCCAAGCAACGGAGACTTCTGAAGCGATGCGATACTAAAAGCTTTATTCCTATTTTCTCCATACCTCCAGCGATAACTGAGGCAATATCGTCCTGCACGTCCCACATTCTGGCAACTTCCCATCGGGAGGTCGGTGTATTTCTCTTTTTATGTTCGGGTAACATCTGTTTAACAAATTAAGCAGACCGATATCGAGAATGGAACCCCTTCATTGTTCTCGGCAAATTGGTCTTCAGCACTTTGGCTGAACCTGATCAACAAGTGCGGATTATTTGTTGGCTATATCGAGCATAAGTTCAGAACTTTAGCCGACTTCGAGAAACAACATTTGGTATTATATTAAGATAACATTGCTTAATTTGGCAAAATGGTGTCGATAAGAGATTACTTTTACGTTTGGATACACGGACAGACATTTTAAGCATAGATTTTAGCAAAATAAATCGCCTATCAAAAAGTTACTATTGTTATCTGTAAGAAAGTACATAATAATTATCTAAGATAGATAATATATATATATATATATATATATATATATATATATATATATATATATATATATATATATAGAGAGAGAGAGAGAGAGAGAGAGAGAGAGAGAGAAACAGACGGAGATAGATACGAACGGACTGAAATAGATAGATAGATAGATATGAACAGAATGACAGATATAAACAGAATAACATAGATAGATAGATAGATAGATAATGAAATAATCAGATAGATAGATAGATAGATAGATAGATAGATTGATTGATAGATAGATATGAACAGAATGACATAGATATAAACAGAATAACATAGATAGATAGATACTAAAACTTAGTCCGGCACAAGAAGCAAGTGGAAATGAGAAGACTCTGTTGCGCCAATCTTTTTTACCGACCATTAAGCGCCATTGGAAAAAAAACTATATTATCGACAATGTAGGCCCGACTATCTATCTATCTATCTATCTATCTATCTTCTCTCTCTCTCTCTCTCTCTCTCTCTCTCTCTCTCTCTCTCTCTCTCTCTCTCTCTCTCTCTCTCTCTCTCAATATATATATATATATATATATATAAATATATTCATATCTATCTTATCGGTAGATAGATGTGCACGCATGTGCATATTTAAAAAAACGTTGAAAATTTACAGAATAAAAGAAAAATCTTGTTTGCACACAAAATTTACAAAAAGAAAAGAAAAAAAAAGTTACTTACCTATATCTTCGCATTTCTTTCTTCTTCCAATTTTTCTCCTCGCTTATCTAACTCGTCTTTTTACACTTTAAGTTCTCGTAAGACAAGTTTTATATTTTTCTTATACAAAGAAAACGTACTTTTCTTTCTAAGCAAAACCCGCCAATTAATCGATATGAACTTCACACTTGCATAAAAAGACCAATATTCTGGTTTAAAAATTTAAAAATCTAATCTACATTAACGCTTCCAGTGACAAAAAAAACTGCTTTTTAAATTATACTAAAAAAGATTTTACTAAAATTTCAGTATAGTCAACAACTAGAAAATAAAACTATATGACTGAAACTATTCATGTACACCTGATGATGTTTAGAGAACGAACCGGTTGAGTTAAAGTTTAAAACAGAAAAGATGCGATAATAGAACAACACTAAAATTACCTTTTAAAAAATGTCTCTATAATGAAAATATATTTTTTTAACTTCTAAAATTAAAAAATACACGTTCTACCAAAAATCTCGTGTTGATTTTAATCTAGATTTCCTTATGTTAATCCTTTTTTTTTCAGTGTATAAATTGGAAGTTGGTCTAATTGTGCATTTGCGAGTGATATTAAATTCGTGTAAAGTTCGTAACACGTGGCTTATCCGCTGTGAGAGCGAGAGTTGAGTGAAAGATTGCAGAGACAATTTCGTTGTGAAGTCGTTTTGAAGGGTAACGGGAAAATGTCCAGCAGTCGTCTTGCCTCCTTCGACTGTGACGTAGTCATCCCAGCAAACTATTTGCCATTTACTTTCTTTTTCTTTTTCGTTTTCTTTTTCCTTTTTTTTTCTTTTTTTCTTTTTTTTTTTTTACATTCATTCCCTTTAACGATTTAAAAGGTTTTGTTCACGAAATTAATTCGTTATTTTAATTACATTTAAATGCATAAATACATTCTCTATTTCGTTTATTTACTGGCAGAGAGAGAAATACGAACAAACAGGAGAGACAGGAAAACACTGAAATAGATCGAGACAGAGAGAGTGAGAGAGAAAGAACAGACTGAAATAGGGAGAGAGAGAGAGAGAGAGAGAGGAACAGACTGTGGTTGATAAAGGAACAGATTGAGATAGAGAGAGAAGGGAACATAGATAGATAGATAGATAGATAGATAGATAGATAGATAGATAGACATACATATATACAGACAGACAGACAACGTGTTATGGATAGATAGTGAGTAGAATGAAACAGACTGGGATAGAGAGGGAATGGGAAACAGAAACATATATATATATATATTAGAGAGAGAGAGAGAGAGAGAGAGAGAGAGAGAGAGAGAGAGAGAGAGAGAGAGAGAGAGAGAGAGAGAGAGAGAAATAAAAAGAAAGGGATGGATAGATAGAAAAAGAGAGAGAGTAGAACACATTGAGACAGAGAGAGTGAGAACCGAAGGAGATAGATAGATAGATAGATAGATAGATAGATAGAATGGTATGGATAGATAAAGAAAGAGAGAGGGGAAAACTGACATAGGGGGAGAGTGAGGAACAGAAATAGATAGATAGATAGATAGATAGATAGATAGATAGATAGATATAGGATGAGGCTGAGAAAGAAAGAAAGAAAGAAAGAAAGAAAGAAAGAAACAAACAAACAAACAAACAAACAAAACAAACAAAAAAGAAAGAAAGCAACTGGACAGAAAAATATAAACAATTAGATTTCGACACGTTATTTATGAAACAGATACAAATACATATGAATATTTGTGAGTTAAGGATTTGTGATATTAAAAAAGATTTCGACAATTACAGAAAGTGCTTCATCTTTTTTTTAAATCGCATTCACCCCAAACAAATCAGCAAAGCCCCTAAGACACGGGGGGGGGGGTACTGATGATGATTTTCCTAAGCGGTATAACAACCTGTATAGATTATCTCATCCCGGAATCTTAATCTTTTGTACATAATTTTATACTTTCAAGATAAACATATTATTTGGATATATAATCTGTAGGTCATAAAATGTATTGTTGGTCATTTTATTATAAGAATGAATTTTTATACTTTTTAATGTATTCATTGTCATTTTGCTGTAAAATTGTACTGTTAATTTTTGTTTGGTAGTTCACTATTTGCCCATAGCTGGGACCCTAACAGGTGCAGCCACTCCGGGTTAGGATAGACCTGAGGAAAAGAGCAGTTAAGAGGTGGTTCCACGCTCCTCAAAACCGCCAATCTCCTGACTTTGCTGCTGGGTGTATTTTATCATCATACCCAGGACAACTGTGTGTGAAAAAATTAGAAAACCGACAACATTATGAATGAGAAGGTACAAAAGAGTAACCAGGAAAATTGTACATCACGATTGACAATGTCTTTAAATTTTTGAAGTTGGCTGGAAAGCATGTAGCCGGAAGATAGTTCCACAAGCGAGAAGTGTGAGAAAAGGGACGTCTAGCAAATTCAACTGTAAATTGATGAGACCTTGTTACCAATCTAGTACTGCGCTTAAATCCATAAAGTCTAGGTACCGTAGAGGAAAGTAATGTTTATTTTGTTATAATACAAAAATGGGGCACAACGCCAAAAAGGTGGATAAGGGAAGGTTGATCTTCAGCCTGTCTTATCTTAAACTTAGCTAGCTACAATGACCGACCCAAACATACCACAGTATTTCTTACACAAAAACAATACATTCTTACTTACCATTCTTACTACAGCGACCATAATACATTCAAGGTCTCTATGTAGTCCTAACTAGTTCCTGTGTACAATTTGTCTTTTGGGGTTGGGAATAAAATAACAGGATTTAAAAATAAAACCCCAATGAATATTTACAATGAGGAAAGTGATATTTATTCTGCGAAAATACAGAAATGTGGCACAAGGCCAAAGGGGGGATTGGGGAAAAAAGGACGGTCTTCATCTGTCTTAACTATAACTTAGCTAGCCGCAAACACTGACCCAATCGTACAAACAATATTCCTTACACCAAAACACCACATTCATCCGTACCGTTCTTACTACAACCACTATAATACCTCACTGTCTCTATGAAAATACTGACTAGTCCCCATATGTACAATTCAATGTCTGTGGGGGGAGGGGAATAAAATAACAATTTTAAAAATTAACCCCAATGAGTATATACAAATGAATACAAAATATTTACAAGAAACTAAAGAAAATATTACAATGAGGAAAGTTCATCTGAACAATTAAGATGAAAGTATTTATAGAAAAAACAGGGAATCTGCTTCAATAAACGTAATGCAAATATTTGATGCTTCAATGCGCATTAGAAATTTATTATTTACTCATCTTTTGCTCTTCTGATCCACGGCTTTTGAGATTGAGACATTCTGAAAACATTAAAATAAGCAGCGTAAAGTGTACTTTAACAATCGTTGGGTTTTCGACGCCGAACAATTGAGAAGAAGCAAGAATAATGGAGGAAAACAATAGACTGTTTAGAAATTCATAATGAAAACAAAATGGACCCGTTTAAATTGAACAGGTATTGACAACTTCTTTTTTCTTCTTCTACGTGCCGTGTCCTTTCAGGATGTTGGCGATTATAGCTCTCCACAATTCCCCGTCCTTTGTAGCACTTAATAAATTGTCTTTTTCTCATCTCTCCTGAGCCTTGTTCTGCCATCCATTTACTCAAGCTCTTTTTTCTTCTATCTGCCGTGTCTCTTCAGGACCTTGACGATCATGGCTCTCCACAATTTCTTCTCCTTTGTGGCTCTCAATAAATTTTGTTATCTCTTTCAAACCTTGCTCCAACATCCATTTACACAAGATCTCTAGGTAGATTGTGCATTGTTTTCCTTTGTTCCTCTTGCCTTCTGTCCTGTGAGTATCAAATTTTCCAAGCCCCCTTTCCTCATTACGAGCCCTAGAAATTTCAACTGTCTCTTCCGTATATTGAGTATAAGTATCCTTTTTTGTTTCCATTTTCTTCGTCGTTGCTCACGTTTGGTCCATATTATTCTCAGCATCCTTCTGTAGGACCACATTTCTGTCGCTTCAACTCTCTTTTTCATCTGTTAGGAGATTGTCCAGCATTAGCTGCCATATACAAGGACTGATATTACATAACAGTTCAGTGTTTTTTTTCTTTGTTTCTTACGAAAGTTTTTTGTGTTTCTCTGCTTAGCTTTTGGAAGGCATCTTTCGCTATCCCAATGCGCCTTCGGAGAGCTTACAATTCGTCAATAGCCTCTGCTGTAGATGTCCAAGACACACTCGCAAAAGAAGTTACATACGAGCGGATGTTTTCAAACTTCGGTATAAGCCAGTGATTCCAAAAGAGGGCCAAGTATTGAACTCACAACTCTTTGAGTCAAGTCACTTTTTGTGGATTGTGTACCTTGCAAAGAGAACACAAACTTGGAGAGTTTAGTTACTTAAGGGAATTAACTTAACCTGAGATATCCAAAAAAACAAGACATGGCACGTAGAATTAGGACAATCTAATCCCGTGGACTAAATAAAGGGTTCGGTTTGAAATTCAAACGTATATCACCTGAAGAAGGCCGGAGCGTACAACGACCGAAACGTCGTGAATATGACAATAAAGATGAGGACAACAATCCGAACGTTGTAAATAGTGCAAATAGCTACAATACCTCATATAGGTATATATCAATAGTTAATTGTTAATGACCCGGTCTTTGTTAGATGGTTGACCTCGAAATGCTGAGAAACATCTTGCCGATACCTTTACAATGGTGCTGATAACAGTCACGGGTCAAAATTTATGGGAAGAAAGGTAAGCTCAAAACTTTGCGCGCGAATTTATCCAGAAAATACTTTTTGCAAGCGCGAAGGATTTATCAACCAACCAGTTTTACAAAATTTAATTTGAGTTTTTAAAATTATCTGATTTCGACATCGTTTTCATCGTTCTTTTGCACAGATTTTGTCCAGAAGGATATTGTGGATAAAAGAAAGAAAGAAAGAAAGAAAGAAAGAAAGAAAGAAAGAAAGAAAAAGTGGAGAGATATGAAGAGAGAATATCGCCAAGAAACCCCGATAGCAGACATTTTCGTGGTGTCGTCTGAACAAAGCATATCGAGTTCAGTTCTGTCTGCAAAAAGTAACGTACATCGAAACAATCAGAATCTATATATATAAATTACGATGAATACCAAAATATATATGAGGCTGGAAAGAAAGTCTTGATGCATTCGAAGATGGAAAAACAAACGCTTCTTTGGTCTTAGTTTATAAATTTAATCGAGATTCAATTTCTTCTCATTATTGATAACATAATCCAATCAATTTAGCAAATTGTTCATCACTTGGTTGTAAAATTCTTCGGGTTTGAATGCAAAGAAACATTCAAACGTCAGTTTAAACTGTTTTCCATCTAAAAATGTTTGAATGATTTGAAAAGATGATAGTCAGATGGCACAATGTTAGGAGAGTAAGGAGGGTGAGGTAAAACTTCCATGTTGTGTGCTAGAAGATTTTCTGTCACCAAAAGAGCTAAGCTATATAAAAACAGGCAAATTGGCTATCTTTATGCTGTAGTTTATTCTGAAGACACAGAAAATCTCCATGAATATTCAAGAATGAATACAATGTTATTTGCCAATATTGTTTCGTTTAAAATAGCAGATAATTCTCTCTCTATTATGCTATCAGAAGAAGCCAGAAATCGGTTCGCCCATCTCTATATAGTGAACTCTTTTAGTGGCGTAGAAAGGTCTTACACAAACATCTAAGAGCTCTGTGTCAGATTTCGTTTTTCAGGTTATTTTTTTACGCTAAAACTGGTACTAATCAAGCAATGGTAGCAAAATTTTCAAGAGATAATTATATTTTATGAGTAATCACATATTATGCGAATATCGTTTTATAATTGCTATCCTTATTAAAATACCGATAAGATGGCGGTGTCAACTTATGCAAACTAGGTACAATATTAAATTTTAATTATATATAAATAATATATATATATATATATATATATATATATATATATATATATATATATATATATAGGCCACAGAAACATCCACTTAACATAATATGCTTAAAGCTTCTTGCTTGCTTCGACATGGATGGTTCTTTGTGAGCAAGCATGACCCTCCTCTCAGACCTACTTGTGTTTCTTCAAAAGGCACAGAAGCAACCTGTGATTTATATTACAACTATGCTGAGCGGTCAATGGAAGTATGGGGTCCCCAACAGAGCAATTTTGAATTTGAGTTGTCGTTTATCTATATTGTTTGTCGACCGCGGCTACAGAATCCAGTATGCCTTACTATTTAACCCATACCTGACGGGAGAAGAGATAGATTCACGCCTTTCCCAAGGGTATTTGTGCGAAAATGAATCTAACGATCACAAAACGAATTCGAACCCTGTTTTCTGATTTCCCAATCCGAGCCTCTAAACTTTACACCACCTGCACACCCGTTGTGACTAAATAATCTTGTTTCAATAACTTGCAAGTATTCTCTGCATTCTTCTTAACACTATCATCAACTTTGAAGGGACATTTCTTCTTTTATGTACTTTCATGACGTGGGCAATCATGGCTTTCCACAGTTTCCTGTCTCTTGTTGCTCGAAATAACCCTTGCTTCTTTAATATACGTTTTTGTTTTTGTAGTCCTTTTGCTATCTGTTAGCACAGATTTGTTAAGTAGCTTAGTTGCTGTTTCTCTTGTCTTCACTATGTTCTGTGAGTGTTAAATTCTCCAAGCCTTTTTTCCTCATATGTCTAAAAATCTTCAGCTGTCTCTTTCTTTGTAGTTCCTTTCCCCTTAAACATTTCCCTTTACTCAGCTTCTCACTCGGCAGAATTTTCAGCATTTGTCAGTAGAGTCACGTCTTTTCTATCGCTTCTTTGCTTCATCTGTTATTACATCACATCGATAGTAAACAGGCAACCATGTCAACCACTAAGCAGGCTACGGAGTATTTTAAAAGCAACCCAAATTGACGCTTGCCGTCTTAAACCCACCCAAGCAATGAACGTGACTAGAAAAGATAAACTAAATCCTTTTCGTTATAACCTAATTTTCGGGACACCATTCTTTTTTTAAATAAAACGCGAAAATATCTCTACAAATGTCACCTTGTGTCGTTTATGAGATTATTAGAGTTGGAGGTTGTGATCTTCCGTGGTCATAGCGGGTTAAAGATCACCGGAAAATTGGGCTCCATTCCAAGAACCTCTCACCATGCTTTTTTTACTTGCCTTTTGATTTAAGATTTTTAATGATTTACAGAAACTGCTCCACAGGATGCTTTTCCACTGGCATCTTTGGCTCTGAGCGTTTAAATCTTCAACTTTGACTTTCGGAGTTTTAATTACTATCCAACGAGTTTCGCCAGCGTGCCATACCTTCCTCCCGACCCTGACTATGATTTGCTGCGGACACGAAAGCGCCTCCTACCAACATTTCCGGTTTATTAAAAATTATCGCTTTCTAATGTTTTTTCTAGTTTGCTTCTTTTTAAAGAGTGTAACAGTTGTTAAAATACTTTTGTTTCACACTTTAACCTATATTCTCATGGCGTCAGTTTCAAATGACATCGTTTTTTATTTCCATATTTCTAAATACTAATTAGAAACTATAATTTTGAAAAGTGAAAATTTCATTAAAATATGTAAAAAAAATTTTCATTTGAAATCAAGAAAATATTTTTTTAAATAATCACATTATATTGAGAAAAAGGCGTCAGTTTAGACTGTCACCAAGAGAATATGGGTTAAAGAGTATTGTTTACATTAATATTGGGGTCGTTTTCTCTGGTATAAGGCTAAAAGCGCGGAGCACCTAACGAGGACCGAACTCACTATAGTAGTGTAGGGATACAGAATAGAATATAATTCTCCTTCTTGAGAGGAAAAATTTGCTTATATCACAAGGGGTCCTTGAGAACCACACTGACAGCCTGTTGAGTACAGTAGTCAGTCACTATCGTTTTCCACGGGAGATGCATTCCGAAAAAAGAACCAAAAAGATATCATCACCCTGTACCATATCCTCCTTGAATATTTTACAAGTAAGATCTTTTTGTCCGTCCATCCCACATACTGCTTGCCTAAATTTCTCTATGTGGGAAAATTTATATATATATATATATATATATATATATATATATATATATATATATATATATATATATATGAATGGTAATACTCGTTTTGAAAAACCTCTGTTAGCTCAACTTGCAATATAACAAATTGATGTCCGAGGAAAAAATTGGAAATAAAAAAGAAAGAACCAAGAACAACACTGAACGAATCCTCTCGTCAAGTGCTTGAGCTCCAAGTCCAAAGAAAAAAAACCCAAAACGAGTAAAAGACTAAATGTAAAGTGCTCAATACACTAAGCAGAGCAAAAACTAAAATAATCCTAAGGAGCCAGGCAAACATACCTAGGTTAAACCTAAACGGATCTTCAGGGTAAAACTGGCTACTATATATATCGGGAGATTGGATATATATATATATATATATATATATATATATATATATATATATGATCGGGATATTGGAGGTTTTCAGGAGCATGTAACAACCTCTTAATTCGTGTTGTTCCCAAGTCAACTCTGTCCCGGAGTGGTTGCACCTGTTAGGATTACAGCTATGGGCAAATAGTGAACTCCCAAACAAAAGCAAAACACTATGATAGTTTAAAAATACATTTTTATAGTAAAAATACCGGCAATGCATTTTATAGTAGAATTACCAACATTACATTTTCTGTAATTTCAATTTTTCTCTTCAGGATCTATCTTACATATTTATAAGACTATCATTTGTACCTGACTCAAATATTACTGCCAGGCCTCTGATCTGGAAATTAGAGATTGTATAAGCGTTGAACCCAACTCTTAATTAATATCCAAATTGATCTCGGGTAGTAGCGCCTGTTAGGGCGCCAACTATGGGCAAATAGTAAGCTTCCAAACAAAAATAAAACACTATGCAACTATACAAATACATTTTTTATCGTAAAAATATTAGCAATACATTTTTACATAAAAAATTGACCAACAAAACATTTTATCTGTCGTTGGCATACAAATGCATTCAAAACATATTTAGTTGAAGCCATGAGATTGTGTTCAAAATATTTAGATTTCGGCATTAAATAACCCATAGAGGTGTTGATATGCCGCTAAACAAAAATAACCAACCATCACTCCATAGTTATCTGTTCACATTTGCACTATTATTCATAAAATTAACAACGTGGTCTTGAATGTTCTTAAATCTCAGCTAAACTTTGCAATTTTTTTATTTTTTTAAATCCTTAACAATTTATAACGGACTCTGAAATGAAGATAGTGGAATATTTCCAATGAGTGACCCCCTCGGGTCGATGTTCGAACCCGGGTGAAATGCCAGGAATTCAAATGCCATTTTCTTTGAGCGTCTGGGAAATGTGTTTTCTGTATGATAATCGAAAACTTTACTCTCTTTGGATTGGCAAATTTGCATCCTGATCAACATTCCTCAAGTTATGTGTTTAATATGATTCAGGGCGTTTGCTGGTATTCTAATGGACTAACCCGTTACAGCCTCTTTCAATCTGGCGAAACTATAAGAGCGTAGTCCTGTTAGCATATTGGGTTGCCAGATAAATTTCTTCGTTTTTCCAATAATTAACAGGCAAAATATTTTTTTTACCGTAATATGCTTTTTTGTGCGTCTATTCTCCCTCTACAACTTTTGTTTATTGTTTTCGAAATTTGATTGAATTTTTTCCTTATTGCAGACATATGAAGAAGGAGTGCCAAGTAGACAAAAATGAGCCTCTTTTTCAACACCAGCCTTTCTTCGCTTTCAAACTTCTAAAGCTATCAAAGCTATTCAAGACATCTGTACTGTGTACGGAGAAGTGGCTATTTTATTTATTTTCTAATGTTCACCAAATGCAAGGTTGAAGATTAGCTCAAGGTAGAGGGTTACTGCGTTGTGCTGTATGAGCGCAAGAAAGGGCAAAAAGAAAGACAATAAGGAAGAAAGAAAGCAGAAAGAACAACACAAAATAATAAAAGCGATTTTATGGAACGACAATTTGCAACCAGTTTGGAATTTGATGAGTGAGTAAAGTTCTTCGCGTTCAAAAATGTCTGTCCGAGTGTTAGAAAAAAAATAGCAGATTAATTTATGCGTGTTCCGCTTCTTTTTGTATTGAATGTTTAAGTGAAAGAAAAGTGAACAATATTTCTGTGGTTTTGTGTATGAGAGAAAAGAATGTTTCTATCAGGTGAGAAAAAAATAAGTCCTACATGTTGGGTACTTGAACATGTATCGAAGAAATGACCGTTGTTGCTTCTGGTAGCAGTGGTTGTTAAAAAAAAGCTATTTCTGCTTTCCTTTATATACACTTTGTTGAAAACAGGCGCTGGATCAAACGGCTATCCAATCTTTTATGCGGGCAGTTCTCTGATTGGTTGAAATATGCCATCCGAATTTCTTATTTTTGAAGTTGAAAGAAAGTTCTTCGCCGAGATTACCTGCCTACGAACTTGTCATTCACATTTTTGACTCTGAAGCGTTAACTTCCTGTTTGATTAGGTTTGTGTCTTCACAATGACATTCACTTCATGATCGAGACATGGTCAGACGGTATCTACAATCTCCTGTCATTATGTTCAATTAGGGCGCACATTGAAGTAATTGGAATTGTTCTTTACAGTAAACAGATAATCGATTAAATAAAACCAGTATTCGAATTCCAGTCATGTATCGAAAGATACATGATCGCCTACGCGTGTATCACGCATGGCACATAACTGTCTGACTGACTGTGACATTTGGCCAAGCTAGGTTTTATGCAACTGACAGACAGGCTCCTTAACCATAATGCTGCTGTGATTCTATTTATTCGATCTCAGTGGAGTAATGGATAGCGGCTCGGATTGAGGAATCGGTAAAGCCGAGTTCGAATTCCAGTCGAATTCATTACATTCACTTACGTGCTAATAACCTTGGGAAAGGTATGAATCCTCTTATTCTCCCCTATCTATGCGTAAATAGCAGGACAGACCGGGTTCTATAGCCTTGGATGGCAACTGGCCTACTGCAGAAAGAAATGGCAACCTACTGCGGGAAAAAATCTACCTCGTCAGTATCTTTCGATACATGACTGAGAAGGCGACGGTGGTATTGAGAAGGCGACGGTAGAATATTCCTAAATTTTCGCTTGAGGATGAAACGGGACTCGACACCTTAATTCAACTTAATTTCAATAATTATATTGAGGGTTTCGGCTCTCGTTTTTGAAACATGAGAACTCTTATGTAGCGAAGGAATCATATTTTTTTTAAATATATTATAATTATATATATATATATATATATATATATATATATATATATATATATATATATATATATATATATATATATATATATATATTAGATAAGTTGGTTAATAAAACAAGGAAAAACGAAAAGGTACCAATGTCATCATTGCGAAAAGAATTTTTTATATATTTATTGTTAATCATAAGACAGAAATGAAGCTTGGAGCTCCAAGCTTCATTCTGTCTTATGATGTTTTATTAACCAACTTATCTATTTTAAATACTACAAGAAGTACACGTGGACTCTTCCCGTAAACATATATATATATATTAATTCCTTATTTGTGTGAAACACTTTGAAATGCCGTTTGGGATTCTAATATTCAACTGTTATGTTAACATGAAGCAGGGAAAACCATAATGAGGGGAGTTAACAATGAAGTCTTTCGCTTCCTTCATCGTATACATCTGGTTTTGTTCACATTCTAAAAAAAAAAAAGCAATCCTAAAAAGAAGCAGACGATAAAAATTGGTAGGAGGAAAGCGTTGAAGAAATTCGTTACAAACATTTCATGATGAATAAATAAAGTACAAAAAACAGGAAGAAGAGAAGAGAAAAGAAGGAAAAAAACGGAGGAAATGTGGAGGATTTTGAAAAGAGAGGAAAGGGAAAATGACGCAAGGGGAATCAAATCTGTTTAGGTTATTTAATTTTATTTTTTTAATTATATAATTTATTTAATTTTTATTTTAATTTAGGTTATAGGAGAAAAAGTAGAAAGTAAGTGAAAAGAAACTGTTGGAAAACTAATATGAAAGGAGGAGGAGAGGGGGATAAAAAGGACGAAGGAAAGAGAAAAGAACAGAGGAGGATAAGAAAAAGAGGTGTTGAGGGCGAGAAGAAAGGAGAAGGAAAAAAGAAGTGGCGAAGGAGAGGTGGGAGAGTAAAAGAGGTGACGAAACAGAGAGAGGGAAAGAAAAAGGGAGGAGGAGGATAAAAAGAAATGGTGAATGAGAGAGGGGGGGGAAGAAGAAAGGAGGAGAAGGAAAAAAGAAGAGGCGAACGAGAGGTGGGAAGAAAAAGATGTGGCGAAAGAGAGAGAGAGGGAAAGAAAAAAGGAGGAGGAGGATAAAAAGAAGTGGTGTATGAGAGGGGGGAAAAGAAGAAAGGAGGAGAAGGACAAAAGTAGTGGTCAAAGAGAGAGAGAGAGAGAGTAAAACAAGAGTAGCCGACGAGGGGCGGAGAAAAAGAGGTTGTGAGAGAGAGAGAGGAAAAGGAGGAGTAGGATTAGGAAAAATGTAGCGAAGTGACGAGAGGGAAAGTAAAAAGAGGAGGAGGGTCAGGCAGCGGAGGAGAAAAAGGGCAGAACAGAGACAAAGAAGAATAGTAGTAACTCAAAAGTTAATTAGAGCAAAAAAAAAAGACAGAATGTTGTGGAGAGCCATGATCACTCACGTCCTGAATGGACACGCAACAAAGAAGAAGAAGAACAAGAAGATAGAGAAGGTGTTAACTAATTCTAGGGCTAATTTTTAGCATATTAGTTTGTTGAAAATTCCAATCTTTTAAAGGTTTTAAGCAAGAGTTTCAATTTACTATGCATGTTTTAGGATGTGAAGGTGCCGTAATGGTTATTTGTGCGGAAAATGGAATCAATTTAGGCTGAGTCAGTTGCGTTCACTTTCACACAAACGCTCTTGAGAAAGACATGAATCTAGTTCGCAGTTCCGATAGACGTAATACACACTTTAAAAATAAAATAACAGGGCGTCTATTTCAAACACGGGTATCCACTAAAATAACGTTTAAAGAAATATATATGTGTGTGGGGTGTTAGGCTCTAGTGGAGATATTAATGTGGTCGCATGAAGATTTTTTTTTAAACAGAAGTCAGTCAGTTATGTGCCATGCGTGATATACGCTTAGGCGATCATGTATCTTTCAATACATGACTGACGAAGCAGATTTTTTCCCGCAGTAGGTTGAGAAATGGATAGAAATGAACAGAAGATAATGTCGTAATAGCATTGTGTTATATGAAATGCAACACGTTATTCAGGGTCAAAGAAGTCTCTCACAGGGGAAACGAGACACGTCTTGTCACTACACCATTTTGTGGTTGAATAGAGAAAGAAGAAAAAGAGAGGGTTAGTACCAATCTCTTTTATACTGCTTTATCCAACTTCACATAGCGGGCATTAGGAGAAGTCCTTTAGCAGACAAGTTTGGGCAACCTCACCAGACTTTACACTATCTGGTAGGGCCGGTATTTGGTTAGTAATATGTTACTTTTGTGAAGAAAAAAGATTTTAAATCACACCATAATTGAATGCAGTAATAAACAGTCTGAAAAATTATACGAAAGTAAACACAACAGGATAAGAACAATTATGTACTGAAAATTGTGCAAAGAATATATGGCCGACTAGGGCACCTCGACCTGGTGTAATGATTAGAAAGTGTGTCTTGCTAGATCAATTACGAGTAGTGAGTTCGATCCTCACTTGGTGCCCCATACTTTTGGCCTTGTGCCACATCTAAGCCGGGCTTAGAAAATCACTATTTGGTTGACTAAATGGTATCAATACAAATTATAAGCTGTCCTATAAAATAAAATAAAAAATTGTATTTTTTTAAGCGTTTCACCCCAAACAAGGCGGGAAGCCACTAGCACGCAAGGGGTTACAGAGAGTTGGAGCGAGAGCAAAGAGGAGTGATAGAGGAAAGAGAGAAGGATAGGGGATAGATCAAGGCATCTGGAGACGTCGATTGACATCACATTTGAATAGTTGGAGATTATAGCTATCAGGGAAACAAAAAAAGGGGAGGGAGATCCACAGGCGAGAAGTGCGAAACATGAAGCTATTGGTGTAAAAGAGACGGCTACATTTAAAAGTTTCGACAGTGAAAGGGTGAGAGCGAGATGCCAGCCTAGTAGAACGCTTAAATTCATGAAGTCTGGGAACCAGCGAAAGCAGCTCATCGGAGGAGTTACCATAAAAGTATTTGTAAAAAAAGACAGAGGGATGCGACGGCACGTCTGTGAGAGAGCCACTGCAGACGAGATGTATTCTGTGACTTTCAGATCTAGGTTGACCGACGCCCATCCAAACACGTCGAAAAAAAAAAGAAGAAATATCGAAAATCTCTTGATTTTACAAGTAAGGGCAGGTAACTGCTTGATCCAAAGCTGATGTTCCTCGCCTCGCTATAGCATTGATATTTTTAAACAATAACGTCTCTTTTCTATATCGATTTATTTTCTTGTTGCTCGCAGGATAATTTTTTCCTTTAATTAAAAATATTTAGGCTTCATTTTGATGGGAAAATATGAAAATAAAGGAAAGGAGAAAATATTTCATCTATTTTTTCATTTGCTTTACTTTTTAAAAAATATTTTCCTTTTCTCGTCCCTTTTTTCTCTCCTATTTTTTGTCTTATTTTTTGTACATCACAATTTTCTGTTTCGCTTTTGACATCGCCTTCTTCTTCTTCTTCTTCTTCTTCTTCTTCTTCTTCTTCTTCTTCTTCTTCTTCTTCTTCTTCTTCTTCTTCATTATTATTATTATTATTATTGTTATTATTATTATAATTATCCTTTAAAATGATGGTAAAGAAAAAAAAATTGTCCCACAAGGCAAAGCACTTTATTATTAATTTTTCCCTTGTCTTTTTTTCCAACCTGTTTTTGTTACCTCATCATTTATCTTCATTTCATAGAAACGCTATACTTTTGGATAGCGGTGCGTGTGGGGGGTCTCCTGTAATGGTTTGCGAGGCTTCTTTTGTATGTATCACGTCCACAACTTGTTGTTCTTTGTTGCTTGAAGTGACCTTTAACCTTTTTATGTGTCCTCGTTCTGCAATTCGTTCACGCAAACATTTTTTAAGTAGGTTACTAACTGTCTATATTTCTGAGATGAGGTATTCTAATTATTTACACTATATACATTGTTCGGGCTGTTGTCATCATCTTTGTTACCATATTCGCAATGTTTCGGCCGTTGTACGCTCCGGTCTTCTTCAGCTAAATGGAATGTCGAACCGCACCCTGGAAGACCTCATTAGAAATGGTAGCTACAGTAAAGAAAGATCCAACAATGAAAACAGAATGAAAATTGTCGCAGATCCTAATCAAGAACAAGGACTAATTCCCACCTAAGACATACAGGCAGTTGTCACAGCACAGCGTTACACCAAGCTACCTCACATATACAGTCTCCCCCAAAATTCACAAAGACGGTATTCCACTCAGACCAACTGTTAGCTGTCAAACCTCTGTGTACCACCCTCTGAGTCGCTTCCTTGTAGATATAATTGACCCATTAATAGGAAAATCATCTTCATATGTCCGAAACTCCGCCTACTTTGTGGAAATAATCAAAGATACTCTGATCACCAGATGTTCACCAAGGTACCCACGGAGGAGGCACTGTTGGTGGTCAGAGACAGAGTGGCCTTGAACTCATCCCTAGGAGAACGAGTCAGTATACCAATAGATAACCTGATGGAGATGCTTTCTGTACACAAACAACACACTTCGGAATGGGATCAGACATATATCGACAAATTGAAGGCTTAGAAATGAGCTCTCGATTATCACCAGCAATAACAAATATATGTAACACTATTTAGCAACGGCAGGTTAATTAACCAATTAATTAACCACAGAAGTTAATTACGGGGATTACTTAAACCGATAGATAGAACGAAAGACATACTGAGCGATAACTTAAACCGATAGATAGAACGAAAGACATACTGAGCGATATTCTTTTTGTTTTGTTATTTTCCCCAAACAAAGGATGGGTAAAGAGATTTTTTTTTATTTTGTTATTTTCAAGTGTGAATCAAGATAATCATTTTTCCTTTCTCGCGGAGGACGACGCTGAGATATGCCAAATGTTCCCAGAGTTTTGAATGGATAACCATTGACTGTGTTATGGTGACAACAGTGTTATCAGAGAATGATGAAAATTCTCTGCGAGGACAAAGGAAGGAAAAAGAGAAAGAAAAGGAAGAAAGAGAGGGACAAGATTTAACAACTTAGATGATAAAGGAAAAAAAAAGCCACCCACAAAGCGATGTTATTTTGATAACGGGACGGCGAAAATTCTGATGGTCATTGTCGTAAAAATTAGTTGATGAATCCCAGAGTTTTGGGGCAGATAAAACATTAACTGTGTCATGATAGCCAAAACTTATATTATCGGGAAAGGATTTAATAGGTCATCTGCCGACCGCACACAAAGCCCAACCCTGAGTTAAGAAGATGTCGGTTGGACAAGACATCTGTGTTCTGTTGAAATTCGCCCATGATAACAAAAGCCATGTTATTGGATTTTTTTTAATTAACTCAATTTCGCCAAGATTCCGTCCACTGGCGAAAACTTGATTGAAGAATTCCATATGCCGTGACGTTGGATAAAAATTGAGATTATCACATTCACACTATTTTGACGCCTATTGGCCGAATAGCCAGTCGGAGGTGATCATGTGACGCAGGGAGGAGGCCTGCCACCGCCCATTGAGAGGATAGGTATGAGATGTTGCTGCGAGGAAGTGGGAAAACCGTTGACGCCCTCTAAAGTATGGTGAGATACCCATATGAGAGCAGAAGAGGGTGGGAGTGGAAGAAGATTTCCAAAAATGGAAAATGATAAATATTTCTGACCGAAAACAAAGAAAATCCTTATTGGGGATTTGAAATCAACGTGGTGGCCACACCACGTCCGACCCACGCCGAGTTTGATCGGCGTCCATATAAGCAAACGCCTTCGGGTGTTTTAGACAGTGGAGTTAGTTTTTTGGCAGTGCAGTCCAAGCAGAGTGCAGTTTGAGAAGCAAAGAGATCCAGGCGAGCCCAAGACACAGGGGACTCGGAAGATAACGCCTCGCACAGGTGACCGCACGATTCCATGCCTTCCGACTTAGACTTCTAACCAAGAACAAATTTGTTGAAGTCCGACTTTAGATTTCCCACCAAAGCAAGTTTCCGACTTAGACTTCTAACCAAGAACAAATTATAGAAGTCTGACTTATATTTTCCACCAGAGCCGACTTTATTGAAAAACAACCCAGATATCCAGAACTAGCTAAGAACGCAAAAGTGTTACAATCCACATTTTTTTTTCTTCTTCGGGCTGGGAGAGAAATAGAGAGACGCACTCCTGTAACTCAACAAACCGACATAAAATTAATCGCTATTCCTAACCAGTCGCTCGCCTTGAAGTTGTTGTTTGTGCTTTTGTTGTTTTTTGTCTACATTTATTGTGCAGTATCACCTTGACCCGGATTCGGCTGGCACTACGGCCCGACGTTTGATTGATCTCGCCAACCTAAGATCAAATCACAACGTGGGTGGGTTGAATCGAGATCAAAGCAGTTGCTTCGGTGACCAGGCGTTGGAAGCGAGCCGAGTACGACAAGTTGGTACTAGAACCCAACAAGACTTCAACCGATGTCCCAGGGTTAGCCCGTCACATATTGGCGTCGTGACAAAGGACCGGCGTCACATTTGGCGTCGTGACCAAAAGACGGGTGTCACATATATATATGGACTACTTCGAAGAAATGGCATTAGAATCCACATCACTAGTGCCTACCATATGGCTGAGATACGTAGATGACACCTTCATACTCTGGCCACACCAGAAAGAGATTCAGCTACTACTGGACCATGTAAACTCAATAAGATCATCGATACAGATCACCATCGGGAGAAAAAATGACGACAAACTAACATTACTGGATGTATTAATATCTCGAACAGAGCATGGGTTCAAGACATCCGTATACTGTAAGCCAACACTCGCTGAACAATACCTCAATTCAACTACTACCACATACATATAGTGCAAAGAAAGGAATTACTGACCATATATGAAGGGAAAAGGGAGAATACCTCTGTGGGATGAAGTTGAAATAATAGAGAACATCACTGGAAAATACTTAAGGAATCAGTACATATGCTAGGCTACAAAAATCTCCTAAGCAAAACAAATACAATATGGACAAGTAGGAACATCATAAAGGAAGATCACTTCCCTCTGTTGAAGTTGAAATAATAGACAGAGAACATCACTGGAAAATACTTAAGGAATCAGTACATATGCTAGGCTACAAAAATCTCCTAAGCAAAACAAATACAATATGGACTGTAGGAACATCATAAAGGAAGATCACTTCCCTCTGTAGGATGAGGATGAAATAATAGACAGAGAACATCACTGGAAAATACGAAAGCTTAAGGAATCAGCACATATGCTAGACCACAAAAATCCCTTAAGCCGGCCAAGTATAGAAATGGATATGGGAACCAGTGTGCTAGAGAAAAACAATAACAAAAATTGCAATATGCGCTCTGGTAAAAATGGTTACTGAGACATTAAGTTTATAAGTCCCAAAAATTCATACATAACGGGTAAAAACGTTAGTTGGTTGGTTAGTTGCTTGCTTGGATCCAGTGATTTGAGGCAAAGAGGTGTGAGTTCAATACCTGACTACTGCAGTGGTGAAAACAATTTTTGTTGAGTTGTGTTAAAGGGAGCTAGCTAAGACATCGGGATGAGTCATGACACATGGAACTAGAACAATTTACCTCGGCAGACGAAATAAAGGATTCGGTTCGAAATTCAAATTAACTGAAGAAGGCCGGAGTGTACAACGGCCGAAACGTCGTGAATATGGCAACAAAGATGCGAACAATAGTCTGAACAGTATAAATAGGTTACTAGCTGTTTCTCCCTGTCTCTCTTGCCTTCAGTATGTACTGTGAGTGTTAAGTTCTCCATGCCTTCTTTTCGTCCTAGAAATTTAAAGTTTTCTTTCTTGTTGCCTTTTGTAGGTTCTTTGAAACTTCGCTGTTTACTCACATATGTTCTGTGTATGGTATTCTTACAAGAATACCATCTTGGACGCTTTAAATTCCCCCTTGGGAGATGTGAAACCACGAAACTACCTTCTTAATTATCATTCTTTATGCCATCCTATATTTGTACGGCACAAGGCCATGCGTATGTATCACACTGCGTGGGTTTGCTTCTATAGAATAGTAATGAAACTGCCGAAACCCTATGTCAATTTAAACTATGCTTAATAAACATCTTCGGCGTTGTGAATTCATGGGATTATGCCATTACCAATCTAGGAGAAGGAAAATTCTGAATTCAAACCTCCTGTTGCCTTGTAGATCTCACCTCTTTAACTTCTGAGATGAGGGATGGGGTAACCTCAACATCCCCGGGGCAAAAGGAACCGGCAAGCCATCGCACTATTCTGCCTTGAATGTCACCATGAGCCACAAGTGTGAGATGGAGGGGAGTGATAACCACAGCGGCGAAAAATGCTCCAACGCAGTGCTTCTCAAACTTTTTTTTACCCATGAAGCGCTTTTATTCTCTTTTTTTTGTGGACTCCCATAACCATTCGATGAAAAAAAAGCTTATTTTATTTTTTACTAATACATAAGTTTAGGAATTGTATTATCGAAATAGTAAATGCATATGCTTTATTTTGGAGTAAAACTAATTTAATGAAAATAAACTTGTATTTAACAAGTAAATTCTATGAAATATTTATGTACACTAGTAAAATAACTTATAATGAACCATTTTAAAATATGTGAGTAATTAATAAATGTTTAAAAAGTGCAGATTTATTCAATGAGATCCCCGTGGGTGATGCAACTCAGAGAGTTTTTTTTTATTTTTTATTATATATATTCAGTTCCATCGGTGTCAATGATAGTCGAAGATCACCCCATTTCACAATATCGAGTCTATTACTATCAGTGGCGATTCTAGAACATTCTGAAATTGGGGGACCACTTGCGGAGGGGGCGAGATTTTTCTGCGGAGGAGGGGGGGGCAATTCAAGCAGCGTCTATATTTTTATACTACACCACTATCGTATACACAACCTAGGGATGAGTTTTAGCATAAATATGTTACTTCACTAAATTAAACGGAATAACTTTGCATTCATAGTAGTGGAGTTCTAATCTATTCTTGCCCTCTTTTCCACTCTCAAGCTGTTGGACCACAAGAAAGGTTAACTTCAAAACAAAATCAAAGGGTTAATACTAACATCAATACTAGCAGAACAGTCTAATTTGTCTGCTCTGATTTTTTTCCTCTACAAAACTTAGAAAAGTCGTAGTGGTGGAGCAACCGGGGGGCCAGCCAAAATTCGGTGGGAGGGCTTTAGCCGGTTCTGCTCACCCCCATAGAAACGCCACTGATTACCATATTTATTTATACTAATATTTAAAATTAATATTATTATTTATTATTAATATATTAAATTAATTTGTATAATAAATTATAATCTTTATATAATCTTTCCTTTATATATCCTTCTCAGTTTTTTATTCAGCTTTTACAATCAAAACATCCGGTTAAAAGGGACGCTAACTTACATCACTTGATCTCGTTTTCTGTCAGTTTTACAGTTGTTTTTCTGTTTTTAGTCTTTTAATATAGCGTAGATTGCTGTAGAAATTCCAATTCTCAGTTGTAACAACGGTTCCGAAGTGAAATTGCGCTATGGACCACTATTTATTAAAAAGTATATTTATTTATTTTCATCTAACAGCTTGAATATTACAGAATTCTTAAATAAAATTATACAAGTTAACTTAAGCGAAATTGGAGGGCGCATGTTTTTCTTTAATAAGAATTCTATAGTATTCAGGCCGGTAGACGAAAATAAATAAAGATATTGTTCAATAAATAAACGAAGCGACTACTCAAATATGAGTATCCACTAAAAATAGCGTCGGTTTAATAAATAAAAATCCATTGCTTCTTTAGAAATTACTTTGTTTACGTTCGGATATGAAACAGAGCAGATATGATAATTTTGGAAGTCTGTTGCGGACCCGATAGCGGTTGCAGCGCTGGTTTACGAAAATAAGGCCTTGTGCCAGACACCACACACCACTACCGAATCCACAATCAAAGTAAGAATAAATAAGCAGGAGGAATGACGAAGATAAGCCTGGTCAAGAGAACAAATATAGAATTTTTATTAGAGTTTAACAAGTAGTGTCTTCCGTGAAGACCTTCAGTAAATGTACTGGAAATATAGTTGAAGAGTTCAAGTAGATTAGTAAATTGTCTTCTGTGAAGACCTTCAGTAAATGTACTGGAAATGTAGTTGAATGAGAATAGATCCCGCGCCAAAATTCAAATCAAAGATGACTATGGCGGGAAGGAGTTCTTCGAGAAGAAATGTTCAGAAAGTCAGTTGTAATGCATAGTAACATACGGCAAGGAAAAATACTCACTGCGAGAGTTTATGATTGTGAGTGTATGTAGTTCTTTTTAAAGTGACAGGTTCTGAGAGTATGCGTTCGAAGAATGTGAAAAATGCTCGTTCATCAGGTTGGAAGTTCCTGGGATTGAGATCTCGGTAGACGTTAGCTTCTGTCATGAAGGTGATACGACCGTGTCGTATGTATTAAGATACCGAGACGAGCCATGAGGTCTAGGCAAGGTTTTGCCGAATAAAATTCTCTGCCAGTATCTATGGGTTCACCGGCGAGAGGAAAGTGAGCCGGCCCGGTCAGGTCAAGCGACCTGGGGCGACTAATTTTGAAACGCCAAATTTGCCGTGACGTCACGCAAAAGCGCGCGAAAAATAAATTCTTCCTCATCTTCGGCTAAGACGACGGTTTACTACTATGACTGACCGAACGTGAGAGGAAGGGGTGAAAATGTCGCGCGTGCGTCACAATGAAGGTGTGGGTAGCGTCAATCCCACAAGTCTATAACGAGAAGGATTTCGCTTAAAGGCACTATTCAGCCTTGCTTGATCGGCAAAGTTCTTCGTGGCCGAGCTGGTCTAACCCATGTCGAATCTAACGACGGTTTCCCTCTGCCCGGGGTGAGGGGTCTTGCAGGTTCGAATCCTGGCGAAGAGTACATATTTTTATGTAATACGATTGCTCTAATATTCAGGCCAGTAGAAGAAAGTAAATAAACAAATATACTGTTTAATAAATAAACGGAGCGTCTACTCAAATATGAGTATCCACTAAAAATAGCGTCGGATTAATAAATAAAAATCCATTGCTTCTTTAGAAATTACTTTGTTTACGTTCGGATATGATAATTTTGGAAGTCTATAACGAGAAGGATTTCACTTAAAGCTACTATTCAGCCTTGCTTGATCGGCAAAGTTCTTCGTGGCCGAGCTGGTCTAACGACGGTTTCCCTCTGCCCGGGGGTGGGGGTGTTCGAATCCTGTCGGAGATTGCATATTTTTATGTAATAAGATTCCTCGAATATTCAGGCCAGTAGAATAAATAAAAATACTGTTTAAACGAAGCGTCTACTCAAATATGAGTATCCACTAAAAATAGCGTTTATTGAAAGCGTAAAGAGCTTCACCCTTGTTGAGGTTCCTTGAATATCACACTGCGGCAAATCTCGTGGATTCTCGGTAACTATTGTAGCTTGCTTTCGATAAATGATTCTCGCGAGAGCTATATTTCTTGAGAACTATACGAGGACTCCCTATGAGCATTTCAACTTTCACTGTCTCTGTAGGTTTCTTTATAGAAGGCGTCCATCTGTTCAATTCCCATAGTTTATTGTATCAACCAGAGTTAAGATCAGATAGTTCTTTCTTAAGTACTTATTATCAAAATGGCAGCATCGTAAGGGAAAGCACAATGTGTGTCTTGCTTCATGGGGACCAAATAGGAAACTCAGAAGAATTACATGGCACGGGTGATTTAGGAAGTGTCTTGCAGCAAATAGAAATTGAGCATTGTTCGGATATGGTGAACATAACTTATGGAACCTAAGCGTATGTTTTCTGATGTGTTTAAATAAAACTTTATCTGTTTACTAATTTTGTCCAATAATTCTTCTTGATTTATCTTCATTTTTAATGAATTTTTAAAATTATACAAATACTTTATGGACACACTGCATATTGTTCTACTGGCCATGTCACGTGGTTTTTACTGGAATACTTTATTGACAGAGAGGGTGATAGCTAACACTCTCACTCACTCACTCTCTTTCTTTCTTTCTTTCTTTCTTTCTTTCTTTAGTTCTTTCTTTCTTTATCATTGTTCCACATTTCATTATTCTTCTCTTTCTTTCTTTAGTCCTGGGTATGATGATAAACTACATCCGACAGCAAGTCCTCTGATCGGGAGATTGAAGGATTTGAGGTAAAAATGCTAATTTAACTTTTTTTTTTATTGCTTTCTTAAATGCCCATTCTCCTGGATGAATCTGTTATGGTCGAGACCCCCCCCCCCCATATACCTGATTGGGTAAGTCAGATTTCTCTCCTTTCTCCTTCTCTTCTTTCTCTCATACCACTCCTCTATACTTTCTATATCGTTCCTTCTCATTTTACACAGTTGAACATTCCTGGGTATGACGATGAACGACATCCGGCAGCAGGGCCGCTGATCGGGAGGTTTTGAGGAGCGTGGAACCACCTCTTAATTGCTGTTGTTCCCAGCTCCACCCTGACTATGGGTGGTAGCACCTGTTAGGGTCTCAGCTCTGGACAAATAGTGAACCACCCCAAACACTATGAAAGTATAAAAACACGTTTTTATGGTAATAATACCAGCAACATACTTTTATAAAAAAAAATTACCAACAATATATTTTATATAAAGAAAAATACCACCAATACATTTTTATAGCTAAATGAAAAGTAGCACATTTTGTAGAAAAATTGAAGATACATTGTCAACAAAAAAAAATGAAAAACAATTTGCTATGATTAATGTCGTTTCTTGTAAAAGAAACAAGTTTTCACTCCTTGTTTGATTTTGTAAGAATATTTGATGATAAAAAAAATTTAACTACGTAATTATAATTTAATCATGAAATAAAATTATTCTCTTAAAGTAATTATTAAGCTTTCATTTTCATGTTTAGATTTCTGCATTAAGTAGCCTATATAAAACAACCAACCAAATGTTTCTATGTTATTTATTTTTTTATCCCCCCCCCCCGAGCAAGGCGGGAATGCCACTAGTAATAGGGGGTTACAGAGAGTGAAGTCGAGAGAAAAAAACTGGATATAGAGGAATGGACAAAAATGAACGGGATTCAAGAAAACAGAAGATGGCGATTGACGTTGCATTTAAATTTTTGAAGATTGTAGTTATCAAGGAAGCAAGGAGAGTTCCACAGGCGGGAAGTGTGAGAACAGGAGATGTTCACAGACATAAACTCCCAGGCCATGCATGTGGACATTAGAGTCCTTCCTAAGGAGAGGAAGATAGCCAAGAATCTGGAAATCAGAGGAGGGGAGTTAAGATTGTTTTCACAAAGAGCTAGGATGTCCGGGGACTTTTCGAAAAGGAACGTTTCCACACTGCAGAAGTTGGTACGAATACCACGAATTTTGGAGAAAGAAAGGTTGAGGCGTTTAGGTGATTTTTGTTAAGCTGGTTTAGTTTTATACCTTTGGTATTTTATTATTATGTTGTATCGTTTTGATAAGGAAAGGCCTAGGGTAGTAGTAGTAGTAGTAGTAGTAGTAGTAGTAGTAGTAGTAGTGGTGGTGGTGGTGGTCGGTCGTCTAATGTAACATGTGCAGGAAGGGAACTGGCGCAGGCTAGAACATAGTGTCGCCTCGGGCTTGCCCACCGGAGGAGCTTGCAGGGACACCCTTCCATGCCCGACATGGCACTACAAGAATCCCGATATTATGCCACTGTTGATCAGAGCAGCTTCTCAAGACGCTACGCGAGAATTTGGGCTCCTAACTCCCAGTCGGGAACAGCAATCAGAAAGCTGACAACCCGGTACCCTCAGTATGAAGAGACGTTGCCAGCTACACAGGAAACAAGGTGTGAGCCTCTACTCCCTTTCAAGAGAAGGGGGTGTATGGACCGGACGATAGGAAAGCCTATCTATTCCTATTTAAAAAAATAACAAAAAAACCCAAAAAACAAACAAACAAGTACAAAAAATCAAACAAACAAAACAGTCTTGGTTCTGAATCCCAGTTAAGTTTTTTCGACCAATGAACGTTCAGTTAACTCAATTTGGAGAGTTAATCAGCGACCATAGAACTTTTGACCAATCGATATTTAACTGACATTCTAGTATATTAGGAGGGAGGGGGAGGTAATAGGAAGTAAGGGTTGTGTTTATAAAATCTTACAGGAGTGAATTTTTTGTGATTTTCATGGGCAAAAGCATATGACTATCTCTCACTTGGGACGGGAGGTGATGACGTGGGGTTCTTCTCTTCCTTTCTTTCTTTCTTTCTTATTGTTTCATATTTCATAGTTCTTCTCTTTCTTTCTTTTTCTTTCTTTCTTTCTTTCTTATTGTTTCATATTTCATTGTTCTTCTCTTTCTTTCTTATTGTTTCATATTTCATTGTTCTTCTCTTTTTGTCTTTCTTTTTTCTTTCTTTCTTTCTTATTGTTTCATATTGCATTGTTCTTCTCTTTCTTTCTTTTCCTTTCTTTCTTTCTTATTGTTTCATATTCCATTGTTCTTCTATTTCTTTTTCTTTCTTTCTTTCTTTCTTATTGTTTCATATTTCATTGTTCTTCTCTTTCTTTCTTATTGTTTCATATTTCATTCTACTTCTATTTTGTCTTTCTTTTTTCTTTATTTCTTTCTTTATTGTTTCATATTTCATTCTTCTTCTCTTTCTTTCTTTCTTTCTTTCTTTCTTTCCTTCTGTCTGTCTGTCTGTTTTTCATTCTTATTGTTTCATATTTCATTCTCCTTCTCTTTCTTTTTCTTTCTTATTGTTTCATATTTCATTGTTTCTTCTCTTTTTGTCTTTCTTTCTTTCTTTATTGTTTCATATTTCATTCTTCTTCTCTTTCCTTCTTTCTTTTTCTTTCTTTCTTATTGTTTCATATTTCACTATTCTTCTCGTTCTTTTTCTTTCTTTTATCTTTCTTATTGTTTCATATTTCTTTCTTTTTCTTTCTTTCTTATTGTTGCATATTTCATTGTTGTTCTCTTTCTTTTTCTTTCTTTCTCTCATTCTTTCTTTTTCTTTCTTATTGTTTCATATTTCATTGTTCTTCTCTTTCTTTCTTTTCCTTTCTTTCTCTCATTCTTTCTTTTTCTTTCTTATTATTTCATATTTCATTGTTCTTATCTTTCTTTTTCTTTCTTTCATTCTTTCTTTCTTTCTTATTGTTTCATATTTCATTTTTCTTCTCTTTCTTTCTTTCTTTTTCTTTCTTTTTTCTTTGTTTCTTTTTTTCTTATTGTTTCATATTTCATTGTTTCTCCCTTCTATCCTCTTTCTTTCTTTTCAATTTGCTCCATTTTTCTTTCTCTTTCCCAGCTCTCAGTCACCCATCCATTCACCTTTTCTTTCACATTCCCTCCTTTGTCTCTCAGGCGCTGTCCTCACATTCATTTTTCACCCTTCCCCAATTTCCTTTTTCTCTTCTTCCTTCCTGTTGAACAGGGGAGCATGACCATGCGTGTGCATTGTTGCCTTCGCTTTTGTCTAACAAATTCTTGGGGCTCCCAAAACACCGTCCTGCATCTTACCCCGATTTGTGAATAAGGAATTTTAATCATTAATGAAATCCCTCTTAGGGGGCATTTCTGAAATATTTTAAGACGAGGCAGATTTCATCGATTTTCAATAACACGATTTATTTCTTTATCTACCAAAGATGTGACATGAATCGTTTTTAGGGTTTGTAAGCATCATCATGGGAGGGAAAAAAAACGATTTGTTTTTAATATGATTGCATGAACTAATTAACTAACTCGTTTGTTAGTAAATTGGCTGATTGATTGGTATATTTTTCAGTCTAATCATCTGCAGGCGTGCAACAGACGTGAGAAACCCTCCCATGATATGATGATATCTCTGTCAGTCTGTGAGTGACACAGTCGAAAATTTTTTTAAAAATGGCGTCCTTTTGTGGATATACAAAAGTATTTAATTATTAAATTTCGGTAAAATATAAATAAGAAAATTATATACTTGGGGATCTGGTGATGGAAATGTTAAATTAATTTATTTTTAATTTTTTTCATGAGAAATTATAATCGTTCATATCAAAACTTAAAAAACAAATTACCTGACCGTAGCTATCATATAAGATAATAGATGTGATTTTTAGTGCATTGGTATGCATAGTCACCTATTTATGAACCTAGGGAGATTCGAGTCAGAAAATATTCTCCTCTCTGACTTCAAAGAAGTGGCGAAAGGATAACCAAGTTCTCCAGAATATTAGGGTGTTCGGAAATTAATTACGTTTTACCAGAAATTATAAAAAAATAAATGTAAGTAAAATTTATTTAAATATTAGGTTCCAGGGAAAGTATATATATTTTACAAGAATGAATACAAAATCCAGCGTAAGTTAGATTTATTTAAAAGGATTAGCCCAACGGGAAAGCAATTTTTCCATTTTACGTTTAAAAAATATTGGTTTTCCCACAAAACGATTTCGATATGTTGTTTCCAACTTTTTTGTATCCAAATATTCTGCCATTTTTGAAATGTTCTAATGAGAAAAATAAATAACAAGTGAGTTTGTGGGGTGTGGAAGAACCTCCCATCTTAACAAACCAAAAGCTAGCTCTAGTGCAGGGTGCGATGGGTAAATTGTTGCCCTTTTATATTTTTAATTTCGCGCATGCGCGTTGTGTGTTTGTGATTTTGTCGACTGGACAGTATAGTAGGGTCAGTTTGACACTGTCTGCGAGAAAAAGAGCAACATCATGCAATTCACTTCTCCAGAAATTTGTATACTCCATACTGTACTGCTTGGCATTCGCACTGGAATCTCCAATACGAACATTTCAGAGTGTTTGGGTGTCAATTTGAAGACAGTGTAGAGGATTCGAAAAGAGTTGGATGAGTCTAATGGTGATTACGAAGGTACGGCAGCTCGGAAAACTCACTCTGGTCATTCTGATAAGAAAAGAACTCCTGGATTTGTGAGTGAGGGCCTCAGACTCAACTAGAGGCCTTCGTCAAGTACCTTGAGGCGGTAGTGCTTCTCTGTGTCAAGCGGGTGGCTGCTGGAAGACCCTATGTCTGGCAACAGGACTCTGCACCATGCCACACAAGCTTGAGAATCCAGTCATGGCTGTCAGACAATTTCTGCAACCACATCACCCCTCACATCTGACCACCTAACTCCCCAGACTGCAACCCTCTTGATTATTATGTATGGGGTGCAGTTAAGCTAGAATCAACAAAACTAAAGATGAACTGAAGGCAAGGAACATGGCAGCATTCACCAACTTAAATAAGGAGACCGTCCAGAAGAGTTGTAGGAGATTCCGAAGTCGTCGAGGCCGTGGTTGAAGTCAATGGCGATTTTATTGAATAAGTTTACTCTTTGGTATTTCAAGATATTTTCGTGTAATTTTGGTAAATATATCTGTTAAAATGAGATGTCAGTGTTATTTTCATTTTTGCGTAATTTAGACGACAATTTATCCATCGCACCCTGTATTGTACCAACCAGGTAATTGAAATAAAATGGATGGCTGTAGAATTAATATAAACTGGCCGAGTAAACACTTTCATTTTCAGCCCACTACCGCCCACATTTGGAGAAATCTGAGATTTTAGCCGAAAAAAAAAATCAGACTATTTTCACTTCTTTGTTGCTGAGTGTTCCGCCACTTGTGAAATGTTCTAATGATTGGAACAAAATGAAAGTCTGTTGGTGATAAATTTTGTAAGTGTACGGAATTCCCAATATCATCATCACGGTTTTGATGTCTAAGACAAATATTTGTGTTCGTCCGAAATTAGTTTTTGCTTTTGTGGTTAACAATTCCGGTCATGCGCAGAAGTCACAAACGATGATTTTAAAAATGTATATTGTAAGAGAAATTCTTTGTGGTTGAATTATTACAATTATGAATATGCTCGTGAACATAACGTTAATTTCATAATTTTAATTCAAGGGAGGTAACTTAGTTAATAATTGGATTATTAATAGAAGATTATAATGTACTTGTTTTTAGACGGTTGATTATAACTTAGATATTTTTTAAAAAACTATATACCATAAGCATTTCAGAACATTTTTACTATATTCATAATTAATTTTGTTAAGTGTTGGTTTTAATTTTTTAATAAAGATAGCTTCAAAAATTTGTAGTTTCTTATTATTATTTTCTTGTGAAGTATACAGGTATTGTCCACTAATATTCTTATAAATTGTGAATGTGCACAGGAATGTTTTTGTAGATGTTGAGTAATGGATGATGAATCGTTTAGGTGTAGAGTGAGCCTTCTAGATAACATGATTGCGGTAAAACCAGCATATATATTAGTTTTTTGTTTTGTTTTGTTTTGTTTTTTGTTTTTTGTCGGAGATGCAATCTCTCAAGTGACATTTAAATTGATATATAATGTTGTTTTTTTTTTGCAAAAAAAACAACATTATATTGAATTGAACCAATGAAAACACCATCACGTTGTACATATATATTATTTTTGTGGTCAAAGAACGGAACTTCAGTAGTACAAGTTAAAAGTAGTTTCTGTAGTATGTTGGGTCTAATTTTTAATGGAGGGAGAGATGGATTATTGCATATATTTCTTATAATTATATCAATCATTTCTCTAACGGGGACTTTGGTGAATACGTTTTCAGCATCAAGTGAGGCAGTGGATTCATTATAGGGTTTTTGTATTTCTAGGATTTGGATTAATTATAGAGTTGATTTGATGCTATACTTCCTGGAGATGTATTGTTAATTAATGATTTTGGTTAGTTGAGAAATAGGAGTGAGAATTTGGGATATGATAGAACGGAGAGGAAAATTTGGCTTGTGTGTTTTTATGGTTCCATAAACGTAACCTGCTTTATAATCTCCAATTATTTTTGGAAGTTTTAAATTGTCTTCTTCTGCGTTATTGGCTGTGATTAGTCTGTTGATTTTTAATTTCAGCTGGTTACTAGGATTGCTGTTAACTTGCTGTTAATTTGCTGTGGTCATCCAGTATTTGTTTAATCTTTGTATTATAATCAGATTTGTTTAAAACTACAAAGATGTTTGTTTTGTCTGCTTTCTTAACAATAATATCCGGATGTTTACGTAAATCCAGGGCAGTAATTTGTTATGGTTTTGTTAGTAGATTGAAACAAAAAGGCTTATATGTGATTAGGAAAGGATTTTTTTAAAAATAAGTAAACACAATATGTTTAAATTCTTTAATTATATATATATATATATATATATATATATATATATATATATATATATATATATATATATATACCCAAGTTTAGGATTGGTATATACGGAGTGAGATCCAATAACCAACAATTAATATTCTTTAAAGAGTGCTCAATACAGAGTAGAGCAGATATAATTATTTATTTGAATATTACAACATAAATATGTTATAAAATCACGACAAAAGTAGCCATTTTGTTTCAACACTTCTAGTGTCTTATCAAGTGACGATGTAGAATATAGAATATAGGTTCTATATATATATATATATATATATGAAGAAATATAGTCTTAAAGTGTGCTATATTTATGGGATAAAGTGGTCAATATCAGAGATAGAGCGTGTGTAAATATAAAAGTAAACATAGAAGTCAACACTTAGAGGCGACAGTCTGTTTCATGCTAGATGCACTCGTGGCCCGATAATTGCATCTAGCATGAAACAGACTGTCGCCTCTAAGTGTTGACTTCTATGTTCACTTATATATATATATATATATATATATATATATATATATATATATATATATATATATATATATATATAGTTTTAAGGTTCAAGTGCTCGATATCAGGGATAGAGCATATGAAAATATAAAGCTGAACATTGAAGTCAAAATCCAGTGGCGACAGTCTCTTTCATGCTTAAACGCATGATGGTTTGCGTTTAAGAATGAAACAGACTGTCGCCACTAGGTGTTGACTTCAATATCCACTTTTATATTTACATACTTATTTACTCCACTTTGTGTGTTTATCTAAATCTAAAAATAACACGCTAAAATTCACCTTCATCCTTGCCTCTAAGTGTTGACTTCAATGTTCACTTATATATATATATATATATATATATATATATATATATATATATATATATATATGCGTGTTTGCGTGTGTTTAAAATAGGATATAGAATCCCGACAAATGGAAATGGTTTAATTAAAAATAGATTTGATTACGAAACCTGTAATCAAATTTATTTTCAATGAAACATTTTTAATATATATATATATATATATATATATATATATATATATATACTGAAATAGTGACATCGTGGAGTCATTTTCCGCCAGCTAGTGTAGCAGAGCATTGTGACTCCGTAATGGTTGCATTGTCAGACTAATCTAAGCTTTGGAATTAAACATATATTATAGTCGCAAACAATTTAAGCAGAAATGGTATTTTGTAATGAAACTTGTGTTCTTAGTAATACTTAATCATTTGTCATTGATCATAGTAGAGTAACACGGAAGACCAACTAAAGCAGATTATCCTCAGCTTAATCTACGAGATTATCCACTTACTTCGATTGTACAAATACGATGATCCTATCGCTTTGGCCGGGAGAAATCTAATATGAGGTTAGTTCAAAAGATTCCAACAGTTTTAGGCAAAATCTTTATTCGTATAAATTTGTCACTTTCTGATTCACTCATGAAAGTATTTTCCTGTATTTGTTATAAAATCACGATTTCCGTTTTGATTTCAAATTATTGGAACCGATGACCAAACAAGAATCGAAACACCTGGTAGCGTGAAGGTGACAAGTTTCGAGTATTACAATGCCAACTCCATTATCATTTGTTACATCGTATTTGCAACAGGAGAACAGCCACTATTGTGCAGGAATTTCAAGTCAATTCCTTTGCTCCAATAAAAGGTTTTCAGTACCAATGGGTTTCATTTAAACAAGCCACTTGCTTACTGATACGTTGAACAGTTAACGTTTATCCAGCTTTCTTTAATTTATAACTTATTATTACATACAGAATTCTGTTTGAAGCTTATTACATACAGAATTCCGTCTAGATTTCTGAGATGAGGTATTATGTACATTATTTACATTTTTCGGACTATTGTCCTCATATTTGTCCGAATAATATAAATAATGTACATAATACCTCATCTCAAAATATAGACAGATACTGAAAGGCCGAAACGTTGTAATAAATATGGCGACAAAGATGAGGACAATAGTCCGAATAACGTAAATAGTGTAAATAACACCTCATCTTAGAAATATAGACAGATACTGAAAGGCCGAAACGTTGTAATAAATATGGCAACAAAGATGAGGACAATAGTCCGAATAATATAAATAATGTTCATAATACCTCATCTCAAAAATATAGACAGATACTGAAAGGCCGAAACGTTTTAATAAATATGGCAACAAAGATGAGGACAATAGTCCGAATAACGTAAATAGTGTACATAATACCTCATCTCAGAAATATAGACAGATACTGAAAGGCCGAAACGTTGTAATAAATATGGCAACAAAGATGAGGACAATATTCCGAATAACGTAAATAAAGAACATGATGCCTCATTTCAGAAATATAGACAGATACTGAAAGGCCGAAACGTTGTAATAAATATGGCGATAAAGATGAGGACAATTCTCGAAAAAGTGTCCGAATAATGTAAATAATGTACATGATGCCTCATTTCAGAAATATAGACAGATAATGACTCGAGTTTTTCGGTAAATGTGTTGGCGGTGTTGGACAGAAACTACCCCTGGCGTCTCCTATTCTATTTTCAATTCCGTTTTCTCCGATACTAAATTTGTTATAACTGATATATACACCGAAGTATTTGAAGTGTATAGTATTTACTAATTCTATTCTGAATTTTTATAATGTTTTCAGGATTATGGGATCACCACTGCTTCTGATTTGAAAAGGTTTATCTTAAATCCTATTTCTGGGAACATTTGATAGAGGATGCTGATCTTTTTGTACAACATCATTCTTGAATACCTATGTCATCGGCATAGCCACCACCCCCGTCGACAGTGCATTGTCCTCGAGAGAGAAAGGAGGAACGCCATTTTCTATTAGATACGATATGCAGATTGGTCGTATGGAACCTATCAGAAATGTAACACGACTATCAGTTGGGGGTGACGCGTATTAATTTACACTGGTGCTCACTCACTATTAAAATACAAAGATTTCTAAAAAAAAAAAAATGAAAAAAAAAAAAGAACCCGGGAAAAAAGTAATTATTTTGCCAGGGGAATATTTATAAAATAAAGGAATTGGGACAATACGAATTCTTTGGAGGAAATTCCTGATTATTTCCCGTGTGGATTATAATTAGCTTTGTATAAAACTTTCTAACGTTTTTTCTGTCGGGGGTCCCTCACACCCACTCAATCTGGTCCCGTACACACTTGAATGTTATGTGATAATTTTTTGTAATCGTAATGCGAGAAATTGAGAAATCTGCGTGAACATGCTCATCTGCACTCGTGTCATACATGATGATAATGATGGTTGGAAAGAAGAAGAAAGAACGGAATGGCGATCGGGAGGAGGGGGACATATTTGTTGCGCCTGGCGTAGAATTTACAGTTGGCAACGTAAAAAAAGGGGACAACAATGATCGACGCTATTTATAGAAATGATCTTTAGTACTTGTTTCGCCTCCTGCACATTATTTGCAATCCCTCTTCAACTATTTCCTTGTCACTTTCCTTTCCACGTCCTCGTCTCTCTATCTCTTCCCCGCCACTAAAACTTACACTATTTCACTTTCTACTGAAATTACTTTCATTCGTTCTTTTCATTCTTTTCAAATATTACTTCGTGTTTCTTTGTCTTTTTCTTTCAACTGATTCCTTCCTTTCTTTCTTTCTTTCTTTCTTTCTTTCTTTTCAAATATTCCTCCATGTTTCTTTCTTTCGGTATTTTTACTTTTCTATGAATTCCTCTCTTTCATTCGTTCTTTCTTTCCTTCTTTTCCCATATTCATTGTGTTCCTTTCTTTCTGTATTTTAGTTTTTCTAATTCCTTTCTTTCTTTCTTTCTTTCTTTCTTTCTTTCGTTTCTTTCTTTCTTTCTTTCTTTCTTTCTTTCTTTCTTTCTTTCCATCCTTTCAAATATTTCTTTTTGTTTCTTTCTTTCTATCTTTTCGCTTTTCTACTGATTCCTTCCTTTCATTTGTTCTTTGTTTCTTTCTTTTTTCTTTCCTTTTTTTCAAATATTTCTTCGTGTTCTTTCTTTCAGTATTTTTGCTTTTCTACGAAATCCTTTCTTTCATTCGTTTATTATTTATTTCATTTCTTCTTTTCAAATGTTCCTTTGTGTTTCTTTCTTTCGACTAATTCCTTTCTTTCATTCGTTTTTCTTTCTTTTATTCATTCTTTCTTCCTGTCTTTCCTTCTTTTCAAATATTCCTTTGTGTTTCTTTCTCCCTGTACTTTTGCTTTTCTACCAATTTCTTTTTCCATCACACATTCGTTCTTTCTGTCTTCTTTTTCTTCTTTTCAAATATTCGTTCGTATTTCTTTCTATCTGTATTTTTGCTTTTTTACTAATTTCTTTCTTCATTCGGTTTTTCTTTCTTTCTTTTTTCGTTTATTCTTTTCAAAAAAAATATTCATTCTTGTTTCTTTCTTTCTGTATTTTTTCTAATTCCTTTCTTTCATTCGTTCTTTCTTTCTAATACGAAATTCCGAATTTTGGTATTCTATCTTTAATTTTTCTAATATTAATTTGCACGTTTTCTTTCTTTGAAAAACGTCTTTCTTTCTTTTTCTTTTTTCATTCTTATTTCTTTTACTCTATTTATCTACCTTTCTTTTTTGTGTTTTTCCTAAATATTATGTTTTCTTTCTTTCTTTACTTTTAGGATACAAACTTCCGTGTTTTCTTTCTGTCTTTTTTCTTTTCTAATACGTCTGTGTTGTTTCTTTTTTGTTGCTTTTTCTTATTTTTCTTTCTTTTTCTAATAATTCTTTCTTTCTATCTATTAACCATATTTTATTATTTTATATAGCTTTCTCTTTCTTTCTTTCTTTCTTTCTTTTTCGTTCCTTCTCTTTTTCCATAAGCTTTTCCTTTTCCCCTATTTCTATTTGCTCTCGTAATGCTTTTCCTACCACCAATCTCTTTCTATCTCCCAGGTTCTCTTCATCTTCAAATTCATCCGCCCCCCCCATCTCTCTCTCTCTCTCTCTGTCACTCTCTTTCTCTGTTGTCTGTCTGTCTTGCTGTCTGTCTGTCTGTCTCTCTGTCTCTGTTTTTCTCTGTTTATCTCTCTCTATCTCTCTCTCGTTTTTCTCTCTCTCTCTCTCGGTCTCTCTCCGTCTCTGTGTGTGTGTGTCTGTGTGTGTGTGTCTGTCTGTCTGTCTCTCTCTCTCTCTCTGTGCCTATCTGTCTGTCTTTCTTTCTATGTGTCTGTCTTTCTGTATGCATCTCTCTCTATCTGTCTGTCTGTCCGTCTGTCTGTCTCTGTCTCTCATTGTCTGCCTATCTCTGTGTGTCTCTGTCGCTCTTGGCCTATCAATCTGTCTCTCTTTCTATGTGTCTATCTCTGTCCCTGTCTGTCTGTCACTTTGTCTCTCTCTATCTGTCTGTCTGTCTCTCTCTCTCTCTCTCTGTGTTCCCTCCCCGACTTCTCACAATCTTCTATACACAAGATGAGCCTCTGTCAACAAACCTAATCTTCGTGACCACCTTAAACGACACCAAACAGATAAGTATTTGTAGATAGATAAATATACAAGTGCATATCTCGACCTGCAAGAATCTCTACTTGCTTGAACTAAATAAGAAAACGATCAGTAGCCATATTAGGTAACAATATTTGAATTGAACGGGACTGATACAAGGAAAAGAGTTTGGGTTTTTGGTTTGGAGTTTTTCTACTAATGTCATTTTTGGTGTCTGTAAACTACGTCTCAATACCAGAATTGTTTTTCTTTTCATCACGCCCAAAATATCAAAACATCCGTCAAACGAGAATCTGTACAGAAAGAATAGCATCTGTGTATATGCCTCACAAGGACGAGCCTTCGAAAAGAAAAAAAGGACGTTTGAAAAATAGAAATTTTACTGTTTTCGGAGAGATTTCTTGAAAGAGGAAAAATAAAAATGAATGAAATGAAACAGGACTTTTTTTTTAAAGTAGAATAAACAAATAAAAATAGCGTGAGAAAAAAGAAATAACGAAAGAAAAGAAAAAAATCAGCCCGAAAAGATCTTAAGTTTTGAGGATCATTTAAAGCCATTGCTGTCAAAGTCATTAACTTAACTGTCGACCCAATTCTGCTTGCAACAACATAGCTTTATTATTATCAATGTCCAACAAGTAATTATTTCATCTAGAGATGCTAGTGACCTGAACTGGAATTGATGGTTCAAATTAAACCTTTGACTAGGGCAGTTTTTTATACCATTGTTCACCCAAAAAAAGCGATACCCAAAGTTTAAAAATAATGCTTTTTAAAAAATAAAACATCTTTCTTGAAGCTTTTATTCTCGTTTTAATTCCAAGTTAATAGATTACATTTAATATTCCCAATAAAAAAACTTTTTTTCTACTAATCAGAAAAATCGATGAATTCGTCCATATTGAAAAATTTGTCAACACAATATAATTCTCTTTATTAAAAATTTTTAAAAAATATACACTTTTCTGTGTTGGAATCCGTCCACCCAGGTTTTTGTTGTTATCTATAATAAGAAAATCTGTTTTGAATCGTAAAATATAAATTCAATTCAAAACAGATTTTCTGTAAGTAACTGTCTTGTTTGAACAAAAAAATGACGATTTAAATTCTCCGAGGATTTGTCCCCATAACAAATATAAACATTAAGCGATACAAAAAAGAATTTCTCGAAATTTCATAAAATTAAATGTTTGTGGGGGTGGTAACATATACAAAAAATATATTTTTACCAAGATTTCTAAAAGAGAAACATTTAAAAATAATTTTATTTATTTCTGAATAAGTCCTGAAAGTTTCATTAAAATCCAACTAGTATCTGATTTTTGCAAGAATTTCCAAATCAATGTGTTTTTCACTGCAAAATGACGCTAACATTTCTTGAACAAATTTATGGTCACGCGTTAACTACGGAAAAACAAGATTTTTAACCAAAATTTCTAAAGTTCTAAAAAGGATTAAAAAATATATTTATATAAAAGCTAAATTCTTGATCTTTCCTCTTAATAACAAAGATTTGGACGATAAAACTTTTTATTTCTTTTTTGGACAGTTTTTTCATTATGCACCCTCTTTTTTAATGGAGATACGAATCGAAGATCGCCTCAAGGTCGAGAGTTAGTGAATAAGGGAGTTGTAAGGGATTCAAGAAAGGAGGTAAGAATTTCGGATTGTGAGAATATGTAATATAGATAACGGTTGTTGACTCTAGACCTGAAGAGGTTAAGATCAGAGGGATCGGGAAAGCATCATGCCGGGAGTCTGTTGCACACAGTTCTGAGGAAAAAACTGTTTCAGTGACTTCACGTGATACTATGGGTAAGTATTATTATTATTATTATTATTATTATTATTGTTTTTATTTTCTTTGATATCTGGCGTTACCACATTTCTTTCCGGGTCCCGCCCAGGGACCTAAGGTTAGAAATGGTATCATGACACTTTCCACTGCAAAAAAAAAACAACATATTACATAGATAAAGCCCTTCGTAAAGTGCGGGCTGTACTTGTCAGAATAATTTTTTGTATCTCTTTGAGGCATGGACTTCCAGGGATCCCTTCAATTAGTCTACTGGAATCTTTTCCAACCAATCCTAAGGCTCCTACTACAACAGGGATTGTTGATGTTCCCATGTGCCACATTTTTGAGATTTCGATTTCAAGGTCCTTGTATTTTGACAGCTTTTTGAATATCTTCAAAGATACATTGCAGTCTGCAGGGACTGCCATATCAATAAGGAAGCATTTTTTTTGTTTGTGATCTTTAATAACAATGTCTGGGCGGTTGACTTTGATTGTTCTGTCAGTGTGTATTGTGTAGTCCCATATTATTATTATTATTATTATTATTATTATTATTATTGTTATTATTCCCTTTGATTTCTGGTGTGTACGCATTTCTTTCCGGGTCCCGCCCAGAGACCTAAGGTTAGAAATGGCATCATGACATTTTCCACTGAGAAATTAAAAAAACAAAAACAAACCCACATATTTTACATAACTAAAGCCCTTCGTAAGGTGTGGGCTTTACTCGTGAGTACAATTTTTGTATTTCTTTAAGGCATGGACTATCAGGAATCCCTTCAATGAGTTTATTGGAATCTTTTCCAAGCAGTCCGAGGGCTCCAACTATAACATGGATTGTTGATGTTCTCACGTACCACATTTTTGAGATTTCGATTTTAAGGTCCTTGTATTTTGATAGCTTTTTGAAGATCTTCAAAGATACATTGCAGCCTGCAGAGACTGCCATATTAATAAGGTGGTAATGTTTTTTTTTTTTTGTTTGTTTGTTTTTTTGTTTTTTTGTGTGTGTGTGTGTGTGTGGTCTCTAATAACGATGTCTAGACGATTAACATTGATTGCTCTGTCTGTATTGTGTAGTACCATAAAGTGGTTACAGGTCCTATCACCGTAACCGGGCCTGGATAATGTTCATACCAATTTCTATCAGTTTCCTTCTCCTAGAAGTTATTATTATTATTATTATTATTATTTTCTTTTTTAATAAATTTCAGCCACTCCAAAGATTGAGAGTTACTCAAGGAAAAACGGGAATATTAGGAGGATAGATAAAGCTTAAATTAAAGAAACAATGGTGATCTGACTCTGTGGAAGTGGCATGGTGTATCCTAGTTGTAAAGGTCTGAACTGACGGGACTAAAGAACGCAGCTTATTTATCGTGGCAATAGCGAAACTGTAATGATTGGCTTGTGATATTGTGTCTGAGGGAAATAAATTGCAGAGTGGAAAATAAGTTTTCCCTCACAAAATTTGAGTAAACGATTTTGAACTCTGCCAAGGCGGGAAACTGAGTACCGAGCACCTCCAGCCTGATATGGCAGCAACACTCCATATTTGGTTAGATATGACTCTTGTAAAGATAGAGCATGGCAGGAGGAATCAGGTACTTTCTGGACCTGTACAAGGAGTCGATTATGTTTCCAGTGTTTTTCAGGCTACTACAGAATTCGTCCTTCTTCATTTGTGTTGCTCGTTCTGATGAACACCCCGGGCGTAAATGTCGCGCTTTTCAGTGTCTTTGAGAAATCGGCACTGTTCTTCTATTTCTGGTCTGATATTTTACTGCACGCTCTATTCACCAGAATTCGGATAATGACTTTTGTTATAAGCCCCAGTCGAGATTGACATCAAGGAACGGAAATGGGGATGGATAGGCCTCACACTCCGCAAGCCTGCTTCTAGTGTCACCGGGCAGGCCCTTGACTAGAATCCACAAGGGAAGCGAAAGGCGGGTCGATCAAAACAAACTTGGCGCAGAAGTGTTAATGCAGAGGGGAAGGCAGCTGGCATGACATGGGCCGAGCTGACGAGGATCGTCCACAACCGCGTCCGTTGAAGAGATATTGTTGCGGTTCTATGTTCCCCAAAGAATCAACAGGCACAATAAATAATAATAAATCATATGGCTCATTAGACTGTCCAATGGAGTTCGCATTCGTTTCAACCTGGCTTCTTAGCAAGTGCTAGGAAATTAGATCTACTTAGGTCTTCAACAATCAGGGAATCATCCTCTCGGGAGTCTGTCCCACAATGTAGTGGTTCTTGGAAAGATGTTATCCAAATGCAACTTCCTTAATACTAATGGAATACAAAGAGAATGTAGATGATTCGATTTTGTGTATGTGACATGAGGGATCTTAGTTGTGAAGGTCTGAACTGGTGGAACAAAGAAATGTAGCTCCTCAGAACATTTGCAGTGGAAATAGCGATAGAGTAACGAGAGGCTTGCAACGTTTCGCCTGTGTGGATAGGGGTTGTGCGGTGGAAATAATTCATCACCCACAAAGTCATGTCGATGTTTTCGAAGTCTATCAAGACTGGAAAGTGAGAATTGGGCAGCTTCAACCTAGATATGGCAGCAAGATTCCATTTAATGTTTTTTTGTCTAATCTGATTTTTGTCAAAATAAAACATGGCAAGAGGAGTCTGGTACTTTTTGGAAAGGTACAAGAAAGCGACAGTGTTTCCGGACTCCTTACTGATGGATCGCATATAGGAGTTCCGCTTAAAATCTGTGGTAAATTTTAATTCCAGTAAATGTGCAAAACTATACGTAATAATGGCGTGAATTTTAATTCCAGTAAATGTGCAAAACTATACGTAATAATGGCGTGAATTTTAATTCCAGTAAATGTGCAAAACTATACGTAATAATGGCGTGAATTTTAATTCCAGTAAATGTGCAAAACTATACGTAATAATGGCGTGAATTTTAATTCCAGTAAATGTGCAAAACTATACGTAATAATGGCGTGAATTTTAATTCCAGTAAATGTGCAAAACTATACGTAATAATGGCGTAAATTCTATTTCCAGGAAAATGTGCAAAACTATAAGTAATAATATAAATAGATCAACCAATTTCCTAGCGTTCGTGGAAAGAGATCCGTTTTCAAATCGTTTCTATTACCTTTGGTGCTCTATGTGCATCTTCAGATCACCGCTGATGGTCACCATATGTTGCGGTATGTGTTTTTAGTTTTTACTAAGGACAGTGCCAAACAAAATTTACATATGCAACTGACGGGTCGTCATTGTCAGTAGAATTGAAAGGAAGTGGAATTAATTTCAACAAGGAGATATTTCCATGTGTTTTAATATAATTATTAGCCTTTAGCAATCTGCAATATTCATAAGTATTTCATCCCTTGGATATAAATGGTCACACAACTGCAGTAGTATCATCTTCGATTTTCAGTCATTTTCCTGCTGTCATAGTAGGATATGACAACACTAGCACAGAATTCAACTACACTGTTGTCTGATAATCAGAGTTGCATGTAATGGCTGTACAAACATTTTGTTTGAAAAATGAAGTCACCTACGTGCAACATGCTAACGGTTAAATGATTAATAAAGGAACGAGACTACACGAGTAGACATGTTAATATAGGTGAGAGAAAAAGAAGACATTAAAAGTTACCAACTAGGAATCATGTGTGTGTGTGTGTGTGTGTGTGTGTGTGTGTGTGTGTGTGTGTGTGTGTGCGTGTGCGTGTGTGAAAGATTTCAGTCACTTAAGGGAAAGATATCCCCATGCCCGGGACAAGGTCCTCTGTTTGTGTGACGGTTAGAGTTACTACAGCATGCTGAGTAGAAGAGGAAAAGAACAGAAAGAAACAGTGTCCCATTTTTATAGTTATTTAAAAGCGCCACCTAACGGCGTCTTGGCGAACCTGGCAAAGCCTAGCGAGGGTAAGTCACAAGCATGTGTTGGGGTACTTAATGAGGATTGACCTCATTACCCATTTATGATGGTATACTAGAGTAGCTTGTTGACCATTATACTACGACAAAGCAACTGACTAACCTACTGTTGTAACCTAGGGAAGGTTACTGAATAGAACATTTACACGAAGGTTGGTAATGAACGATAATACTTAGGACAAGAACAACACATATAAGATTGGCCAGCGGCGTGTAGAAGTAGTAGTCAACTGCTAGAAGTGAGTCAAGTGAATTCCACAATGAATCTCTAACTGCAGGATATCTACCAACCGCCCCACGCGGTCAGATTTGGCACAAAGCCAAATTTAATGTAGGGTAACCGAGCCCGTAAGCTCGGCCAAAAATTCCCCGTATATTCCATATAAAACGGCGTTGGGTAGCTGTTTCCCGAGACGAGACTCTGCCCTTCGACATAGCCTCGTCTGGGGATCGTCTCTACCCGAAGGCAGAGAGTTTGACCAGCACAGCTGGAGACGAATCTCCGACTGAAGACCAACATACAGTATTTATTACTGTATTTAAGTGAATGGGGATATACCCATTATCTTCCGTAGGTATGCTGCAACACCTACTATTTATATAAAAAAATCAATTAAAAAATTGTTACTGGTGGTGTTTTCAAGTCATAACAGCCAAGCCGTTCTACAACATTAGTGATGCTAGAAAGAAAGAAAGAAAGAAAGAAAGAAAGATTCTTCTATGTCATTGTCGATTATACATTTGAAGAAGATGGTAAAATATATTAATCAAAATGTTGTAGCAATACTGTCAGATTGGTCAACTTGAAAACTCGACATTACATTTTGAATTTTCATTCTTGTGGCATTTTATATTTTCCAGTTTATTTAATTAATATTTATATATTTACCATGAATAAATGAGCTTTATTTATTTGTTTTCACATATTTCAGGAACAGTCGTTTTTAATTTTCAGGAACAGTCGTTTCGAATTTTAACATTTATTTGTGTAATGTTTATTTGTAATGTTTATTCTGTAAAGTCGAGTATTTTTCTATTATTCAACATTAAAACAGCAGCAGCAAAATAGCAAAAAAAAAAACTTATAAATATTTGACAATAATTTTCTATTAATTATTATATAGGTACCTCCACAAAAACCGATACCTAAGGTTTAAAAAGAATTTTAAAAATGAAACATCTTTTTGTTGCTTTTATTTTAGTTTTAATTCCAAGCTAATAGATTAAAAGTAATACTTCCACTAATCAAAATACATTGCTGTATTTCAAACCGAATTTAAATTGATTGAAATAATTTTTAAAATGCTAAAATCGACCATATTGACAAAACTGTCAACGTTCATAAATTTCTTTATTAAAAAATCTCTCAAAAATAAAATATACTTTTCTGAGACGTTATTTGAAATAAAATACCTGATTTAATATTTAATTAATCTGAACTAAAACACTTACTACTTATTTTTAGTTTTAAATATCTCAGAAAATCATTTTTAACACGGAAGTGAGTGTTTTTGTGAGGTGTTGACACATTTATTGACAGTCTGATGTTTGGGAAATTTATATAAGGAAGAAATAATCGCAATAAAATTACATGACGGCCACACAATATAAACACTCTTTTTATGTAATCTTTTTAACTCCTCAGTAATCTTAAAACTTATTCTAAGCATTCTAATATAGAATGTAAGTACTTTGGCTTTATAGTTTTACTTACGAAAACGCTTGTTGAGGAAATGTTAGAAAATTACCACTAAATTTTAAATTTATTATAGTTACCGCGCATATGGGTCAAGAGGGTGGCTGCTGGAAGATCCTATGCCTGGCAACAGGACTCTGCACCATGCCACACAATCAGAAGAACCCAGTCATGGCGTGGTTGTCAGACAATTTCTGTGACCACATGACCCCTTACATCTGACCACCTAACTCCCCAGACAGCAATCTCCTTAATTATTATGTGTGGGGTACAGTTGAGCGAGAGACTAACAAAATTCTTTGTAACAGCAAAGATGAACTAAACGCAGTGATTATGGCAGCATTCACCAACTTAAACAAAGAGACCGTCTAGAAGATTTGCAGGAGATCCGAAGTTGTCTGGAGGCCGTGGTTGAAGCCAACGCCGATTTTATTGAATAAATTTCCTCTAGTATTTCAAGATATTTTTGTGTAACTTTGTTAAATATATCTATTAAAATGAGATGTCAGTGTTTTTTTTTTCATTTTTATGTCATTTAGACGACAATTTATCCATCGCTCCCTATATACTCATTCTTTAATGAATCTACATACATATATATATATATATATATATATATATATATATATATATATATATATATATATATAGTGTAACCCGGTTATAAGAGAGTTGTGGGGACCGGAGACGAAGTATCTTATATCCGGGTTTCTCTTATATCCGGGTTTGGTCTATTTTGTTTTATTAACACAGGCTCTAATTTGGGACCAGATAAAATGGGTTTCTCTTATATCCGGGTTACACTGTATATATATATATATATATATATATATATATATATATATATATATATATATATATATACACTGCTGGCCAAAATCTTAAGGCCAATGAACATAAAGAAAAATATTCCTTTTGCATTGTTAAGCTCAACTACTTATTTGAGTTCAGCTTCGAAAAATGAACATAAAAATAAAAACATGAAACTTTTTTAGTATTTAATAGGGAAATTTGAATACTGGGAAATTAGGCTAAATACTAACTGGTCAAAAGTTTAAGACAATATTTAAAAGAAGCTTTAATTGGTAAACACATAATGAAATTTAGTCATTTGTGTTCTGGCATTAGTGTATCGGAGTTAGCTCCTCCTTAATTCCCTAATTGTTCACTAGGGGTCGCTCTCCCTACATTATAAATACTGGGTGACTTCTTGCCTCGTTCTCTTTTCTGCTTTGCATTTCAGCGGACACATCTAAAAATGTAATCTCTCGTAGAAATGCGCGTTTTCGTCCACTTTTGGGAAAACGCCATGAAACACACATACACGTACGTACGAACATTCACCAATACACAAACTCTTTACGGTCACACACAAACACAAATGTTGATGTATTTAATTTGTCACTTGTAAATTTGTTGTTTAATATACATATATTTTATGTGCAACAATGTCTTGTGGTTATTCTTCTTGCGTGAGTCCTGTTTTCTTATCAAAGTTAAATTAATGTGGTGAAGTCAGCCACAAGTGTAGTCAGCATTTACCACTGATATCACCTGCGTTACATTAGGTAAAAAACGTTTGAACGTGGCAGAATTGTCGAGATGCAAAAAGCAAGGTCTCTCTCAACGTGTCATCGCTGGTGAGATTGGACATAGTAAAACTGCTGTTGCAAATTTTCAGATGATCCTGAGAGATACGGAACGAGGATTTAAAGTGGTCGGCCCAAGACAATTTTGTCTGCGTTGAACATGAAGATTCAACGGGTTGTCCGGCAAGACACCAGCTGATCATCGAACCAGATTAAGGCCCTTACGGACGCAGAATGCAGCTCAAGAACAATAAGACGGCATCTCCGAGAGAAAGGCGTTAAAAACCGTAAACTTCTTCAAATTCTACGCCTCCTTCCACACCACGAAAAAGCTCGGTTAAATTTTGCTGAGAAGCACCAAACATCGGACATAGAAAACTGGGAGATGGTTTTGTTCACTGATGAGAAAAAATTAAACCTGGATGGTTCAGATGGCTTCCAACGTTACTGGAACCATAAGGATATCCCACCGGAGACATTTTCTACACGACACAGTTGAGGAGGTTCCATCATGATCTGGGGTGCTATCTCCTTCCAAGGAATAATGGAACTTCAGGTTATACAGCGGCGCCAAATCGCGGCTGGTTATAATGGCATGTTGGAGGGAGTATCCATTATTGACTGAAGATTATCGCTTGTTTGGAGATGACTGGATTTTTCAACAGGACAACGCTGCAATCCATAATGCACGCGGGACGAAGAATTTTTTTATGGCGAATAACGTGTTTCTTTTGGACCACCCAGCGTGTTCGTCAAATGGAAGTCTATAGAAGTGGACGTCAATTCTAAACAGTGCATTACCTTCGTAAAGACATCTTCAACACTTGGGATAACATTCTAGCCATCCTTCTTCAGACGCTTATATCGACCAGGCCAAACCGATTTTTTTAAGTTATTCACGATGACGACCATGCAACTCACTACTGAGATGTCTTATTGGGTATTTTCTATTGTTTAGGTATGGTCTTGAACTTTTGACCAGCTAATATTTAGCCTAATTTCCCAGTATTCAAATTTTCATTATTAAATGCATAGTTTTTAATTTTTCTTTTTCTTATTTTCATTTTTTGAAGCTCTACTCAAATAAGTGTTTGAATCTAACAACGTAAAAGATTTTTTTTTCTTTTTCATTGGCCTTAAGATTTTGTCCAGCAGTGTATATAAGTACCTCCACAAAAATGCTAAAACATCAGCATACCGTGATGAAAACATGCTCCAAAAGTAGCGAAAACATAGTTTTATCGTCAAAATCTTTGTTATTATTAAGCGGAAGGATCAAAGTATTTTTTATTATTTAATTATTTTTTTACTCCTTTTTCGAACATTCGAAATTTAGATTAAAAAACTTTTTTTTCTTGTTTCAGCGGTTGTACTAACTTTTAGCATAGAAAATTTTTTGTGGTGACGGACACATTAATTTGGAAATTCTTGCAAAAATCAAATAATTGTCGGATTTTAATGAAATTTTCAGGACTTATTCACAAATGAATGAAATTATTTAAAAAATTTCTTTTATTAGAAAATCTTGTTAAAAATAATTTTTACATGTGTTTCAGCCCCTTACTTAATTTTATGAAAACTTGAGAAATTCATCGAAATAATTTTTAGTGACTATATTATTTAAAAGCAGAATTCTTTGAAGAATTTAAATCACTGAATTATTTTTGCAAAATCGGATCCGGTCTTACCGAACATTTCTGTTCTGAATTGAAAAATATAAAAAAAACGCAATAAAACTAAGACATTATTTAATTAGAGAAGCTTATAATTGCTTTTATGAATATTATGTATTAAAGACAACATTGTTTGAAGAAAAGAAATTTCGACGAAAAATAAATTTTTACAAGATTTTTTTACGTTTTCTTACAATTTTAAATTGAATAATTTGCAAAAATTTTAAATCTTTTAAAACTTATTTTCAATGTGATAATCCTTAGAAAATATTGTTATTAAGTAAAACTATATTTACTAATCATATATTGTAAAGCTTATTGCAATCTGACGATCCCGAATATTTTTAAAAGAATTTAGATTTGTTTTTGAATGTGTAAGTGCAGAATTTCTGAAGTATGGATGTACAAACCGATAAATCTATCATTAAAAGGTCACGTGTTTTAAGGGTTGTTTATGGAAAAAATCCTCTCATGAACTTTATTGTCTGCTCCACCGTACTTAACTATGAACAAGTTCAGATGTTAATCCGCTGTCAATAAATCGATTAACACGTCAGAAAAACAAGAACCCGTGGTTAAGAAATGCTTGTATCAATATTTTATGCTATAAGTAATATTTGTTCCAAATCAAAATAATTTATCTTTAAATTTGCTAATTTTCCTCAAATAACGTTTCAGAAATATATATTTTATTTTTGAAAGATTTTTAAAACCGAGAATTAACTTTTGTTTACAAATGTGTCAAAAATGTCCGAATTTATCGATTTTACTGAAAAAGAAAATAGATTCCTATCAATATAATTAGTGGAAGTACATATATATTCTGTTGGTAAGTATTTATAATTTAAACAGTGTTAAGAATACGTTATTATAAGAAAAAGAAAATTCATTTATTCAGACGTTCAATGACAAAAATTTAACTAAATTAAAATTTAAAAAAACAAACAAACAAAAAACAGCTGTGGCTATTACCCCAATCCCGTCTGCCACTATCAAGGACACATGGCCCTGTGGATAAAGATGTTGGTTAGATCGAGTGACTAGACCCAAAGAGATGTGAGTTCAATACCAGGTTACAACCAAAAAAACTTGGAGAATTGAGTTTAAGGAAAATAACTGATACATCGCCAAACGCTATTAGGCGGCGCTGTTTAAGTTCTATAAAAAGACAAACATTTATTTCATCTTTTTCTTCCCCTTGCTCCAAGATGTATCAAATGCAGATGAAGACATCCCCGCTGGGAAAACTTTCTTTTCTACGATTGACTGAACTCTCTTTCCACTTCCCAACGCGTAATGTTCGGACGCGTTTAGCAACTCCACATCTGAAGTAAGTACAACCTTTACTTTGGTCGTTCCAACTCAGCCCAAAGCTGACTTGAACTCGCCCATTATAAGTCACTATTCTTATCATTACTTACCCTAACTGAATCAGAAAAAAAAAGAAGATGGACATATCCAAGAGATATTGAGAACTTTGTTTCACTACAGTTTCTATAAGGAACAAACGGTCCATGGTAAAAACCCAAGTTTTTGTTGCATCTTCTTCAATTGTTTACATGTGAACACGCAGACACATCTACCATACACCAACACTCAAACTTAAATTCTATATGTTACAAGAAAAGAGGAACTCGGTTTGAAATTGAACTTTAACTGAAGAATTTATTTACAATAGATTAAGAATGAAAGAGAAAGGTTATATCAAAACAATTGATAGGTTCGTAGTGAGTCTCAATAAAAATAAAATGTATAAATAAAAAGAATTAAAATTAAAATAAGGCATTTACACTTTCCTTTAAAACCCTTATCTCTTTTTTTCTCTCTCTATCCTTCTCTTGCTATACTGCTCTCTCAACTAAGGAGAAAGCAACCCTCAAATAAAAAGAGGAAGAAGAAAAGACTGAACCCGGCCGAAAAATGCCGGGCGTTTGCGGGACCAGAGCGTAGGGAGACTTCACGCATGGACATCCGTTATAAAAAAAAAAAATTAAAAAAATTAAAAAGAAAGGAACGATGAAAAATAAAATAATTTGGGCCAATCAAAATAGATTAACACAAATAAACTTTTGATGTTAGCCGGAGCCAGAGTCTCGGAGACTGGTGAAAAAACCTTTGAAGCGAGAAGAGAGAGAGCACAGAATAAAGGACGCTTCCACGGAGAAACCAGTCGTGCGTGACACATGTAGTTAAAAGGTAATTTACTAATGACATTTTCTGCCCTTTTTAGGGCCGAGAAAATATAGTAGACTAACAATGAGACCTATTTATAATATTACTACTACCACTACCAAGACAAAACGGACATTTCTCCAGACTGCTACCAATATCCGCCTTATTAACAAACATTTTGCTACACCGAATACCAAAGGACTCATTCTAAAGCAAATAAATAAAAAATATTATTTATTATATACCCTTGAGATTCAGTTCTTTTATTCTTGAAGTGTGTGTATGTATATTTAGACAGCATATCTTCATTAAAGAAGGTTTCATTAAATAATATAAACATGTCTATTTATTTTTATAATAATCCTTTAAGTTTTCTAATTATTTTCTTGATGTTAAGTTGAAATTTATTAAGGAAGGCGCCATATTTTTGTTAATCCAAGTACTTTCAATCGCCTTCTAGATCATCCTTGGGGTGAATTGCAAAGACAAACTTAATGTAACTGTAATCGTTGTGATAGTAATTTTACAAACACACATGAATGCACTCTGATATAATTATTTTAAAATTAATCGTTGCGGTTACAATGTTTTATAAACAAGCGTTCAAAAGGCAAGTGGCATAACCAGAGATGGTAAATTTCAAAATGGTGTTAAATGTTAGTCAACTCAAATGCATTTTAAAACATTGCTACTATACTCGTTATAAATTTTGTTCAGTATTGGTTGGTTGCTTTTGATATAGAAGGCCTTGAGAATTTGAAGTTTTTGTTTATTATTTTCATGGTGTAGTATATTGTTGTCGACAAGTATTTTCCTGTATCGTGAAAGTGAACAAGAATGTGTTTTTAAATGTTGTGCAATAGAATCTTGATAATGTTGTGGTTGTCAAGCCAATATATGTACTTACTTTTTTTGTCAGAGATACAATCTCCCAAAGGACATTTAAACTGATATACAAGGTAACCAAAAAAGTTCTGTCCGTTTTTAAAGGAAAAAAACGCTTCACAGTATGTGTAACTTATATTTAGTCTTCAAAGTAATCGCCATCGGCATCCACCACCTTCTGCCAACGTGTCTCCAGCTGTTCAATGCCCTTGCGGTAGAACTCGGGGGGGCGGTGACGCAAAGAAGTCCGTGAGGGCTTTGCGCAAGTCTGCTTCATTGGTGAAGGATTTCCCACGAAGATGATTATCCAGGGAGTGGAAGAGGTGGTAATCGGATGGCGCAAGGTCAGGTGAATAAGGTGGATGGCACAAAGTCTCCCACCCAAGTTGCTGTATGGTATCCCTGACCATTCGCGCGACATGCGGCCTGGCGTTGTCATGGAGGAAAAGCACACCTTTGCGATTCACCAGTGCTGGCTCCTTCTGGTGCAATGCCTGTTGCACACGTTTCAATTGCTGCGAGTATAGGTCTCCAGTGACCGTTTGGCCCGTTGGTAGCAGTTCATAATGAACCACATGACGATCTGTCCACCAGACACAAAGCATAATCTTGCCTGGGTGCATAGGCGGTGTGAGGGACAGCATCCTGAGGAGACAACCAATGTCTGGAACGCTTGGGAGTTTTGTACAGAACCCACTTTTCATCACTGGTAAGCACTCGATTGAATAAGGATGCGGTACGATGGCGAGAAAGCAGCGATATGCAGGCTGCCACTCGTTGTCCCTTGTGGACCTCCAACAGCGTTTGCGGAACCCACTTGCTCAGTTTGTACGTCTTACCTAGGCGGTGCAGGTGAAGTCTGTTTCATCGGAAACGTTGAACTGTCTTGCAATTTCACCACACATTAGACTACTGTCCTCTTCAATGGCCGCCTTCAGGACTCCGTCATTCAAGACCTGTGGTCGTCCACTGCGAGGCTCATCATGGAGAGACAAATCTCCTGACTTGAATTTTCGAAACCAACGCCTTGCAGTACGTCCATCCACAGCACTATCCCCAAACGCTTGACATATGCGGCGACTTGAGCAGCTGCTGATAAGCCCACTTTGAAGTCGTAAAGCAAACAGCCCCGAACGAGATCTCTAGACACTACCATCCTTCTCACAGCTGTCCGGCTTATAACTGATGGCCGGGCATGGTGCGCGTTTTTTATAAGGTCTGATGTTCCTACTTCCGGCTGTCCGAATTTAAAAACAATTGCTACACGCATTTCGTATATATTTCAACTTTATTGAATGACTAATCAAAAAACGGACAGAACTTTTTTGGTTACCTTGTACAATGTTGGTCTTTTCCAAAACACTAGTTGACAGAGAAGAGTTACTGCATATGATTAAGTTGGTTGTATTAAATTTAGTATATTATACAATTAGTTTTATTTTTTACTGTGATCAGTGGAGAATATATCAATGATGCAATTAGGAAAGTCATTATTAATGAAAGTTTGTTTCATGCTTTTTAATTCAGTGCAGAAAAGTTTTTTCACAGATGAGTTAACTTTTGCATGGTTCATTAAATTTTTTATAATAGTTTTTTGTAATAGTCAGGACATTCACTTTTATAGTTCAGCATACATATGTTTATGCTGGTTGTTTTTCTATGGCAAAGTAGTAAATGCATTATTATTAGTGTCTCTCAATACATCAAGCAAAGGGATTTTATTGTTACGTTCATATGTGAAGTTAAGAATGGAGTTTTTTTTTTAATTTTCTTATAGTTCACATATTTCATCTGTTTTTAACTAAAATGGGGATATCATGGAAGGTATTTTAGTGGCATTAAATCTCTTATTTTCAAGGTTAGTCGCGTAGAAGTTACTAAACGTTGGACCGAGAACTGAACCCATGGAAATGCCATGAAGTTCTACGTGGATATTATTTTGGTTCTCAGAGAAGTGAATCTCAGTGGTGCAAGTCAAAATTAGTTTTCGTAATATATTAGGTTTGATTTTTAGCAGAAGGGGAGATGGACCGTTGTAAATCTTCTTTCTAATTATATCAATCGTTTCTTTAACTTGGACGTTGGTAAATAAACTTTTAACATCAAGTGAGGTGATGGTTTCATTATTAAATTTTTGTTTTTGTGAGTTGCTTTAATACTGTATTTACTAGGTATGTATGGTGTAATGAGCTGCTTCATGATTTTGGTCAATTGGTAAACCAGAGTGGGGATTTGGGATATAATGGGATAGCACGTTCCTTGATGAATTTAACATCAAAAAAGATAATTAGAGAACTAGAAAGAATTATTATAAAAAAAAAAAAATAAAAAAAACTATCTGTATACACAGACACACACATACACACACACACACACACACACTCGACTCTCCCATCAAATTCAACATATGAGGGTCAAGCAGATCAGTTCCTAGGAAACTGACAGCCCGACACCTACACATAAGATTTGATTATAGTGGTGAAGGTTTTGTGCAGAACCATCCACACTTTTTGAAGGGCTGAATACAGACAACTCTGAATTCAAAACCTGCGGAAGGTCGTTTGGGGACCTTGTGGCAGTTAGTGCACCAGGTCTCTGTATTCGGCCCTTCAAAAAGTGTGGATGGTCCTGCACGAAACCATCACCACTATAACCAAATCTCATGTGCTCAATATCAGAGATAGAGCGTGTGTAAATATAAAAGTGAACATAGAAATCAACACTTAGAGGTGACAGTCTGTTTCATGCTAGTACAATCGTCATCACAAAACCTGCGGAGGGTCGTTTGGGGGACGCTGTGGCACGTAGTGCACCAGGTCTCTGTATTCGGACTGTCAGTTTCCTAGGAACTGATCTGCTTGACCTATATAATATATATATATATATATATACATACAAGGCAAAAGTAGGCAAAGCAACAGCAATGAGACAAAAAGTTCATGATCTAAGAATAGTGTTAACACACATGGGATACTGACAAGTGATCGCAGTGTTCCGATTTCAAGGCAAGGAAGAATAACAATATGGCCAATGAGACTGAGAAGTGGTCAATTTTATTGGCTAGGAAGAAATCCCATCATGCATCTATATGGTTTGCCTGTATATTTTATGGGGGAGGGGGGTATGTTTTTGCAGTCATTCCAACTTGGATTGGAACAAACAAAACAAAATATAAAATAAATACAGACAACAGCAACAAGAAAAATTCAAAGAAATACTTTAATTCTCATTTTTGTTATTTTTTAAGTTCAACACAATTTTGCATCTGATCACTGTCACTAAATAAAAGTAATTAACAAGAGTATGACTTTTTTTTGCCTAAAGTTTTTGTAGAATCAATGTTCTAATTCTGGTTTTCCATACTTCTTTTCCCATGATTTTATATAGTCTTCTTTCCGAATGTCTCGCTGAGCAAAATATTCTGGGTAGCGGGCTTTTTCTTGAGGTGTCCACGTATCTAATATCTGCAAGTAAAATAAAAAGCAAAAAGTAATGGAAAGTTATCATTCAAAGAAAAACACGGGGTGAGGGGTGATAAAATATGTCCATCTTAGATGCAAAGTTTGGTAAGGATTTAGTATTATCACACACTAGAATAGATCTGTATCTGCTGCAAGTATCCATTCTTCAGGAATATCATAAAGCTGAGGCACTTAGGTCATGAAACTTGAGAAAAATGTTGATACTCACCTGTTCTATCCTGAACTATGAATATTTTTTTATCTGAATTCCTGAGGTGAGATGTAACGGTGGGATGTGTTATTTCAGACTAGCTTCTTCTTCTTTATTGTTATTCTTACTTTGTTTCATTTGTGATTACTATCTCTTCAAACATTTTGAACTTTTCAACGAAGAAAAAAGACTCAATGCAGGGCTACAATTTTGGCTTTTAAAGATTTTCTAGCACTCAAAAGCAGAAGGGGGTGTCATAAGAAGAAGAAATTTTTAATTATCAAACTGTTGGGAAAAGAGAATAGAATCAAATGAAGCAGATTTTGATTGAAAAGATAATTCTTTAAAATGTAGTACAAGTTGTACTCCTTTCATAGCAACCTTTGATAATACTTAGCCATATCACTACTAACACCATCTTGCTGACAAATTTGTTTTTTTTTAAGGTCCATGTTTAAATGTTTGGTTTAAACTTCAAATCATGCTTTAATTGGTACCGCCAAACATTTAGTAAGAGAGCATAGCATGATGAAAAAGGGCCCCAAACTTGATAAAAGCAAAGTTTTATCATTCAATGTTTTCAATGTTTATGTTATTAGAAAGAAGAGAGGAAAGACCAAAGTAGAAGTATTTTTTGATTACTTTATTAAATTTTTTAATCCTTTCTAGCACATTTTAAAATTTTAAATCAGCTGATATTCCTCAAATAAAGTTTCAGAAAGGATATTTTATTTTTGGAACAAGATTTTTTAATAAAGAGAATTACACTGTGATGAAAGATGTCTAAAAAAAGTGTGTCAATCCGCTATTTTAGCAAAAAAAAAAAAAAAAAAAAAAAACTCCTTCCAGTCAATTTAAATCCAGTTTGAAATTTAAAGTATTTTGCTTATTGTAAATATAAAATTTAATCTTAGCTTGAAATTTTATTTGTATATTACTTATGAATAGATTTCAGAATATTTGATTCTTATCAAAAAGAAAAAAACATTGAATCGAACTTGCAGTCAGGTTAGAAACTAATAAATTACAGCTCAGACCAGAGTTTGGAACGAAATTGAAGAATTCTACTGGCAAACTCATGAACTAATGGTGGCAGATTCAAAACATGTTAAACAATTGAAGTTAAGAAAGCAGAGATTGCTGAAGGAAATGGGATTTTATTTCCTTCTTCATTGTGGCCAGTTTCATACAAAACAATATGAACATATTAAATTATTATAATCAGCTAGAATAAAATTTAGATAATAATTAGTATATATATATATATATATGTGAACATAGAAGTCAACACTTAGAGGTGACAGTCTGTTTCATGCTAGATGCAATCGTCGGGTGATGACGATTGCACTAGCATGAAACAGACTGTCGCCTCTAAGTGTTGACTTCTATGTTCACTTTTATATTTACACACGCTCTATCTCTGATATTGAGCACTTTACCCCATAAATATAGCACACTTTATGACTATATTTCTTCATATACATATATATATATATATATATATATATATCTTGTCATCCTTTGACCTCCTTATGGTTAGTCAGAACTCCATGGACAATACCTTTCCACACTGTTTGGTTCTATATTGCTGCCCCCAGATCCCCAATGTCCAACCCAGATTCCTGAGTTATGGTGTCTGGGAAAGTCAATTTTTGTGAGAAAATACTCCCAGAAGGACCAGAAGGATGCCAAAAGAGTAAGGATGAAGCAACTTTTCTGTCTGCTAGGTGGCAGTAGCCAACAAACTGTAGTCGTTTTTGCTTGAGCCTATATATATATATATATTGATTTGCAAACGTTCTTTAAGACAAATATTATTAAAGACAACAGATATTTTGTGTCAATTATAATGATTTGACTTTTCCAGATTATGAATAATCCTCCTTTTCAGACAAAGAGGAAATTCTGTCAGAAATTGTTCAAAGTTAATTTTGGAAGAAAAATATAAGAAATATAGTCCAAACTTTCGACTTCCTTAAGTCATCATCAGGGTAGGTAAAGACAATGGGTGAGTTTTGTAGAACTAATGAGAGTTGTGATGTAAGCAAAGACTGTTGTGATGTGTGCAAGGTTTTTTAATATACATTTGAGGATGTGAGCCCTTAAATTATATATAGATACATAAATAATTAGTCCCATGGTATTTTATGTGCGAGATGAAACCTTTTCAAATATTTTCTAACTACACAATTTAAAAAAAAAAAAAAATTTGTGAAACGTTACTAAGCAAAATTTCTCCTGTCATAGCTCTCTCAAAGTTTTTTTCACATCTGCACATAGTTTCGTATCTAAATGTAAACAAAGAGAATTTTTAGAATGGATTTTTAATTCATCTGACAGTTTTGTATCCCTTTAAAAGTTTTTTTGTTTTTTGGGGTTTTTTAATGGATACTCATATTTGCGGAGATGTTCCGTTTATTTATTAAACAGTATATTTATTTATTTTCACATTACCCCCGCCTGAATACTGAATCCCACATAAAATAAATAAATAAATAATTCAATGAAAACTTTAGCTAAGAACTAAAGATGATTATTGGAGACTCACTAAGGTTCGGAAAGTTCAACTTTACACTAAACAACAAAAATCAAGTGAGTCAAATATAACCAATGTTTTTCCAATACATTTTTTTTTTTTACTTTGTGTATAAAGCAGGAGGAAAAACAGAATCTTTCCTTTTTCTTTCATTAATCAAGTTCAAAAATGTCTTTTTCTTATTTTTCAATATGTTTTTAAGGATGTTGTGTTAAAATCATTTTACAAATTAGCTTAGTTAGCTGCCAAAGTTTTCAAAGTTGAGAATAGCAAGAGCAACATAAGCAAAATAAGATCTGCCACTCTCCGATTTATGTATCAATTGGAATTATCACCTTTCCTTAACATTTTACAAAAACATTTCTTGTGTGTGTTATCAACAACTTCATTCATTTTGGAAAACACTGCTTTGAGAATAATTTTGTTTTTTTGCTTTTTATAATTTTAAAATCCTTATTTTCTTATATTGATCATTGCTGAACTTAACATATTACAAAACAGAGCCAGATGTCGTGGGTGGAGTTAGACATAGAAATAGGGTTTTGTGCTCATCTTACGAGGCTAGTTTGCCTTGAAAATAAACATGTAAAACACTGTCAGCTGTAAGAAATACATAGTCTTTTAGTTTGATATAAACTATCAGTATTTATTTTTATGTGTTTATGTATTTTTTATGTTTTCTTACAGCTGACAGTGTTTTACATGTTTATTTAGGGGTGTTATCTTATGAGAACAATTTATTATACAAGAAAACTAAACCTACAATAATATACTGAAAACTTTCTCGGTTTGAGGCTTGGAAATTATGTTAAGTCAAGAAAGAGAAAAAAACTAACCCAACAAACAGACCAAAATAGAAATTTAATAAGATTAGTTTGATACAATACCAAATCAGAAGAAGAAGACTAGAAAGACTGTGCTACGCCAATATTCAATGAAATAGGTAACTATTTAGGTTATTATTTTCGTTACAAATGAACGTGTTTTCACTAATCTTTCCAGAGAATGAATTGCTTCTTCGTCATATAATATAGCAAGGGACGTAACTCTGTATGTTTTCTGATTAGGAATTTATAAAACATGTTTTTCTTTTTTTTTTCAATGAACTGTTTACCTTGTGTTTAATTGGGGGGGTTTTAATGGTAGGATTAAGAGCCTTACAAAAAAAAAAACAACAAGAATTCTGTTTCCTAAAATATTCACTATTATTAACAATTCTGGAATAAACCAAAGAGTTATGTCCCTTGCTAGATTGTATGTTGAAAAATGTTCACGATTTTGTCCTGTGAAAGGTTATCACTTTCAACAGAAAAAGAAATACACCAATTGATTTCTGTTTGGATTCAACAGAAATCATTAGCATTATTCTCTTACTAATATTATTGATTATTACTGCATTTATTCGTGATAATTTTGATCAATACACTCTCCATCATCACCACTGCTACTATGACTACAATTTAACTGCCTCTTAGTTTTGCTTTCTAACCCGGCACACTGACAGACAAATGCAAACTGCAACGGTTAAAGCAAACAGCACAAAATTGAAAATGAAGTAGTTCCAACTGGAACTTTAAATTGTGTTGCACTCTTCGGGACCTGTCTTTCATGAATGACTATCATGGTAACCATTTTAGTCGTAAAGTGATTTTTTTTATAATAGTGGTCACCTTGTACAAGGCCCAAGAGCCACTCTAGGTCGAGGGCTACAGAGTAAGAAAGTACAAATCTATAGACATTCTAACGCCCCCTTTTCTGATTCTTTACATTGTTTTACTATTTAGCAATAGTAGTCAAAATATTTCAGCTTGGAAGTAATAAAAATGATACATGTTATTCTGCTTTCACAATTGAATACATGGTAGATGATACTCAGCTTTTGTGCATATACATGTTTGTGTGGAGGCAGTGATATGTTATGGTTCTGTTAACGTTATATTTTGGAATCGAGTTTGATTTAAGAAATTGTAGGATGGCTTAATGTCATGAAAGTTCTTTTATATTGGTTCTTTGGTAGTATTCGAAAAAGATTTGGGTGAAGTTGCTACAATTTGGTAGCATGTGCATATTGTCAGTCATTTTACTATAACTATGTATTGCTGGTAATGTTTTATATGTACTGATGGTATTTTTATACTTTCATAGTGTTTTGTTTTTGTTTGGGGAGGTTCATTATTTGCCCATAGCTGGGACCCTAACAGGTGTTATCATCCAGTGTCGGGGTAGACCTGGGAACAATAACAATTAAGAGGTGGTTCCACACTCCTCACAGCCTCCAATCTCTCGATCAGAGGCCATGCTGCTGGATGTAGTTTATCATCATACCCAGGACTATTCAACTGTGTCCAATGAGAAAGAAAGATGTAGAAAGTATAAAGGAGTGGTATGAGAGAAATCTGACTTACCCAATCAGGCATATGAGGGTCACGACCATAACAAATTCCTCCAGGAGAATGGGCATCTACAAAAGCAATAAAAGAAACAGATTAAATTAGCATTTATAAATTCTTGCAACAATCTAGAAATATAGCAAAGGTTTCAACCCATAACAACTGTTTGTAAAATCTTTAGAATTATAAAATTTTCACTGAACACTGAGTAAGAATATTCTGTCATAATTCCGTTTAAATTAAAAAGGAATGACTTGGATGAAATTTCCCAAGCTTCATTCAACCTATATTTGTAGAAGAATTTCAATTAAAATGTCCCTTTCTTGTACACTTATTACAGCTACACAGCTACATATGCTGGCTGATTCATTCTACTACGATAAGGCACAGCATCAGAAAAGAAACATGCCTTACTGTTTGTTTAACGGCATATCAACTCCTCATGGGTCATTTAATGCCAAAATTGGCTTTTCTTGGGAGCATTAATAATTTCTTTTACAAAAATGTATTGCTGGTAATATTTTACTATGAAAATGTAATTTTATACTTTCATAGTGTTTTTTGTTTTTTTTTGGTGGGGAGGGTCACTATTTGCCCACAGTTTGTAGTCATTGCTCAAATAATTGACATGACAACATCGATCCTTTCTATGCCGTACCTGGTCAAATGAACATTGTCACATGATGTAATAAGACTGGCCTATGTTACCTGGGCAGACAGAATTACATCTCCAGATCTTTTGACCGAAAAATAAAGTTCATATATAGAAGAGAGCATGAATCTATGGATGCAGCCTGTCAGCAGGATGTTGTGCTAGTTTTCTTTTGAGGGGGGGCTGCTCTGTAAGGGTTTGGCCGATTTGGGAGTATTTTGGAGTTTGATTCAGTCTTGGCAGGTGTAACGTACACAAAAATATTGTTTCAGGCAACTTGCACCCCATTAAGATTGCTATGTTTTTTTTTGGGGGGGGCAGTTTGTTCCAACAAGATAACACTGCCATTGTGCGTGGGTAACATGAAATAGATTCCAGAAACACTCAATTGATTTCCATGTATTCCATTGGCCCGTGCTGACCAGATTTAAACCCTGCAAGTCCAACAAACAAATTAGTTATAGACAGCCCTGGAATGTGCTTGGAGACATCTACCAACACAACTTCTAGACTCCATATCATGCCATATAGCTGCAATTATTTAGACAAAGGGAGGAGCTACATCTAATTTGGTAGTTGTCACTTATATTTTGGACCCTTCAGTTTAATACACAGTGACTTAAAACTATCTTGATAACACCAAATCTTGTAGTGTCAAAAATCTTACATTACAACCTAATTACAAACAGTGTGAGACAACCTTCTTCAGGTGGTATACATTGGAATTTTGAACCAGGCCCTTTATTTAGTCCATGTGGGTAGATTGTTCTAGTTCCACATGCCATGCCTTTTCTGGATAGCTCAGATTCAGTTAATTCCCTTTAGTAACTCAATTCTCCAAATTTTTTTCCTCTCTTCTGTGGCCAGGTATTGAACTCTCAACTCTTTGGATTAAATCACTCTTTGCATTATTCAACCAATGCTTTTATCCACTGAGCCATGTGTCCTTGAACGTTGTGATTATGACAATAAAGATGAGGACAACAGTTCGAACAATGTAAATAGTTACAATACCTCATCTCAGAAATATAGAGAAACACTGTGAAAGTTTTAAGTTAGTTTTAGAAAACATTATTTGACCAAAACTTTTATATTTACTGATGGAAAAGCACAGGCCACATACTTTTGAAATTCAGTTTTATTTGAAAAATTGCATACATTTTTATACATAAATATTTGTCTTTAAAATATTTTTTTTTAGTTTGGAAAACCAAAACAGAATCTGCTGACTGTGCTATATAAAAATAAATGTCTACTTTTGTATGCTGAAAAGAAGGAGGAAAGAAATAAGGTACGCCAAAATCAACTCCTATTTTTCAAAAATGTTCTCCATAGGAAGCAAATTATCTTTGTTATTTTTAGCACCACACCTTTTTTCTGGGGAAGGGAAGTTATATAACAAATTTATCCCATTTAGCCAACATCTTATTTCGTTGGTCCACAAACATCTTTCAACAGGAGAGATTTTTTTATTCGACAGTTGCTCCCCTTTGACCATATCATAAGAACATTCCAAAGATTCAAACAATTTCATCTTTGAATTCAAGAAAGGAAGAAATATGATTATGAAAAAAAGTCAAAAGTGGTTCTTTTCATAGTCACTTTTTGAAAGAAGTTTAATCAGTTCTTTGAGAATCTATTTTTGTCAAAGTCCAAAATCAGACTCCATTTTGGGCCTGAAGAAAAGGTTTCTATTTATGCCTAATTGTACAAGGACGGATGTGGTTTCATTGAACAATTGACAAATTTTCCTTCAAAGGAATTGTCACAAACAGTTAAAAAAAGAAAATAAAAAACGTTCGCATGTTTAAGCTTCATGCTCAAAAAAAAAAAAAAAAAAAAAAATTGTCAAAAGGACGTTTTTTTTCTGTGGACACCATTATAACTTTAAAATACCAAGACTTCCTTGGCAAATGTTTAATTACGAGATTATAAAAATATGTGAACTGTGTGATATTTATTATTTACTATTTTATAGATTTATTATTCATCATTTTATAAAAGAAAGAAATTTGAAAAGAAATCTTTTTATTCAAAAATGTATAAAAACCTACAAAATTTTCAGTGAATTGTGTTTTTTGGAATGGTTGGCAAAACATTAGCTAATTGTCAATTGATTCAAACTTTATAAAATGGTAAATAATAAGGATTTCCTTAGAGTTAGTCCACATATTTTTATGATTTAGTAAATGTTGATAAAATTATGAATAAAAAAATTGTTTTCTTATTTTTTCTTTATAAATAGGCAAATGATAAACTTTGCATTGTATTAGTAAGTTCATATTTTTCGAATTTTGTCAATATAAAAGGATTCTTGTAAATAAACAATCTAATAAATACATAGTGTTTAATATTTTTGTTCAAAATGCTCATAGAAAATGTATAAATTCACTTTCACATGTCTGGGTTTTACTAAAATTTAATACAAAATTATAGTGACATCAAGGAAAAATTGTCCTTTTGACACACCGTGTTTTCCTTTGACACATTGTTTTATTGTGGCCATGAAGATTAAACTTTGCCAGAACATTTATTCAAATCTCAGTACAAATGATTATTTTTTGTTAAGAGTCAGAAATTTTTTTTGTACACATTTTTAGTAAAATTTATGCAAATCTATCATTAAAAACAAATTTATGATGCACACTGGATTAATATATTTGTAAAATGAAGTTTTTCTATCAAATTTAAAAAAATAAAAATAAATAAATAAATAAAAAAAAGAACTCATTTTTCTTCTTCCTTTACTTATACATGACATCCTGGGTATGACGATAAACTACATCCAGCAGCAAAGCCTCCAATTGGGAGGTTTTCGGGAGTGTGGAACCACCTCTTAATTGCTGTTGTTCACAGGTCCATCCTGACCTGAGGTGGTAGCACCTGTTAGGATCCCAGGTAAGGATAAATAGTTAACCACCAAACTGGGGTCAAAACACTTTGAAAATTTAAAAAATACATTTTTATTGTAAAAACACCAACAATACAGTTGCAAACTTAAAAAAATCATCAGCAATACATTTTTTTGTAAAAGAAATTACTAATGCTTCTAAGAAAATTAAAATTCAGCATTAAATGACCCATAAGGATTTGATATGCCATTAAATAAACAAAAAAACAAAAACATTTCTTACAGTTATCTCCATGTTGGAATGGTATTACACCTAATTTCCAACTCACAACTGCTAAGTGGTTGCTTCTTTACTAAAATAAGCCTCAAGGGCGTGCAACATTAGGATGTCAGTTTGCTGATGGTAGTTTTTCTTTAATAATATTTTGGAAATAGATTTTTATATTTTTGTGATTTTGCTATAAAATTATAAAACAAAAAAACAAACAATCATTTGGATGAAAAAGTGAATGCCACATTTGTTTTCACTACTAAGTATGTTTTCTTTGAAAAAGTAAAAACCAGCCTTTCTAAAATTTAATCCAAGAATAACTTTGGCAATAAAGAGATCAATTTGAAAATGTGATTAAGGCAGGGATATGCAGTCATATACAGAAGGAGGCAGAATATTTAAAAGCTTCTTCTGGTTTTTATGAAAAGAAATTAAGGATTCATTCATTGAACAAGCAGAAAAAAATTCAAAGATTTCTTGCAAGTCGAAACAACTGAGAGTATAGAATATAGTTTTTACCCTAGGTTTCTTCTCAGAACATGGAAATAGCTTACAATGTTACAGACAAAAACAGAATATATCAGGTTGTGCCAGAAACAGAATATTTTAGGTTGATACCAAATATTTTCCATGGCTTTCTATGACCTTTTCATACTTCTCAGCTAAATTATGTATTCCATCATAAAACGATGCTTTAAACTTGTTTGAACTTCTGACCAGACAAGGAATGAAACGTGATTTTCTGAAGGTGATGGGTCTGCAGAAAATACTGAATGTGGAAAAATAATTAGCTGTATTGCATCAGCAGCTACAACATGTTATCATTATGCAGCAAAATCCCAAGGTCAATTTTCTTGTCCAGAAATCTGTACAGTAAAAATTCCTCACTTGACTAAATATATAGTTTAAAATTATTTTTTAAAAATTAAAAAAAAAAAAAATGAATAACATCTAATTTTTCCCTGACTTTGATAAAATCCACAGGTATGGTTGAAGGCACTTGATTATAAACATTTGGATACTATTTACTGATAGGCATTCTCTTATAACTAAATTTTTAAAAAAGTGAACTAAAGATATTTTTTGGCAAATTTACACCTTTGTGCCACTATAAAAAAAATTAAAAAAAGATTAAAATGATAGTTTTTCCATTGTCACTGTTATTATTTTAACTATCTTCACTCTTCAGCAATATTTATTGTTTGAAAATGCGATGATTAAAATTGTAATAAAAGCTAAACATATGATGACACTGAATTTTTTGTTCTTGAGAATTTACAACAAAAATAATAAATGCTATTTAATTATTAGATTGTTTATTTACAAGAATAATTTTATATTTACAACATTCTAAAAACTAATACAATGGAATATTTTTATTTACCAATTTATATAGAAATGAATATGAAAACAATTTCCTATTCATAAATTTATAAAAATTTACTAGATTATTGAAATATATGAACCAACTATAAGGAAATCCTTATTATTTACCATTTTATAAAGTTTGTATCAATTGGCAATTAGCCATTCCAATAAACAATCTAATAAAGTGTTTATTGTTTTTGTTGTCAATTCTCAAAAACAAAGAAAATGTATAAAGTCATTTTCATATGTTTAAGTTTAATTACAATTCTAATCATTGTTTTTTTTTTAAATAAACATTGCCAAGCAGTGAAGGTAGTTAAAATAATAGCAGCGTCAAGGGAAAAATTGTCCTTTTAACATTCCAATTTTTTCCCAAGCACAAAGTCCAAATTTGCTGATTTTTTTTTTCAAATTCTTTGCTGATAGTTTTTATTAATAATTATCAGTTTTGTATTAATTAAATAAACTGAATGCCTTACATTTGAATGGCTGTGGATGCTGATATTTCCAGAGGAGATAGTTCCCTTCATTAATCAATTTTTTGACTTTCTTCAGGTCCATTTCATCTTTGTTCTTATCAAACTTATCTCTTAGTAAAACACTTTCATATCTCAGCTGAATTCTGAAAATAAATAAAGCAAATATAAAAGAAAAAGCAAATAGTAATCCTGAAGGTAATTCACTGAGAATATTTGCAGCAAAAGTCAGATCAAACCAAGAATTTAGTATTGCAGCCATATCTGGGCCAGTACTGCCCAGTCCTCACTGTCCAGCCATTTAGCTAATATGAATTGTTCACATGCAAATTCAACATTTCCCATCCTCTCTAACCAATTAAATGTTCTCCCCCAATCTCAAATGGAACTCGTTTATACAATTCATTGTTAAAGAGGCTGGAAAAATGGTCGGTTTCTTATACCGCTCCAGGAAGTACCTGACTCCTCCTGCCACACTTTCTTTCCAAGAGTCAGATCAGACCAAATCTATAGGCATGGAATATTGCTGACAAATCTGGGCCGGTGTTGATCAATTCTCATTTTCCAGCCTTGTCAGAGTTCAAGAGCAATTACACAGCCTTGTGGGTGATGAATTATTTTCTACCAAAAAACCGCTCCCCCACAGAGGAAACATTACTAGCCTCTCGATACTCTATCATTATTACCATAACGAATGCTGAAACTAGTTACATTCCTTATTCCCTTCATTTGGTAAAGAGTAAGTCTCCCTCAGCTTCTTCCTGAAAACTGTTACTACTTTGTGAAATAGACTTGCCTGACCACTACAATCAAGACCTCTTCAAGTTCAGGGTCAACAGATATTTATCCTACATATCCTCACATATGTACTTCTTCCTTCCTCCTCTCTTATAACAATCTCACTTAGTAACCCTCGGCCTTGAGTGAAGTAAAAAAAAAAAAGATTTTACATTTCATGAACTTCATACCCTCGACCTGTCAAAATTACGAATCAGTATTTTATTGAAAAAAATATGAAGACTAAAACCAGTATCAAGCATTTGACTGGAAGAAACTTCATCCCGTCAATGAATGTGGTGTCTGGTCTGAGCTGCAACATAACAAAATTAATGTATTACAAAAATAAAAGAGCTAAAAAGAACTGATTTGTTAGGATTCTAATTAATGTATTAATGAATTTGTCATGCAACTTTTAATAGACAGCATTTCAAGTTGGAATCTGTTTTCTTTTAATAAAAAGTTTATACAATTTAGATGAAAAATGAACGAAAAGCGTCAGCCTGTTACAAATACTTCATCCATTTAAAAGACATAAAATTGTTAGAAACCAAACAAAATATTTATTAAATCCAGGCCCCAAAATCCTAATTATCTGAACAATTTATTTTTGACACACATATAACTTCCAACACTATTATAGTAGTCACTTTATATTTAAAATAGATGATCCATTTCTATTTATTAAATAGTGTGTGTTACATCCATCAGGTTGTGCATTCTAGAAATCTTAAAGAAAATAGAGCCTTGCTTAATGTGATGTTCTCAGTGGCTTAGTGGTAAAGTATACTGAATCAAACAGTGGTTTCCCCTACAAAGGGAGATGCAAGTTCATTACTAAGATTTCTCAAATGCACAGGATAATAGATGTAATATACACATGGGTTATTAAAAGAAAATGGAGTGTCTATTTCAAATATAAATTCTCCATTATAACAGCTTTTGAAGTAAATGTCAGATTAAAAATAAATCCATTAATTCTTTAGAAATATATATGAAGAAATATAGTTTTAAGGTGTGATATATTTATGGGATAAAGTGCTCAATATCAGAGATAGAGCGTATCTAAATATAAATATAAAAGTGAACATTGAAGTCAACACTCAGAGGCGACAAGCTGTTTCATGCTGGATGCAATCGTCAGGCCGCGAAACTATAAATATATAAATTTGCGGCCTAAGGATTGCGTCCAGCATAAAACAGCCAGTCGCCTCTGAGTGTTGACTTCAGTGTTCACTATTATATATATATATATATATATATATATATAGTGAACCTTATTTGTATGTATTGCAATCCACTATTTTTACATGTGATCTTTTCTGCTAATTCACCCCAAATGTAAAGTTACTTATTGCAAATATTAATTCATCCCAAGAAATTATGAATTTTTTAAATCAAAGTTTGTTTTTTATTAAATTTTCAGCATTCCTTTGAAATTATAAATTAAAATTTGTTTAGCTTGTCATGAAGTTGCTGGAGTTGATACAAAAATGCAACTGCAAGGAGAGTGGCGTTTTTGTTTCTTACACATAGTAAATATTCTTCCTACGTCAATGAAATCCTCTTCTAAAGGACATGATATGAGTTTGAGCTTAACAGATCGATAGGATAGATAGATGGTTCTGCCGTATCAGTGAATGTTGTGAAGAGAAGTCGCTAAGGAAAGGGAATTGGCTCCAAGGGTCATGACTCCCCTTCCATAAAATCATATTAGTTATTTCTGGTCAAAGAATATAGCCACTATAAACTTTTGTGAAGAACTTGAGATGAATCATTGCACCATTGTGGGTTTTTTAAAAACTTATTTCAATGACATTTAGTAAGTTTATGAGGGGAATGCTGAAAAGCTATCGGTCTGAACACAAAGAAATTCCAAAATACTTCTAATATTAAGTCATTTGTTTGAGCTGATAACTTTTCAGCACCCCCTACATATATGTGTATGTTGTGTCCCGTTATGCCCCACTCGTTGATCGCAGCAGCAACAACAAATAAAATAACCAAAAATCTTTTCCTTAGGCAATTTTTCCTTATTATGTTCACGAATTTCCCCTTTAATAAAAATGAAAATATTTCATATAAGCTTGTATATAAAATAAGTATCAAGAATGCCAGGTAAACATAAACATCTATTCATATAAAGGAAAAATTTTAAAAAAACAAAACAAGGTTACAAAAGTGACCTTGCTTTACGTTGAAAAATACATGCCGAAAAGACAATAAATAATTTAGCAATACGGCATACTGATATGGATTTAAATGTAAGGATATTATTTTAGAGATTTTACCTATTGCTTGCATAGTACGATTGAATTAATCGAAGACTATCTTTGTAGAGTTTTCGCACTTTTTGAGCATGGGACAAAACACCACTCTGCAAGTACGCCATGATTGCTGCTCGTCCGAAGACTTCCGTTACGTCACTTCCTCTAACTCTCCGCAGATTGATTCATTTTCTAAGCTTAGCTTCGTACAGTCAATCTTTGAAGTTGGAAGACTTCTTGTTTCGGAAAATAATTAAAAAATCGTGGCTTGTGGCATTGTTAATTCTAGATAGGTATTCGGTTGGCTGAGTTTTTTTACGACATATCAAGATTTCTTGTGGTATTTTTATATTGGGCACCTAGTGAAAATCGAACACACTACTACTCTAACTAATTAATACTTAGGTTTTTAAAGTTTTAACTAGACTAGGCTCGCTAACAATTTACCCAACATAGAACGCCTTTAGATATGCATAGTGCCATATTTTTAAGAACACTTGAGAACAATGATTATGCCTTAATTGATTTATTAAATTATCAGCAAAAAAATCCATATGCCTTTAAGACACAATTAATTAAATTATCTGAATAAACTTAACTTGTAAAAAACTATACAGTTCTGATTTTCTATTTGTCTTGGACACAAACAGATTCTTTTTTTTTTTATTGTATATTGTACAAAAACAGCGAACTCTGCCTAGGTTCTAATTAACAAACATCTGATTCTAACAACTTAATAGAATTAACAGAAAAATAATGTTTGGAAGTTTGCTATTTTTAAATGGTGAAAAGTTTGTTAAATTATTTATATAAATTTATATTACAATTATTTGCAAATAAATAAATCAGGGGAGGCAACTCTGTAATTAACGAAACTACATTTAAAATCTAAAGTTATCTTTACCTGTATTATTACACCCTCTCCCTTCAGCAAGAATCTAGTGCAGTGGTTCCCAACCTTTTTTACATGGCGGCACACTATTGAGTTCTTTAAATTTTCGCAGCACACCTATCACAAAAAATAAATATTTTCCACCCATAAAGCCTTTTTGCGATAAAATAATAAAAAACAAAGAATATTATATAAGAAGAATTTGTATTCACATAAATCAACATATCCTGTATTCAATATCAGGTATAAAAAATAATAATGATTTAATGGTGAATGTCACTGGGACAGTTGTGCCTGGTGCTTCTTGACTACTGAATTCTAAAACTGAAAAAAATAAATCTAAAAGAATTTTTATTATATTTAATTTGTTTATTGTTTGTCTTACTAAAACTTTAATTTACAACACCTATTTAATAAAAATATGTACAAAAATCTGTAAATATTGTGAACGAGATATATAGACGATAGAAACTGGTGATAAGACAATGCCTAAATTTTTAACGATTCCGATTCCTAATTGAAAAGATTAAAATGGTTAGGAAAAGGTAAAAAATGTTTGGGAATTAGGAGCATTACGTAAAACCTCACATAGTACAGTTCTGTGTTACAACTTTTTGTCTTACAACCTATGTATTTAGGAATCATTTTGGTATCGAAATCGGGTCTGAATTATTCAGCTCTGATGCCAATTCCCAGTACTTTGAAAAACTCCTGATATTCCGATTAATGACTCATGACTAATATAAACCATAATAACGCTTACCAATTAGTATGCGTGAAATGTTTAGATTCCAGAAATTCAGCGATTTTGAATTGAGCGGTGTCATCATGATTAAGAAATTGAATGTCTTTATTAAACAAAATGAAATTAAATGGCTTCTAGGTATTATCTCTTCGCGGCACACCAGTAATCATTCCGCGGCACACCAGTAATCATTCCGCGGCACACTAATGTGCCGCGGCACAGTGGTTGGGAACCACTGATCTAGTGTCATGATGGTTAAGGAGTTGAATTCACTCTTCCTTTTTTTAATTATTATTTATGTCCACATCACCAACATTACACATTCCTTGATGCAAAACACCATTCTTACTTCCAGGTTAAAGATTTTAATATTTTGTACCAAAGTTTCCATTTCAATTTTAATAAATTATTTTCAGGTTGTCTGCATTTACTAAGCTTAGTTTAATCTAGTACAAGTATGGAAAATCCCTCACAGGTAAGAATAAACTCACTATCCCTCATAACATATCATTATAGGTGTTTGAAAACAAACTTTATATAGGGATTTATTATGTTAAGTTTAGTCTGGGTGATTTGCTAGAAATTTGGTCATTCATTGCTAAGGATATATTAAGAATATAATAGCTAAGTTTTAGGTGGGAGGGGACTGTCCCTCCTCAGTCAGCACCTCCCTGTTGCACTGAAAAAGATATAGGACAAGGTTAGTCACTGGTGCTTAAAGTATTCCTACCACTCTATAAAAGAATGGTCTTATGCCATATTCCAGTTTTATGCCATATCAATAAAAGGATGTTTAAATATTTCTTTACTCAGCATAACCAGCGATCAGGTATATACAAGGTGCATCAAAAATACTTTTACAAACTTTGGGGCAAACAAGGTAAAATTTCCATATAAACAAATGTCGTCAGGGACATAAAGAATGTGTTCTTCATGGTGAAGGGTATGGGCAGATGCCAGTCTTCCTTGACTCACAGTTTGTGGTGCCATGGATCCTGTCATAGCAATGTGATGATAAACAGCAGCAAAGATTGGATGACTCAACTGCCTTCAGTCTGGAAACGCAATCTGATACAGATGTGCAGACTCGCGTCCATTATCATTTGTGCAGCCGTATGTAAAAATCATATCTGCCTGCACACGATATGACTGTCCTGCCATTGTTAAATGGAACACTTCTCAGTTAACTCACTACTACATACGTTAAACATTGAAAACAGACTAGCCACAAATGTACACAAATGAAAAATGTAACCTAGTCTACATGGCAACACAATGCCATCTACTTTAAAGTTAATAACGCAGAAATGAAGGATTTGTGGACATATGTTTATATGGACTTTTGTCCATGTTTTGATGTGAGGAACCCACTCCCAAAGTTTGTGAAAGTAATTTTGATACACCCTGTATATAAGCCTTTTTTCTAGAGATCTCTCTCCCAGACAGTACCTCCCCATTGCATTAGTAGGGTAGAGTAACGGAAATCTTTTGATGCCTGTGGCACTGTGCATTATAAAAGCATTGTGCTACATGTGACCTCTGTTAGATGATATATTGATATGTCCCAGAAAGGGATATATTTGTTCAAAGTAGCTAAGTGGTTTTGGCTACTGTAACCGAGTAGTACAATCTAGCAGGTAGCCGTAATTGACTGGTACTTGTCATAGTCGTAGGCAATATGCTTAGGCAATAGACATAGGCCAATAGGATAGTCAATCGCGTCCTACTGTACCTCTACGTCAGTCTGTATTTATGGCAGACACCAGCCAATCATATTACTGTGAGGGGGAACCCAGGTGTATGCATATTCATTACATCATATATAAATATTATATTTGATGGTATATAAAATTTGCTTAAGAAAAAAATATGGTTAAAAATCATCCAGCATTTTATAAGCAAAGTTGAAGCAGCCTATAGGCTAATTTTATCCCTAATGCTCACTACCCAATCCAAACGAGCCTCTCACTGCTCTATCTCTACTTCCATGGAAAGTGCTTGGATGAACTACACATTCCTTGGTTCCATCAGAGCTAATCTTCATGGCTAGGACCTGCCGTCCCACTTACAATGTAGCAAACCACACACATTCCTTCTGTATTCCATCGGTGAGAAGTAAGTTCCACTTGTACAGATTCTTCCCTCAAATCACTACTTTATGGAATAACCGTTATCTTCCCCTCCTATCCATATAAACTCCTCCTTAACATAACCATCTGCCTTGAGTGGCCCCAGGGCTTTGTACAGAGTGGAACTTACTGCAAAAAAAAAACTCTGTAATGGTATTATTTTCTAAAAAAATATTAATGATCGAGAGAGCAGTACACCAACAAAGTGATGCAGGGGTAAATTATACAAAGCCCAATATATCCATCATGAGACCCAAAATGATAAGTGTATACCAAATGAGCACGATATAGAGACAAGTTTTGATAAAAGCACATAAACTTACAGGTGTGGTTCAGTTAGAAATACCTTCAGGTTGGGTAACCCAGTCTGCTCAAATGGTCTCTGATTGAGGGTGTGTTGGGATCTGTCTACCCAGGTTTTTGTTGCTGTCTGAGTGTCAGGATACCAGACATTTAACAACAATAACAACACATCTTTTAAATGAAACACATAAAAGGTTTTTTTGTGAAGGAAAAGTAGAAGCAGAACATCAGTTGAAATAACATTTATAGATTCTTTTTGGAAATATACAATAACAATAAAATGTTCAATTTTCCTTGCAGTGAAGTTTGTTTTATTAAGTAACTAAGTGTTCTTAGTGTGGTGTGAAGTGTATCAACAGACTTACTTTATGATGGTCAGTCTAATATATTTGTGAGTTTGTAGAAAAAGCCTTAATAGGCAGTTGCTGGCTCATCTCTTCCATTGTGTATATGTGTGTGGGTGTCTGCAAATATAGATCAAACTGGCCTCCATAATTGTTTTGAGCTTTGAGAAGGTATTTTTATATCTGTAAGAGGATCCAAAATCTAATTTCACACAGAGGTGTGAACATTTGAATACAACGTTTTCATTGGTTAGAAAATAATTTCACACTGGCTTGCGAAAATCTTTTTCTCAAATTTGTGGGAATGGTGAAGGGAGTTATTATTGTTATTTTCTAATTGGTCCAAAAATAACACATAGGAGATCTACAACTACCCCTGCCAAGTATTTTGGCAGTATTTGTCCTGGTAATGATTGTTTATCAAACAAATCTTCTGATGTGATTTTATTGCTTGAAAAATATATATAGGATTTAATTCTTATAGGGGTTCACAAACATCTAGATATGACACACAAGTTGCTCATTCTTCAAATTTGAATAAAAAAAACAAAATCTTGACACTCAGCCATGATATTCCCCCAATAGTCCCATTCATGAATAGAGATGAACAATGAATCAGTCCCTAGGTGACATGCCAAACTAGCATCATCATTATTATTATTAAAACAGAGACTGTGAAAGGAACTATTGTAACATAAGCACCAGTAACATTTGTTGGTATCAGACAATCCATCATACCTAAATATGCTACTAGCATTAGCCAACTGGAAGCTACAGAAGAAAAGATTCTACTGAAAGGAAATACCAGGTAATGGTAAATCACTAACAGAGGAAACATAACATTAAGGCGGTCTATCATATGAAGTAGCCACTGCTTAACACTCATGGTAGTTTGTTTTTTATAAAATGTTTGCAGCTTTTTTTCTTGCAATATTTTATTTATAAGGATGGGACCAAGGCAGTCTCTTTGGTCCCATCCTCATTCTGATTTTGGCTTAAGGCCATATCATAGTGAAACACTGGTTCTTGTCCAATCAGCAAAGTTATTTATTTATAAGGGTGAGACCAAGGCTCTCTGTTTGATCCCATCCTAATTCTGCTTTTGGCTTATGGCCATATCATGGTGAAACACTGGTTCTTTTCCAATCAGCAAAGTTATTTATTTATAAGGATGAGACTAAGGCTCTCTCTTTGATATCCATCCTCATTCTGCTTTTGGCTTATGGCCATATCATGGTGAAACACCGGTTCTTGTTCAGTCACCAAAGTTATTTATTTATAAGGGTGAGACCAAGGCTCACTATTTGATCCCATCCTCATTCTGCTTTTGGCTTATGGCCATATCATGGTGAAACACTGGTTCATGTTTAGTCACCAAAGTTATTTATTTATAAGTGTGAAACGAAGGCTCTCTATTTGATCGCATCCTCATTTTGCTTTTGGCTTATGGCCATATCATGGTGAAACACTGGTTCATGTTCAATCACCAAAGTTATTTATTTATAAGGGTGAGACCAAGGCTCACTATTTGATCCCATCCTCATTCTGCTTTTGGCTTATGGCCATATCATGGTGAAACACCGGTTCATGTTCAGTCACCAAAGTTATTTATTTATAAGGGTGAGACTAAGGCTCTCTCTTTGATATCCATCCTCATTCTGCTTTTGGCTTATGGCCATATCATGGTGAAACAATGGTTCTTTTCCAATCAGCAAAGTTATTTATTTATAAGGGTGAGACCAAGGCTCTCTATTTGATCCCATCCTCATTCTGCTTTTGGCTTATGGCCATATCATGGTGAAACAATGGTTCTTGTTCAGTCACCAAATTTAGTTATTTATAAGGGTGAGACCAAGTCTCTCTATTTGATCCCATCCTCATTCTGCTTTTGGTTTATGACCATATCACGGTGAAACACTGGTTCTTTTCCAATCAGCAAATTATTTATTTATAAGGGAGAGACTAAGGCTCTCTCTTTGATATCCCATCCTCATTCTGCTTTTGGCTTATGGCTATATCATGGTGAAACAATGGTTCTTGTTCAGTCACCAAAGTTAGTTATTTATAAGGGTGAGACCAAGGCTCTCTATTTGATCCCAATCTCATTCTGCTTTTGGCTTATGGCCATATCACGGTGAAACACTGGTTCTTGTTCAGTCACCAAAGTTATTTATTTATAAGGGTGAGACTGAGGCTCTCTCTTTGATATCCATCCTCATTCTGATTTTGGCTTATGGCCATATCACGGTGAAACACTGGTTCTTGTTCAGTCACGAAAGTTATTCATTTATAAGGGTGGAAACAAGGCTCTCTATTTGATCCCATCCTCATTCTGCTTTTGATTTATGACCATATCACGGTGAAACACTGGTTCTTTTCCAATCAGCAAAGTTATTTATTTATAAGTGTGAGACTAAGGCTCTCTCTTTGATATCCATCCTCATTCTGCTTTTGGCTTATGGCCATATCATGGTGAAACACTGGTTCATGTTCAATCACCAAAGTTAGTTATTTATAAGGGTGAGACCAAGTCTCTCTATTTGATCCCATCCTCATTCTGCTTTTGGTTTATGACCATATCACAGTGAAACACTGGTTCTTTTCCAATCAGCAAAGTTATTTATTTATAAGGGTGAGACTAAGGCTCTCTCTTTGATATCCCTCCTCATTCTGCTTTTGGCTTATGGCTATATCATGGTGAAACAATGGTTCTTGTTCAGTCACCAAAGTTATGTTTGAACAATGTCTAGATGTGTGACCACTTGGGAATATCAGGTGCTATAAGCTTGTATGTGTGTGTAGTGTCATGGATAATGGCTTGGAATTGGAAATCCGAAAGCTGATCTCCAATTCTATTTGGGGACATTATATTCACTAACATGCAAATACACTTCACACATTTATGAATGCCCCTGCCCAGCTATGAGTTAATTAATAAGACTTGTATCAGTAAATCATTGTTTTCTACAAAATGTTCTTACAATGCCAAATATTGTCTGGCTTTAGATAACATGCAAAGGGTTGATAACCTGTAAAAAGCAAAACAATCACTCAACTGACAAGACTTTGACAACAAAATCTATACTCTCTATATTGTGTTTTCTAGATTTATATTCAGTTTTACTGCTAGCTTGCTTTTTATATACAGTGAGGTTTTCTTTTATAGCTAAAATGCTTTGTAATGTACTGATAGCTAGCTTTGAACAATTACATGCTTAAATATAGTGTAAAACTTTTTTTCTGGTTATGCTTTGCTGACAGAGTTGGTGCATATGACCGTGTGTTTTTAAGCAGTAACTATATGACATAGCTGATAGATTCTTACATCTATGGCTAGGAATCTAATAGTGACCATAAAATTTGGGTTGCTGGGAAACTCTTTTCCAAAAAGGCAAATTAAACCAAGAGAGTCAAGTTCATGCCTTGATTCTGGGAAAACTGGAAAGACGATGGAACTGGGTAAATTTATATTGACACACCCATCGTACAAAAGATGTATGGAGATCCTACAGAAAAAAAGTCGCTATGTCATAGTCTGCTTTGGAGGAGAGGCAAAGAGATTTCTTTTAAACATATTTTGCAGTAAGTTTGGGCACACGTTCAGCCAAAAAGCTGAATTGGATGCTTGCTAAGAACTGAACACTCGAACTCACAGACTGTGTTTCTCTCTCTTGTGTGTAGAGGGCGTGACGATCAGTGCGTGACGTAGGACGCAAGTGTTGTAAGAAGGAAGTATGGCGGCGGTGATGTGGGTCTTGGCCGCCTCGCTCCTCTATTCTTCCAGTTCACGACTAAATTTCAGCTCTGTCCATGATATTTCGAGTATACCTTTATCATATCTTTCGGCAGTATAGTGAGTAAAAATTATTGTCCTTTAAGCCGATCGCAATTAAGAAAAATTGTTTTCGACGACACGGTTTGTTTTGTTGTCAGTTCTATACACCGACCATATCACAAGAAGAATCTCCTTCCGTCATCTTCCTTTTTCTTAGGCTATTTTTGTCAATATTTTATTTGCATACTTAGACAGAGCATACCCTTTATATAGAGAAAAGAGTGAGGATAAACAATATATTTAATATAAATCGGCTGTCATGTCTCAGTTTGGAAGAGATTTAGATAATTTCAGCGCATGTCGGACTGTACGCATAATCGGTTCAGAATGTGTGGAAAACTACACAGTAAGTAATTATTTATTTTTTATTTTAAAAAAGATTAACAAAAGAAAACATTCACCGTCTTTTTGTTTTTATTCCTTCTTTATTTTGCATAAATTTGTTGTTCAGACAGGTCTTCTTTTCTTTGTTTGAATCTACCACTTCAACTCATTAAAATTTGCAAAGTGTCAGTTATGCAATTTTTGGAAACCTGTTTTCATGTTTACCCTCTCGAGGTCGTCCTTTTCATGAGGGATTTTATCTTTAATCAATCTAATTATCTTTTAATTCATTCATTATAATTAAAAATAAACAAACCTTGTCTCATTTTCCTTGTGGTTTTTTTTTATTTTTAACTAGCTTTCGGAATATGTGCCAAATATGAAAAAAAAATAATCGAACGCATTGTAGACTAAATAACAAAGATTTGATAAAAATAAAATTGCATCGTCCTAGAATTTTAATAATTATTTAAAAGAAATAATTGCATAATTTAATTAGAAATAAGAAAAATATCAGGAAATTAATTTCTGGTTCATTCTAAAATTTCTGACATTTATTTAAAAATTGATCAGATTAACAAAAAAAACTAAAAGTAATATTCTTATTTATCACTTAAATTTCAAATAGACATTCAGTGAATGAGTCTCTCTATAAAATAAAAATGTAAAATGAATTAAGTTTTGTTTTTTTAATCTCATAGACCTGGAATTTTATTATAATCTAAAAATAAAATACATGAAAAAAACAAAAAAACAAGCTGACCAATTAGAAAAAAAAGGTTGTCTTTTTGACTTTATTAATTAATAAATCATAAAAAATTCCAAAAGCAATGAAAATAAAAATTCTAGGATTCATCGCAATTTCATTTTTCTTTTATTAATTTAAAAAAAAAAACACTTAAATAAATCAGTGTTACTTTTAAAAAGAAAAGAAGAAAATCTTTGCTTTATGTTGTAGAAAAGGTTGATTAAAAATTAAATTCTCTAAAAATCTAATTTTATTTTATTTTTTGTCATAATGTCACAAAAAACACGAATGTCGCAATCTTTATCTTAAATCTAAAAAAATATAAAAAATTTAATACTTTTTTCAAAGTAAAAGTAGCTTTTTCTTAAAAAAAAAAAATTGCTTTCTTATTTTATTTAAATTTTTTGACAGCCTTTAAAAACCAAACATTATGATTAGTTATGTTTTCACTTTTCATAAATAACGCAAGGATAACGTATTTTTCTTAGCCAACTTGCAAACAGAACAACTTCCGACAATAGGGTCGTGCGATCTTATTTTTACTGATATTTATATTTTTTGCCAATGATTGTCATTAAAAGAAAATAATAATAACGCCATATTTTCCACTTTTATAGAAAAATGTTCTGTTTTTGTGTCTGGATTTTGTTTCTTTAAAGATGTTACCATCTAATTTGTTGATTTGTAATTAACAGAAAATGAATCGGGTTTTTATTCTCTGACCTTTTAATCTATATTTCTTTCCATAAATGAATGAAAAACAAGAAAATAATTCATTTGTTTTTCTTTCTCCAATGAGAGAAAAATATAAAAATGGCGGCTGAATTGAGTTGAAACTTTTTTTTAAACTTCAAAATAAAAGCTTGTTGCTATATTTTCCATAATTTCATATTTATTTGCAACGTTTATTATTAAAATAATCCTATTCTTCTTGTCACACTACTACAATTCAAATAATCATATTTTTTTTTCGTTTTTCTTTCTTTCATTCTTTATAAACACATAAATTGTATATTTTTATTGTTTTTGTTTAACCAAGTCGATTGTGTAAACAAACGACATGTGTTCGGCCAGTCACTCGTCTGGATTTATATTTTATTTATTTATCTACAATCGATCATGGTAATGTAAATTATCTAGCTACCCATCTACCTACATTGGTACTTTTTATTATTTGGGGACGAGTATTTGTTGTTTTTAAAAGGAATGAACTAAAAAAATCCAACTGAAGCTGTTATTTTTTTTTTTTAAATCCTCCTGTACATGCTGCAAGAACCTTATTTTTTTACCTTTGGTTTGGAGAAGAAAACAAATTTCCAAGGTCGAAAACAAGAAAATTCGATTAGAATTTTATTTTAAGAACTGACCCCCTTTTTTTTTTTTTTTTTTTACTTTTTTGAGCTAATAATAATTACGCGTGACACTTACCCTTTGTGATCTAAATAATAATGTTCGTATTTTCGTTTATTTATTTCAAATTTCAACTCAAATGGCATGACACAAGTAAGTTGATTTGGGAACAGATTTCAAAGTATTTTAGTTTTTAGGCAATTAAATTCTATCAACAAAACCAATTTCTTCCCAGTACAGAAACATCAAATTCTAAAGTTTGCTTTGATAAATCAAATCCTCTTCTGAGATTTAAATTTTTGTGATAAGTTATTTTTTTTCTATGAACAAAACTAAAAGGATGCCACTGATCATTAAGTTATCTTCAGGTTTATTAAACAAATCAAGAGAGGTTTATGTTTCTGTCAATGCAAACCAGGAAATGGTAGTAAACAATAAATTTTATTTTGTACAGAAAGTAAATCTGAAGAGGCTATAGAATGGATTGACTGAAATATTGAGATGAAGTATGATGAACAACTCTTGAAAATAACAATGATTCTTCTTAAAATTATAGAAAAAATTCAAGGAGTTGTTTAGTTTAAACTACTGACTTAGTTCTTGTTCCATTTGTTGTTGTTTATGGCTCTGCTGTATTTTAAAGCTTTCCAAACAAAGTTCCCTCTTCTATTCTTAGGGATTGGATAAGTTGACCATTAAGAAGAAGAATTGGTCAAAGCAACAAAGAATGAGATCAATAATTCAAACAATACTTGTAATGAATTACAAACCTCAATCACTTCTTTTCTCTCAGGATTTAGACATTTTATTTGATTTCATGGGCATTTATTTGATAAAGAAAACCTCCATTGTTCAAATGGAGATTTTCCAACAACTCAGCTGAAAAAGGAAAAACATTTTAAATTAGTATCATTTTTAGTTTCATAAGAAAGTTATTAAATTGATATCCAACTTGTGACTTTAGATTCTCTTTGTTCTGTTCATTAGTTTACAATTGAGCTTTTTAATTTATAACAGATTAGGTTATTATTTGTAGCATATTGAGAACTGTTTTATTTTCAACTCCATTGTTGAAGTTCATTGAAATAAACTCATTGACCAGAAACTTTTTTCAGATTTTAAAGCTTCCTATCACTTTCACTTTGTTTCTTATTCATTATTTTGTGTCAGCTGTGCACACGAACAAAACAATTCTTGAAATTGAAGCCACTTTTTGTCAGTCATTCTTTTCTAACCTTTTCCAAAGAGAAAAGAACCCAAATTAAAAACTTCCTCTTGCTAATAGCTCGTTCTAGATTTTCCCACCTCATAGGTTTGAGGCTAATTTTTACTTGCGTATGTAGCACTTAGTGACCTTTCTTCAGAGGATGAACTGGCTCATTTGAGAAATTTTTATTTACTTAGCATGTTTAGTTAGGATTTAAGTATTGACTAACTTTTTCCTACTCTTTTCTTCACGGTAGGCTCTTAATATTTATACATTTAGAAAAACAGTCCATAATAATAATGGCTTGTGATAAAGCACTTCAAGATTGTCAATGTTGTTGAAAACAATTCTTGGAACATAACTTTTGTGCTCAGTGGAAGTTGTTCATAAGTGGCAAAGAGTCAAAAATATCAACTTTGGCATTTAGATTTGGATGAGGTTGAAAAAAGCCATTAGGATATAACCTTCTCCTCCTCCTGCTCAGAATTGATATCATTAAAGCATTGGGTAGCATTGCTAACTATAAATTAGGTACAGTGGGTTTTACTAAGGAATAAGCACCTCTGTGTGTGTGTTATAATTTGGATTGATGAATTGATTTTTTTTTCTTCATATTTTAATGCCCCCCCCCTCCCCCATCTATATTGCAGCCATGAAATGGTTGGGTAATTGGGAGGCTGAGAAACAACAGGATAAGATTTTCAAAGTAGCTCATTCCCCCACACAAGTTAGGGAAGCATATAAACAAAAATGAGTTGTGTGTAGCGACAGGGGGGGGGGGGCTGGTTTAAAAGGAGAAAGTTTGGATTTCCCCAACTGCTTGAATCCTCTGATGACCATTGTACATGTGAACAAAAGGCAAAAGTGCATTCTATAATGAACTGTACAAATACATTTGTTGACACATTCATAGCCAATATGTAAACAAATTGAGGAAATGTTGATAGAAAGGTAAAAAAAAAAAAATGTGTCTATCATCAACCTCAGGGAAGCATGTTTGCATGATCCTACTCATGAATCATTGTGACTATTTCAGTCAGTTATTTGAAAATGGAGTAATGAACACCATCGCCCCAGATATACGAAAGGCCTTTGATGAGGTGTGATATTGTGGGTTGCCATAGAATACCTGAAAGGGCTTTTTCAGTTATCAAGTCCTTCCCAACAAGTAGGTCCCTGAAGATCATTATTATTAATGACCAGTCATCAGAAGAGAGCCCATAAGATCAATGCTTGTATTTCTTGGGGTTCTCTCTCTCCTTGGTCCTACTTTCTTTCTACTCTATATTAATGATCTGCTTAAGAACATACTGTGATCGTTAGTGAATATCTATGGGATGATACAACAGTTTATAGGGGCACCTCCAAAAATCTGGATGACAAGAACCTAGCAACTCCTCTCTCCTCTGACCTAGCCCAGGTGACTCAATTGGCGGGTGGGAGACTGGCTTGTAAAATTCAATACATCTACAAAAAACAAACTCATAATGTTCCACCACCACCAAGTGGATTTTGAACTTTCATTTATCATAATAGATGAGTGTTCTCTCAAAGAGACTCCTTGCCTTGAACATCTCTTGGGAATCAGCTTCTCCCCTGGCCTCAAGTGGAACTCATGTATATGAACTGTCATTAAAGATGCTTGAAAAAATGTTTGGTTCATTGTACTGCTCCAGTAAGAGTCTGACTCACCCTGCTATACTCTATCTTTACAAGAGCCAGATAAGAACAAAAATGGAGTATTACTACCATATCTGAACTAGAGCTGCCAAGTCCTCACTTGCCTGTCTTGATAGAATTCAAAATCATCTATGCAGCCTTGTGGGTGATGAATTATTTACTACCCTACAATTCATTTCTTACAGGCAAAATATTGTGAGTCTCTTGCTACTCTATTACTATTTCCATGACAAGTGTGCTGACAAGCTACTTTCTTTGGTTCCACCGGCTCTAACTTTGTGAATGTGTGAATGGTATAATGGATAGCGGTTCAGAATAAGAAATCTGAGAGATGTGTTTGAATTCCAGTTGAGTTCAGCTTATGGTTATATCTTGTTAAAATATTGGTTCTCATATGATCACCAAAGTTAAGCAATTTTGTGCCTGGTCAGTACCTTGATAGGTGCTGTAAGTTTGGATGTTTGGGTTTTATAATGGATAACAGCTTGGAATTGGAGAGCGGAGTTCCAATTCCAGTCAGGTTCATTATATTCACTTGGGAAATGTATGAATCCACCTCTACTCTCTCCAGCTATGGTTTAATTAGAAAGACTTGTATCAATAAAACATTATCTCCCCCTACCCAAATTATTACAAACCAAAAAATGTTTTCTGGCTCTAAATAATCTGTAAAAAAAACAAATCAATCAATCAATCCACTTGTGTTCATTACATTCACTTAAACAGAAATACACTTGGGAAATGTTGGAATTCGTCTCCCCCCCTTAGCTAAGGGTTAAATAGTACAGCTTATATATGAAAAAATATTATTATTTCAAAAAAAAAATTTAATACAATATTCATTCACAAAAAATTATTCTTACAATCCAAAATATATTTTGGTTTTAAATACCCTACTAATGGTTGATAAGCCATAAAAAATCCATCAATCAAATTATTGATTCTTAAACTTTCAATGAGTGGCATTTGAAAAAGGTATCTCTCTTGAAAATAGGCTTTCAAATGTATCCAGGTATACATTGATGTTAATATATTTCTTTAATTTCAATGTCAAGCACAAATTTAACATTTTTAACTTCAGTTTCAGCAATTAATTAATTTATAAATTATTGTTTTTATTTAAATAAATATCTCAAATTGTATGCCAAACTTGTTTTATTGTCTAAATATTTGTTATTATTAAGAGGAAAGATCAAAGTATTTTTTTAATACATTTTTAACTTTTTTAATCATTTAATCATTAGTCAGATTTTTTTATAAATAAAAATCCTACTCATGTTTGTCTATTACTTATCATACATTGCATAACTTATAAGTAACATTTGTATGATATTTAAAAAAAGATTTTGTGTTTGGAGGACTGTTCAAATGTTACATTGCTTAATACTTATGTGCAAACATACTGACAGAAAATGTTAACACTCTGAAGGGATGATATCACTGTTGACCTGGTTATGCTATTTGCATGGTAGAGGATAGCAGAGATATTCTGATAAATGTTTCAAAGTCATCTGTTCACAATTTGTGTCTTTTGGACAGTGATACAAATGTTACAATAAGGTACAGTATGCTGAGAGAGAGAGAAAAAGAGAGAGTTCAACAAAAACAAGTGTCGTTCTATGCAAGCTGGCAGACACACATGCACACATGTGTGTGTTAAAGAAAAACCAGAACTGTTGGTGGAACCAACAGACAACTTGCCAAAAGACCCAAATACCATTAAACAAGATAAAATCAATAATACAATGGCAGCAAAAAAGGAAAAGACCTCAAGGCAAACACCTATCTACTCAGTAAAGTGCTCGATGCCTAGATTACCTAGACAGCAAAAATGCTTGACAATGTTAATTCCTATGAAAGGATGGCCCTAGTCGTAAGCCGAGTTTCCTGTTCTTGCAATCTTCAGGTGACTTGAAAACACACACACACACACACACACACATATATATATATAATTTTTTTGTTAGACATATTTGTGAGGGTTTGGATTGTGGGTCTTTGAGAGGTTGGAGGGTTCATTTTGAGAATTGTTGTGCATATTGGACATCACATGTTAGTAGTGTTTTAATGCTGGCAGCAGTTGTCGAATGAACATATACCCATAGAATGAGTTTGGGATGGCCACATAGCCCAGACACTCACCAAGGTTGACACATACTAAGGGCAACGGAGGCAGATTGCATAATGTTCACAGATCAGAGCAAATGTCATCTCAGATGTGTCAACTGTTGGAAATTGTTTATTTGTTTGACTATAGACATTCATACCTCTAGCCAGACTTCCATTTAGGTCACAACAAATGTCATACTTGTCAAGAAAGTGTGTGGGTGTCACAAGAGGGTCCCCAGGCAGGGGAATGTCAAAAGTAGAATCTACTGCCAGTGATGGTCATTTGTATGTGCAACATTGGTCTGAGTGTGGGTACAACTTCCAGAGTGAATTCACACACAACACACAAGCTCAGTCTCTGTCTTCTCCTTGAACATGTATGGGACAACACATGACTCTTGCTGCAAGAACCCCACCTGCAACTCTTGCTGCAAGAATATGCAGTCAGAGGACTTTTTTAACACTTATTTTGCAACCAATGTGTGTAATGATCAGTTTAGGTATATTCAATACTCTGATGAAAAAAGGCCCTAAACTTGATTAAACAATTTTTTATCGTCTAAATGTTTGTTATTATTAAGAGGAAAGACCAAAGTATTTTTTGAATATTTTTCAAATTTTTTTAATCCTTTCTAACACATCTGAAATCTTGGTTAAAAATCTTGTTTTATTTTGAGTCTTCAAAATTTACATAAAATCGATCATGTCAGCCATTTCTGACAGTTCTGTAAACAAAGGTAAAATTCTCCATTTAAAAATCTTGTAAAATTCAATTATACTTTTTTCAAAAGTTATTTTAGGAAAATTAGAAAATTTTAAGTATACTTAATGTAATTGGAAACAAACATTACTTAATTTTTTAGCAGAAAAAAAATTTAGTTGGAAATAAAGGAAGCATGTCTAAACGTGGTGATTGGTTTTGGAGGTGTTATTTGATGTTTATGTATCGACAACTAACGTCAGGGCAATTTCTCAGACGGAAGAGCAAAAGTGACAGTATTTTTTAATTTTAAGTGAACCAGCTTATTTAACTATAAAGTAATTCTTAAAAATTAAATGCTTTCAAAAGTCTAATATTTTAAGGGCTTTTTTTTTGTACTTTTTTAATGAAGATATGTCCAAAGCCTGCACTGTTTCCATATTTAAAAATTGGATCTAAAATAAAATAAAAAATAATAATTGCTGTATATCTCTCACTGAAAAAGAAAAAATTGATTATATTTTTAAAAAATGAAAAGAAAATATTTAGTAAAATATGTAAAGAAAAAAAAAAAATTAAAAAAAATTAAAATTAAAAATTTTGAAAATGAGATAATGATAGTCAGTCAGTCAGAGAATTTGATATGAAATCAATGCAATTTATGAGGCCAGATCCTTGCTATCAGTAGAAACAACTCTTAAAACACGGGATATTATTTCTGAATTGTGCCTCTGCAGTTTTGCCAGAAACGTTTTTAATACATTTTTGGCATATTGTAAAACTAGAAATGCTTTGCATATTGTAATAAGCTTTCAAATTTATGATGTGTAAAAATAGATCTTTTAATAATAGCATTTCCAGAGAAGTACATATTTAAAATTAATTTTAAAATATTTAACAACTTTATCACATTTTGCATTTAAAACTGAAAAAAAAGTAAACAATTCTTGTAAAAATTCATTTTTCATCAAAAAAATATTTTGGTTTCAGACAAAAATAGCCTTAATATATATATATATTCATTCATATATAATATATATATATTCATAAAAGCCATTAAAAGCTTTTTTAATTAAATAATGTCTTAATTGGGTTTTGTATTTTACAATTCAGAGCCAAAGTTTGTGTGGAAACACTCCTCAATTTCCAAAAAAATTGAATTTATATTCTTCAAAGTCTTCTGCATTTAATTAAAAAAATTATAGATGCACATTTGAGTTTTCAAGTTTTCATAAAATTAAATAAGGGTAGGGGTGTAACATATAAAAAAATAAAAAATAGAAAACAAACATTTCTAAAATAATTTAATTTATTTTTTATTAAGTTCTGATAGTATCATTAAAATCCAACAATTATTTGATTTTTGCAAGAATTTCCAAATTAATGTTTTTCAACTGAAATAAGTGCTAAAAGGAACCTATGCTAAATATTACGTGACCACTGGTGTAAAAAAGAAAAAAGATTTTCAACCAAAATTTCAAACGTGTTAGAGAGGAATAAAAAATTCAAAAAAAATAATTAGAAAATACTTTGGTCTTTCCTCTTAATAATATAACAATAAAATATTGTTTTGATTAAGTTTGGGGCCTTTTTTCATCATCCTATACTGTTCTTTTGGCGAATTATTAAACATACCTTTTATTTATATATATATAAAGAATGTAGACTGTATTGTTGAATTTTACTGTGGGGTTAAAATCTTTGTCAAATGGAAATTTTTTAAATGTTTTTATTTTATTCAACTTCATTTGTTTTGAAAATGCTTGTCAGCAAATAATAGCAAGAACAATGAACTGTGTTTAAATGCTTTACTGTTTTAATATATTTTGATAGGTTGGACTTGAACAGAAACAAGATTCATTTAATTAATCAGATGCCCAAAATAGCTTTTATGAACTGGCTGGATCATATGCTGTTTTGTACTTGACATGGCATTTAGATAAATAAATATATTGTATGTTAGTCTATTGTATTTTCAACCTGATCATTTCTCCATGCTTTTCAGGTGTACATAATAGAAGTGACTATTGGACCATACACATGGACAGTCAAACATCGATATAGCGATTTCCATGATTTGCACGATAAGGTAAGCAATTAAATTCATTGGCATTTTTGGTTCTGTTATTGGAAGCTTCTTTTTTGTTTAGCTATCTGCTTGTATAACTCTCTTGTGTTTATATATTATAATAGGTTTTGATCCCATGAGTTTGCTATATCTCAGTCTTTTCTATGTTTGTAAACATTACTAAAACAGTCCAAATCAGCTATAGTTTGTTTACTATTTGTCAACACTAAACCAAATAGTGTTTAGCACCACAAGGCCAGTTATTGTTATTTACCAGAAATAGATATTCATGTTTGAAATGTATAAGAAGACAAACCTGTAGTAGGCCCAGTTGAATAGGAAAAAAAAACTGAAGACAAAATAATATCACAATGTGTGTTTATTATTGTTTGCACCTCATATGTTGAAAACTTAGATATTTAATTTTGACTTTGATCGTCTATTTACATTTCCTACCTACATGATTTGATTGAAATTTCCAATGACATAAAATATGGAAAATACAACAATTATTTCATCCTATTTCTAAGTGATGAATTGATTGTGAATGAATGGTAAAAGGAAAAAAAAAAAGTTTCCATTATTTACATTTGGACTATTGTCCTTATCTTTGTTGTTTTTACAACATTTCAGATATTGTCCATCCTGGGTATGACGATAAAATACATCCGGCAAAAAGGTCTTAGATTTGGAGGTTTTGAGGAGCACGAAACCACCTCTTAATTGCTATTGTTCCTAAGTACACCCTGACTTGGGGTGGTAGCACCTGTTAGGGTCCCAGCTATGGGCAAATAGTTAACCCCACCAAACTGGGGTTAAAATCTGACAACAGTATAAAAAATTTTATTGCAAAAATACCAGCAATATATTTTCATAGTAAAAAAAAAAAATTATCAGCAATACATTTCTGTAAGGAAAAAAACAATATTACTAACAATACATTTTTGTAAAAGAAATTACTTATGCTTATAAGAGAATTAAATTTTGGCATTAAACGACTCATAAGGAATTGATATGCCACTAAACAAGCAAACAAAAAAACCCCGGATGCTGTGTTTTCCACCCTTTGTCAGGTGTATGTCAATCCAGGTAAGCTATAAGGAATTTTAAACTGGATCCTTTATTTAATCTATGGAGATGGATTTTTCTCATTCTACGGCCTCTTGTCTAGTTCTTATTTTTAATACTGCTCAGTTATTGCTCGTCATGTTTCTACTGAGCCCAAGTACACATTGCATGGTCCAGGGATTGAACTTGCAATTAGAATAAAGATGAAGACAATAGTTCCTTGAAGGTTACCTGGATCAACATCCACTTGATGAAGGCTAAAAAAAGACACATTAGCCAAAGTGTTTATAACAACCACTCTAACCCTAATTCCTTATCCTAGTAATTCAGACAGAAATTGACTTTCCATATTTAATATTCTGTTTTCAGCTTCTGAGAAAAAAAGTGTCTTATTTGATCTTTCCTTGTAGCTGTGCATGACAAAAATATATTTGCTTAGTTCTTTGGAACACTTAGTTTTATCAGTTTTCTTTCAAATTCTATTCTTTCAGCTTGTTTCGACATTTAAAATTGACAAGAGTCTGCTTCCGCCCAAAAAGTTATTTGGAAACCAATCAGAGGCTTTTATTAAAAAGCGACAAAATGATCTTGAAGTTTACCTGCAGACAATATTGTACTATTTGGCACAGAAAATACCTCCTATCTTAGCATACTTCTTGGATTTTCATAAATATGTAAGTTGAATTACATCACATATTAAAAACTAATGCACCTTTTTCCTTTCTTTTTTTGTTTATATATATATATATATATATAATAAAATAAAATATAATAAAAAGGCTTAAACACTAATATTCCATGGTTATAATTTATTACATTGGAATCGTAATTACGATCCAATTCATCAGACTTACAAATTCAAAAAGAAAACAGAAAAAATAACTCTAGAGCTTTCATTTACCTTTCACATTCGTCCCCCACTCTCAGACATACACTCTCACTAAATTCTATTTTTTATTCCCGGAGTTATTTCTTCTGATTTCTTTTTGAATTTATAGGTCTGATGAATTGGATCGTAATTACTTAAGAAAGGTGAAAAAAAGAAAATAACTCACTCGGAAGGAAAATCCTCAAGATTGCTGCCATTGAATATTACCCAAATATTAATCTATGGCCAGGCTTTTTCCCTATTTCACCTTTCTTTCCCAAACAAACGTACACAACAGTATCAAGAAATCAAAAGAAAATGGTTGAATAAAAACATTATCTCCACACGTGACAATAATTGATGTAATTTTCAGTTAACAGTATGAAAATAGCGTTCTCTAAATTCTTCCAGTTGCTAAGGACATTTTGTTTTTGTTATTATTAGTTACTTTAATAAATTCATTTCGTTTTTTGCCTCGAAAAAGTCCACATTGGACGAAACGCGTCGGCAACTATTACAGTTTTCCTATTGTCATTTATATTTATAAATATTGTCTTTTTCTACAGGTTAACTCTGAGAAATTTTCATATATATATATATATATATATATATATATATATATATATATATATATATAAATAAATTTCTCAGTGTTAAACTGTAGATAAGACAATTTTTTAAATATTAATGACAATAGGAAAACACTATTAATTGCTGACACGTTTCGTCCAATGTGGACTTTCTCAAAGCAAAAAACAAAATGAATTTAATTAAACAATTTTGTCTATTAGTTTCCTTGTTTAATTAAATTCATTTCGTTTTTTGCTTTGAGAAAGTCCACATTGGACGAAACGCGTCAGCAATTAATAATGTTTTCCTATTGTCATTAATATTTAAAATATATATATATATATATATAAGTAAAAGGTTTGTCACTTAGCTGATTGATGTTACCTTAAATAACATTGTCTGCTTATCTGTCAAGACTTGCATTGTTTCTTGTTTCCACTATGAAATGATTTAGATGCTAGTCTCTATTGGTTTTGGATTTGAAGGCCTGAATCTTATTCATGCTGTTAACAACTTTTATTCAAAATTTGGGAATCTGTATTTACTTCACCAACCTAATCAGTCACTTACGTGCCATGCGGGATACATGCTTAGGCGATCCTGTATCTTTCGATACGTGACAGAGAGAGGCAGATTTTCCCCACAGTAGGTTGCCATTTCTTTCTGCAGTAGACCAGTTGCCATCCAAGGCTATACAACCCAGTCTGTCCTGTTATTTACTCATAGCTAGGAGAGGGGGAGAAGAAGAGGATTCATACCTTTCCCAAGGGTATTAGCATGTAAGTGAATGTAATGGATTCGACTGGGATTTGAACTTGGTTCTTCCGATTCCACAATCTGAGCCACTATTCATTACTCCACCGTGCCTCCCACAAACCTAATATTCTTTTATTTTAATATAAACTCTGCAGATGTTGCTATGCCTTACTAAAACTGAAAGGGTTACATGTTGGTATCTGCTAGAATAAAATTTCTTCTTCTCTGCTAAGTACCTGATTGAATAACAGGCATTTGATTGGTATTTATGCTAATTGGTTATATTTTCTGAATATGGTGATGGCATTCAGTGTTTGTATTTTTTGTAGGCTTGTTATTTAGGACTGTTTCATGGCAATTTTAGCAGAAAGCTAATATTGGTAAAAAGAAAAATGTTTTTTGTTTTTAGTAAGCAAATAAATGCTTTTTCTTTTTAATACTAGAATATTTGTTCATCTTTGTGTCATCGTGAGAAACAAAATATTTAGTGAATATCATTATCTGGGCTGTTTCTGGTTGATGTGATAGTTTTCTAGATTTCTTTATAAATATTCTAAGGACATATTCATAAGAGTGTGCCAAGCATCAAACTGTTGTCCACTTCAAACTCACTCTAACAACTATGGTCTTGCAAATATGTATACCTTCTTTCTCTTGGTTGGAAAATTTTATCCATAAATCTTTTAAAACCTCTTGCTAAAAGCATTCTGAACTCGAAAGATGATGTGTTTTGACAAAGCTCAAAAAATTAACAAATGTTAAGTGTAACTGACAAACATAAATATTGTATAAAAGTAATACAATAATTTGATTTAATTTTCAATTATTTATTTTATTTCATTTATTATATATATTATGATTATTATATTTATTTGAAAATATATATCTATTGCTTATTATTATTTCTTTCATCTTTTTCCATGGTTACCAAGTTTTTATGTATTAGTATTTGTATAAATAAACAAATAACTGCTTAACATGCAGATCAATAACCATGCAGCAAACAAACAGCAGAATGGAAAAAGAACGAAGAATCCAGCTCTTTGTATTATAAGCTGCAATGTGCAAACCATGCACACAGTTCTATCTGATGACCTTCAGAAAACTGATGACTCTCGCAAGACTGTAGTAATCTGTAGTGGATCTCTAAAGGAAGAACACTACACCTCCTTCTGTCGGGGGAGAGGGGTTGATGAATATAGGGTCATGGAGTTGGATTTACTTTCAGGAATACTCTGCTTCATATGATTGTACCTTTAGAAAGAGGTACAGAGAGAATCACTTCTCTACATATGAAGGCCTTGTAAACTTTGCACCAACATTCATGCTCAAAGTCAAAGGTCAGTTCTATGCTCAAGTTGACAACATTGTCAAGTGTATCCTATATCGTCATATGAACATATTTACCTTCTAAGAGACTTCAATATGAGGGTGGTGTTGATCAAGTTTACTAGCCAAATGTGTTAGGTCACCATGGTATAGGGAAAAATGAATGAAAATGGCCAGAGACACTTAGAAATCTGCTGTTATCATAAACTGTGTGTGACAAACACCCATTTTCAGAACAAGGCTTGCCACAAAGTATCCTGGAGACATCCAATGTCAAATCATTGACAACAGCTGGACCTGGTCATCACCAGATGCAACTCCATAAACAATGTCTATAACACCAGAGCTTACCACAACACAGACTGCGACACTGACCACTCCCTGATCTCCTGAAAGATAAAGTTAAAACCTAAGAATCTTTACTATTCAAAGAAGAAATGCCACTTAAGAATTAACTCTATCATGACTGCCTATCCAGATAGAAACCAGAAATTCTTAGAGAGGCTTATGAAGACCCTTCCCAGTGACTCATCACAATGCTTGGAAGTCACCTATGATGGTGAAACTTCAATACCCTTCACTATTCAGAGTGGCATAAAACAAGGGATACGGTTTAGCACCAACTTTGGCATCATCTTTTCCATGTTATTGAACATTGCGTTCAGACAAGCTGAAGAAGGTGTATACTTGCACACAAGAAGCAACAGCAAATTATTCGACTCGTCCCGCCTGAGGGCAAAGACCAAGGTGCATACAGTACTCCTCAGAAAAATGCTGTTTGTTGATGATGCAGCTCTGACCACATACACTGAACACGCTTTTCGAAAGCTGGTTAGTCAGTTAAACCATGCCTGTAAGGAATTTGGGCTTGACTATTAACATAAAAGAAATAAATGTCATAGATTAAGATGTTTCTGTCAGCATCGATGATGTGGTGCTTGAAGTCACCAGATCACTTCAGATATCTGGGTTCTATTATCGCCAACAGCCTATCACCTGACATGGAAATTGTCAAATGCATTATCAAAGCAGCAGCAGCAGTGATGGCCAAATTGAGCAAGAGGGTTGGGAACAACAGTCAGCTGACCTTGCGCACCAAACTAAAGGTAATCTAGGCATGTGTCCTTAGCACACTGCTTTACAGTAATGAAATCTGGATAACATATGCCAGGTAGGAAAAAGACCTGGAAAGCTTCCATCTCCACTACCGACAACATATTCTCAGCGTCACATGGAGAGACAAAGTTAACAACTCTGTTGTGCTGAAGCAAGCAGACTCCTGGTAGCTGGGAACAGCTAGCAGGTGATCACAGCTTTGCACCATGCCTGCTCATGGAGGAGAGTCACAAAGGGCAGAAAAAACCTGAAACCAACTGTTGGAGATCAGAAGAGAAGTAAGGAAGCATAGAGAGCAAATGTCAGGCCTCCATTCTACATTCCAACTTCATCTGTCACACCTGCGGAAGAGAGTGTCATGCAAAGATTAGTCTATTAAGCCACTCCAACTGCTGCTCGCAAAAGGACAATATTTAACCAAAAAGGGTGTTACCATTATCTCGCGAGATAAATGGATGCATGCATACTACTACTATTTTTGAACTGACTTTTGGTCATTCAAACAAGCCACAGTAGATTTAAACTAATTTATTCTTAACTATTTTTGAGGTTTGGGTAGCAGTTAATTTTTTAATTGAAATCTTTAAAAAATTTTCTATAGATTTCACTTTATAAAACTGGACCTGCAAATAGATTTAAAACAGTGTTCACTTCTTATAAAAACACATTTTGCAAATTGTAGGAAAAACATAACTATTTGACTGACCCTTACTGTTTTGTGTCAATACCTTTTGTGGGGATATTTTACTGACTTGGGATAATCTTCTTTTTAAGATTAAGAAGAATACAAATTTCATTTTTCAAAACATTAATGACTTTGATTTTAATGTTTGTATAAAATCTATATTTCTGCTGGATTTGTAAGCAAGATCTTGACTCATTTGTGTAATGAGTGTATAAAAAAACCAAACCTGATATCATTTTCATTCTCGTTAATGATAGCATCATTTGTTTCTCCTCTTATCAGCTGGATGGAAAACTTAATCTGTTTCACCAGTAAATTGAAACCTTGATCCAATTTTAATTAAGAAAATTTAATTTCCTTATTTTGACACTGAATTTAAATTTTATTTTTTTAATATTAAAACTAATTTTATAATTTTTGTATAAATTCATTCTGATTAGGCATAATGACAGGAAATTAAAGAAAGTCAAAAATAAATAAGAAAATGACCATAATGTGTGTGTATGTGTTTTAGACACGAATTATATGTATGTGTCTATTATATACTAGCTTAAAAGCTGCCCTATCCAGTGGCATTTAAGCTAGCTCCTGCAGAGGGCTCTTGATTGGACCTTCATCACAATAGGTAGGGAGGAGGAGATGCAATAGGCAACAATAAATTACAGAAGAACTCAAAATTGATCACTGCATTTAAGTATTGCATTAATATTTAAGCTTACCTTTTAAAAGTTCAATAATTAATTTAAAGACAATTTAATATACAAAGGTCCTTACTTTCTGTATAAACAATTATTTTTATTTCATTGGTGACTTTTGCTGGATTTCATGATTAATTTTGATTATTCCCAAATTTATTTTAAAGTTATAAAAATTGTTATTATACCAAAAAAATTTGTTATAAAAAAATAAAAATCGCCAAAAATAATTGCAGTAATGTAAAATTGGCAATCCAAAGTTTCAGGATTGCAGGTCTGGATCTGGCCTGGAATGTTTTTAATTTGCTCACAGTGTCGGCCTGATTCCAAAATGGTATGATATTTTGGACTACAACCTCTAGGAGTTTGAAAACATGGACAATTTTATTTTGAAACACTGTAATTTGAGAACGGTAATATTTTTATTTGAACATGAGCTATTGAAAGTTACAGAGTAGTGTCTCTTTTAATTGTTTTTTATCAAGATGTTGGAATCTGAAAACAATTGCAGTAATGAAAACTTGGGAATCCAAATTTTCAGGATTGCAGGTCCAGATTCATCCTGGAATGGTTTTAATTTGCCCACAGAGTCAACGTGATTCCAAAACGGTATGATATGTTGGACTACAGACTCTCAAAGTAAAGTTGAAAAAGTGTGACACATTGGCACACTGACATCCACATTTATTATCCAGATAGATGTGGATAAATGCTTAAATATGAGAGGTGCTGAAAAGTTTTTGGCCCAACCCACTTCCCATAATCTGACCAAATGGCCAGAATTATTTTAATTCACCTCTTGGTCAAGCTGAGAACTTTTCTGTCCCTGCTCACCTCATTCAACATATATTGACATGTACTTAGGAGGGATTATGACTTAACATATCAGTTTCCTGATGAATCCTAAGTTAAACAACAATATTGATTGCCAATGTTTGAAAGACGGCTAAGAAACTTAATTACTATATAAAAAAAATCTTGGGATTTCAGTTCTTGATGCACAACTATAAACATGCTTATTTTGTGTGTGAGTGAGGAAGAGACAGACACAGATAGACTAGATATATATTTTATAGTATCATACTATTAAATATTACATGAGACAAGCTTGCTAAAAGCTGCTCCCTGTCAACTCCCCAAAATTTAAATTCACGTCAATCATTATGAAGTCTATTTTTAAAAAATCTTTTCCCTTTTTTGGTTGAACCTAATTCTGTGTATTATAAACATTTTCAAAAGAGTCTCTGAGATAATTTCTGTTTATTTGTCAATGGTTAATATCTTTTCATTGTTCTTAAAAAAACAATACAATACTCATTGATCTGTACAATAAAACCTTTATGCATGCATGTGTGTGTGTGTATAGACAAAAAGAACTTATCTTAGCCGATGCATTTTGTCCTCTGAGGGACTTTATCAAGGCAAATGACATTTGATCAGATAAGTTGTCATTTTGTCTTTTATTCATATTGTCCTTTTTACTATATCTGAAATTTCCATTCACACACACACACACACACACATATAAGTGATAGAAATTATTAGGAGGATCTGAAATAATCATAATTAAGTAATTCATCAAGTCTAGAAGAAACCTCAACAGAATGCCAAAACACTGGATGGCTGTTTTGTCCTATATTTGGGACTCATCAGCAGTGTGCATACCAACTGTACCATTTGTGAAGAACAGTGCTATATCAAGTCTAATTTGTTACCTCTTCATCGCCAAGGCCTGTTGGTACAGTTTTTATGATGCTTGCATCATATCGTAACAGTCTGGGTACAATTCTCAGTAGTGGATGCGCACTGCAGATGAGTCCCAAATATAGGATGAAACGGCTGTCCAGTGCTTTCTGCATTCTGTTGAGGTTCCTTTTAGTATCGATGAATTACTCTATTATGAGATATATATGTTATTGTAATTGTTATTGGTTTTGTTGAGTTGTTTTCTCCATGTTATCCATGCAGCTGTAATTAATTTTGATTTTATTTTTTATGATAATTTTTGATAATTTGCTGTTTTTTGTGAAGTTTTGGTCAATTATTTTGAAGAATATTTACCCTATTTTTGTTTTTATTGTATTGTCGTAGGAGGTGGTGGGGTTGAATCAAATTATATTTCTGTTCGTTTTTGTATTCTAGTTTGTTTGAATATCTGCTGTTTCTTAGGGCTGATTCATATGTTTTTATTTTCATTGAATATTTTTAGGCTACTAGAATTTGTTGAAATTCCTTTATTTATAGATATGCATATATGTTTAAATACATTATATGCGGTGGTTAGAATTGTTGTTAATGTATATTGGATAGTTGTTTGGTTTTCTGTATGGTTTCTAAGTTCCATTGTTTAGGTTGAATGTTATATCAAAGAAATTTACTATTTTTTATTTGATTTTATATCTATTGTAAATTTGAAGGTTTTCAAAAAAATTTTTTACTTGTTTTATTTTTTTCTGTAGTTAATTAATAGACCATCATCCCTGTATAGACCTATATCTTTTTTGTTAATATTTGTTTGTTTATTGATTATGTATATGCTTATGAGTTCACATGCTTCTGCAACATCATAGCTAGCTATTGTTATGTCAGAGTTATTATCATTATTGTTACTATGGCCCTTATTTTGTTCATATTTTTTATTGTGGTATAATATTGATTTTCAGCAGTATTATATTTATGTCCACATTGCTTAGTTTGTTTTTAGTGTGCACTCATTAATAGATGGTTAGAAGTCTTTTATCTCTAATTGTGTGAAGGAGGATTTTTTTTTTATTACTAATGTTATTAAACCAATTGATTGTTGCTTTTGTATTTTTCCATTGGTTTATGTTTAGTAGGTTTCTTAGTTTTGAGCATATTCTTTTTTAATATTTGTTTGCTTATTTTCCCAATGTTGCGCTATATATATATATATATATATATATATAATATGCACTTGTAGCATTGGATTAAATTTGCAAACAAAATATATGAAAACTTTTAAAACAATTCAGTATTTAATATACATTTGATTTTTTTTTATTTTTTTTTTATTGTGGTATAATATTGATTTTCAGCAATATTTATATCCACATTGGTGATAGTCATGTATTGTTTTGCTTAGTGTGTGCTCATTAATAGATTGGTAGAAGTCTTTTATGTCTAATTGTGTGAAGTAGGAGTTTATTACTAATATTTATTACTAATATTATTAAACCAATTGATTGTTGCTTTTGTATTTTTCCATTGGTTTGTGCTTAGTATCTTAGTTTTGAGCCTATTCTTTTTTAATATTTGTTTGCTTATTTTCACAATGTTGCTTTTTGTGGGGTTTACTAAGCTGCATGTTGGTTTGATAGTGAAGTTGCCCTTATGATCTTTTAATTTAATAAATGGTTCTACTTTTGTTAATTGTTTTATTCTGTTGTCTAATTTTAGTTTAGTGACTGTTTTTAGCTTCTTTATTTATATCACTTTCTGTTTCAATATTAGTGGTTTTGTAAAATTTAGTGACTACTTTGTCAACTAGTTTCTTGTAATTGTTGATTTCTATTTTATAGATTATTCTGGATTTATCTGCCTTTATAAATAGATTTTTTTTTTTTTATCATTTCTTGATCTTTTTTCAATTTTGGTGGGGGGGGATTTATTGGTGAATTTTCTTATTTCCAAATTGTTGATTGTGGTTGTTAAGTCATCTTCAAAAGCAATGAGGTCATTTTGTTGTGGTGGGTATTTCATTGATGTAAATCAAAATTTGTTAATATTGGTATGGTTGTCACCATTGTCGTTGTCTTTGTTGAGAAAATAGAATACTTTCCATCTTTATACATTGGATGTTGTAAAACAGCTGACTGAAATCATGTGCACGGCTTTATTTATTTTGGTCAAATGACATTAAACAATATTAAATAATAGAATCAATCCCAAAAATGTCTCGGCAAAAAAAAAAACAAAACAAATTCACACACAAACACGTTTGCTTGGATTGATTCTATTGATTGATGTCATTTAACTAAAATAAATAAAATAAAGTCATGAACATGATTTCAGTTAGTTGTTTTACAACATCCACTGGGAAATCAGGTTTTAGTCTAAAATGTTCATTTTTGTTTAAAAAAATATATATGTCAGTGCTTTTGAAGGTTTTTTTTTTTTTTAATGTAATTGGGTTTAACTTGGTATATTGTGGATAGTTTTAAGAGGGTGTGTTTTCATGGCTTCAACTTCTCAAATTTCTTAAGAATAAACTGCCAAGAACATTGTTCATTATCTAAGAACGACCATAATGTCACACTAGTTGAGAAACCTCTACATTGTTTTAATTTAATTTGAAAGCAATCATTTTGAAAATCAATATTTTTTAGCAAAGGATTATTATAGAAATATGTTATATTGTAGCTTCATTATGCTTACTCATTAATATTTGAATTAATTTTATAATTTCACTTTGTTATTTCTCTTTACTATGTACCTCAGAAATTTAAACATTATCTTTACACTTTTCAGAAAGAAAAGAAATGAGAAATGAAATTCAAAACATTTAATTAAAATTGTGAATTCTGCCTTGTTGTGATGTCTCTGTTTATCTCTTGTTAATATCTGCTAGTTAAGAAAGAAAAGAAAGACAACCTTAGTAAAAAGTTCTTTTCATGTTGTAGTTATAAAAAGAGCAAGAGACAATATTCCCCATGCTTCCTGGTTGTCTTATGTGAATATTTACTTGGGAATATACATGTTAGTAAAGGCTGACTATTAAAAATGATTTGGTTTCAAATACAGTTTCCCAATTATTAACATGGGACCTTCATTGGTTGGTATTTGAATCCTTCAAAAATGAACTTTTTACATGGACTTTTGTGCATTGGTTGACAGCAGTTTTTTCTTTCTTCTTTAAACATTTCTCAATCTGACATGAAAGATTAGTAAAAAGATTTTATCTTTTGCCTTTTAACTGTGCTATGGTGATTATTTACATTGTTTGGAACATTTTAGAAACATTGCAAGTTTTAAAAACTTTTCATATTTTTCTGTTTTACAAAAAAAGTAATAGTTGCATTTTAATGCTTCCATAGCAAAAAGCGATGCATATTGTTAATGATTGAACATTAAACCTTAGCAATTTGTATGTCTGGGAATATTTGCTTATATAATTGTTATTGTCTAAACCAAAATGTAATTAACAGGCAAAACTGTTCAAATCTCCGCATACAAAAGTTGCTCTCTCTATTGTGATGTGCAATTGCTTTGTCAGTAAAGAAAAAGGATAAAATGTTTGACACATTTGTATGGCTTTATCACTTTAATTATAAACACTGGAAAACAAACAAAATAGCTGCAACAATTATTTTGCTAAATCACTGCCAATTATCTTTTAAATCACTTTAACTTCTATTTTCTAACCTCAATGACAGCATATGTACTGAGTGTAGTTAGGGTTTTATGTATACCATATGGTGGGAAAATGTTTTTATAATTTTTGAATGCAGTAGTCTTTGAAATTATACAGTGCAAACAAATTTCCAGAATATTAGAAGTTTTCTACTGAAGCATTTTCCCATATCAGTATTTAAATATAAATAAGTATTTGAGATTTAAAACTGAATAAAATGAAGTTTTCAAAATTACTTTAGTAATTCATTGTAGGTGATTTTCTTTGGACTAATTCTTCCTTTATTCTCCACAATGTTTTCCTCTACTTTGGGTATCTTTTGCGTTTCACAAATTTGGTGAATCCTATTTTGGTGGGGGGTGGGGGGTATGCATCTACCTCACTATATAAACAATGTTTAAAACACTCTCCTCCCTCCCACCAAATCCAAACAAGAACTGACTTGTGTAAAGTTTCATATATGATGATGATGTCTCTTTATGAACCTTTGTGCTCCTGTTTCTCCAGAGATGTTTTTTTTAATAATGCAATTAAATACTTGGTCTCTATAGAGATGGTGATAAGCAAAATCTTTGCATTTATTGTGTTATCAGTATCACCTTAATTCCAAAGTTGCTAACATTATTAGAAATAATATAAGAAAAATACAAATCATACTTTAAAGATTACTCTCAAAGCTTTTTCTATATTAGCAATATAAGGCATACTACTTGCTTGCCAGTGTCACTCTCAGATTTTCAAATCTGTGTGTGTGTGTGTGTGTGTGTGTGTGTGTGTGTGTGTGTGTGTGTGTGTGTGTGTGTGTGTGTGTGTGTGTGTGTATACAGGGTGTGATGGATAAATTCTCGTCTAAATTAGGCAAAAATGAAAATGACACTGACATCTCATTTTAACAGATATATTTACCAAAATTACACAACAATATTTTGAAATACTAACAGCCTCTAGATGACTTTAGATTCTCCTGCATCTCTTCTGGGTGATCTCCTTGTTTAAGTTGGTGTGTTGTATGGCCTTGTCATGATGGGGTGGCTTGGCAATGGCATCAATTCACTTATATATTGGATCTTCTCTCTCTTTTCTTATTCCAGACAGGTGGCAAAAAGTTTTTGAGTCCAGTGATAAAAGGTATCAACAAAGGAAATTTTAAACATATCTATTTTATTAACATTGACGTATACATCTCTAACTATCCAGTGGGGTTACTCTTCCACCCCACTAGAAAGTCGCTTCCAGACATGAAGGTTACATGTCTACATTGTGTGACAGTTTAGACTTGATTCCATGAAAAACTTTATCTATCATTCTCATACTTATTTAGCCAATCAAAATCGATTTCCCTGTTTTTGTCTTCTATCTGACCACTACAGTCAGCCTCAGGAAGTCCGAGTAGAGATATACTCTTCTCTAAAAAATAATAGTCTGCTAAATCATTATTTAACAGGTTAATGCTGCCATAATCCTTGCCTTCAGTTCATCTTTGATGTTACAAGGAGTTTTGTTGGTCTCTTGCTCAACTGCACCCCACACATAATAATCAAGGGGTGTTGCAGTCTGGGGAGTTAGGTGGCCAGATGTAAGGGGTGATGTAGTTGCAGAAATTGTCTGTCAGCCACGCCATGACTGGGTTCTCCTGTTTGTGTGGCATGGTGCAGAGTCCTGTTGCCAGACATAGGGTCTTCCAGCAGCCACCCTCTTGACCCAGGGCAGCACTATCTCCTCAAGGTACTGTAGGTCTCTATGTTAAGTCTGAGGCCCTTACCAACAAATTCAGAAGTTTATTTCTTATCAGAACGATTAGAGTGAGTTTTCCAAGCTGCCATAGCTTCATAATCACCATTAGACTCATTCAACTCTTTTTCAAATCCTCTGCACTGTCCTCAGATTGACACCAAAACACTCTGAAATATTTGTATTGGAGCTTCTGGTGCAAATGCCAAGCAGTACAGCATGCTGTTTCCAAATTTCTGGTGGAGTGAATTGTGTCATGGTTCTCTTTTTCTCACAGATGGTGCCCAACTGACTCTACTACACTGTATAGATGACAAACAACATGCATGCATAAAATCAAAAATATAAAATGGTTACAATTTACCCATCACACCATATATATATATATATATATATATATATATATAGTAGGCGTATGAAAGAAATTTGAGAGACAAAAAAGCAACAAAAATATTGATAAGACTAATAATATTTATTGTATATTAGTAGGCCTTTTAACCAAATAGAAAGATGAGGAGAAAGATGTGTCCTTTCTCAATGAGAAATAAAAAGTGAAGTGAGACTTAGCTTATTCCACATGTGTTTATATTACTGATGAGATCTATTAGTTTTGGGCTTGTTGTTTGTTACAATTAGGGTTGTAGAAGGTTTTGTAGTCAGTGATGTGCAGAGGTTTGCTGATGCCCAGGATCAACTCCTTGATTTTATGCCCCTAAGACTCAAGTCAGGAGACTGATAGGACCTAGTACTGAGAAATGTGAAGGAAGATATTTTAAAATGTGTAAAAACAGATGAAACATGAAATAAACACTTTATTCAAATTAGATATAAACAAAATTTTTATTTCATTCTTTGATGGGACGCCCTTCTGAAATGGATGCCTTGGACCATCACACCCTCTGCCCCCACTTTCTGCATGCTGCAGAGTTTTGTAGATGGCTTTTCATGGAAACTGTATTCATTGAGTGTGCTTAAATTCCTATTTCAGCATTTTAAATGAAGACGCTAAAAGGACACATCTAACATTATCAATGCTATGGTATGGTTGACTGATATGTGCAACCATAGTGAAATTTAATCTCAACCCCTACAGTCCTAATCATGGCAAACAGCTCAAAACTACTAGATCTCATCAGTAATATAACATATACGAATACCCCTCTGACCAATCACCGCCCCTTAAAAAAAAGTCCCACTTAATTTATTTTTCTCTTTAGCCTGGGAAACCATTTTTCAACCAGTTCTGTTTTAACACTTCACTACAAGAAGCCATCAAAAGAAAAGGAAAGCAAGCTTCAATTACCATATTTAAGAAATGCACACCTCTTGTTCGAAGCCCTTATCTGCTAACTTTTATTTTTGCACCAGAAACATAAACAAAGTAATTTCTAAGGAGTTAATAAATTTTAGTTATAATTCAACATTGTTTCTTATTACTATAAATGTTATATTTAGAGAATACAGTTGAATATATATATATATATGTGTGTGTGTGTGTGTGTGTATGTTAAATTTCTCAGAATAATTCTGCAGATAAGACAATTGGAAAATATTTCTTAGTCATTGCTGACTCATTTCGTCAATCTGATTTTATTAAGGCAACTTAATTTCACTTTTAAACTTGCTTTGATAAAATCAGCTTGATGAAACATGTCGGCAATGACTAAGAAATATTATCCAATTGTCTTTTTTTTTATCCATATATATATATATATATATATATATATATATATATATATATATATATATATATACATATAAAAGATCAAATATAGATAGGAATCTGACAAAATGATAGGATAAAGAACAAGTAGAAAACAGATCTCACTTTATTAAAGCTTTGGCAGAGATTAAGATAAAAATGATAAAAAATTCTAAAAAGCAAAGTGATGCAGATTAATGATACGTTGTGTTTGGTTAGTTCTTATTGATTGGATACATGTCACATGTAATGAAGTAACAGATAATATTCAAATATGTGTGAGAAACTTTCTGGATACTAAAGTGTGTAAAAGTTAGTCATTTGCTGCAGGATGTTTTAAAAAATTTCGTTTAGGTTTGATTTTTCATTAAGGCAAATCTCATGCATATTTTGTATATATCTTCATTGATTTTTATGTATTAGATCTAAGTTAGATTCATGAATAATGGATCTGTAGAAAAATGGTAATTATTTTTACTAATAAATTGTTTTAGTCGTGTTCTGAAATTAAGTTTCCCCTCCTCATCTACTATTTAGTTCTTGTGAACCTTATGCCTCATCCCAATTAAGCCAATGACTCCTTCTGAAGAAGTCTTGATCGCAAGAATTCTTAAGGAAAAAATGTCTACAGTTCTTTTTAAGTCAGTATATTTATTTTGTTATGTCAACTCATTATTCAGATATAGATATATATGTATGTGTGTGTGTGTATATATATATGTGTGTGTGTGTGTGTGTGTGTGTGCGTGCGTGTATATATGTGTGTATGTGTATATATGTCTGTGTGTGCATGTATGTATATATATATATATATGCGCGTGTGTATATGTATATGTGTGTGTATATATGTTTATGTATTTATATATGTGTGCGTGTATATATATATATATATATATGTGTGTGTGTATATATATATATATATATAACCAGTAACACAACTCTGAGTTTCATGCACAATATAATCATCCAGTGCTGACTGAAAAGAGGAGTCGCTACCATCAAATCATGCCAGATCAGATGCAAAGAGGGACACAGGTGTGGTTTTAGGGGGCAAAACAAATTTGTTTCTCTTACTTTCTGACACACTTCTTGCTTTCCTTCGTTCTTCCTCTTTCACTGTGCTCAATCTGTCCATCCAGTTTCTTGATACTTGATCCAGCCTCTCCACCAACTGATTTCTCATTGGCTCATATAACCATTTTTCTACCCACAATTCCCTGTTGTTGTTTTTTTCACCATCCATTATAATTATTATTATATAATTACTTCAATAAGCGAATGTTCTTCCCCTTTCACCAATGACCTTTATCAATCAGTGGTTTCTTTCTAAAATCCTATTTCCACTGGGCCTGTTGGCAGCCCTAAAATAGCAGCTGACATTCCACCTATTGCACATTGCTCAAAGAATTTCCGAACAAAATGCCACCCCATTGTCTAGCAAGACTTCCTCCACTGGTCCTTGCTGTAAAAAGATCTCATTGAGCACTTCCATAATGCTGGTTGTGTTTTCCAATTGGATCTCTTTCCAGATTGCAATCTGTCCAGGACCACAGTCAACCATTGTCAACTACAACTTACCTCTGTAGTGTATCACATCTATAGCCAGTCTTGTCCATTTGGTGTTCGCCTAGATCTCCCCTGGCTCATGTGTATTCGGTGAAGGGTCAATTGATTGACAAGTGCACAGCTTGACTACCCTCTGTATAACTTCTTTTTTACATCTGGGTCAATCTTATGAACCAGACACAATGTTCTTTCGACCCCCATGTAATGCAAGCAGTGCAACTTCTTCAAGTCCTCATACGTCCTAAGCAGCATATCAAAGTTGTACCCTCTTTGCCTTTCATCCAGTTTTTCTTTATTCTGGTCAGAACATCAGCTTTGTTTCTCTCTGAAGGCACATAAGTAATCACTGAACCTATCCAGCTCAGAACAGTGATCAAATTGGTCCTGATTTCCACATCTTTTAGTCTCCCTTTCAAAGCCAGATTGACGCCCCCTATCATGGCACCCAAATCCATTGTGCTGATATGGTTGTAAGCATTCTCCTTTCTCAGCCAGGCTGTATCTTCAGCTACAATGCTGTCAATTTCTACACTTACGCCCATAGCGATACTGTTTGCATCACACTTTCTTGGCTTTAGGACATGCCACTTCCCTCAAACCAGGTTCTGCCTTCTCACCTGTTCTACAATTTCTCACATCACAGTAACTATCTCAACATCCACTTCATCTTCCCATTTCACTTCCTCAGCCCCATTTTTTTAAATAGCTGCATGTCATCCTAAGCCATCCAGCGATAGGGCAATGGCCTAACATGTTCTCTGCAGGTTGAAAATAGCTCACATTTTCTCAAGCACCTTCCTGCCTGGAATCTTGTTTCCTCTTTTGGATGCCAGATCTTATGACATATCTTTATGTAATTGGAGGCCTAATGCTGTCCCAACCTCCAATGATTCTGGGGACTTTGTTATCAAGCCAAACTTGCCAAGGTGATCCGCGACCCTTTGCATGGGCACTGCTGTCTCATCCACATTGACATATGAATCCATGGCATATTCTGTGCTATCCATCTTTTCTAGCAGTGTTTTAAGTATAGTTGCCATGACTTTTGGTGCAACATTCAGTTCAAACTGTAGGCAGGTTAGACAATAAGTATTTCCTTTAAACTAGACCAACTGGTATTTCCACAATTTCCTTGCCACGTGTATCTGCAGATTGGCGGAAGCTCATGTCATTCATTTTCACTTTCCGTATTGTTTCACCGCACTCATCTATCATCTCTCCACCTGAGTGACATGTACTCGTTCAATTCACAGTAGTCCAACACTGGCCTGATCTTATTTTTTGTCAGCTGAACTGCCGCCATTAGTGATAACACTCCAATTGTTGCATCTTCTGTCCACAGAGTAAGAATTCCCTCTTCAAGACATCTCTCCACTTTTTGGTCAAACTCTGCTCTCTCTTCTTCCTGCTGTCAACTCTTGTAACAGGTCATTTTATTCTTAAGCACTGGAGGCCCAGCTGTTTGGTTCCACTCAACTGTCCACTTCTTATCATCAAACTTTGCACAGAAGTCTTTATCTTCAATTCAACAAGTGTTCCTGTCTGTAACTTGCCATCGAGTACTTATTGTAGAACGTTTCTCACTAGACTTCACAGTACCATCTTTATTAATGGCAACTCCTCCAAGATGAATGATCAACATCCATTCCCAATACAATGTTGATACCTGCAATCAAACAGTCAATTACGATGGCATTTGGATTTAGTCACCAACTTCGTATTTCCAATGCAAGTTCCTCTGCATTTCACTTCTCTCCTGTGTTGTGTTGCTCCATCCATCTTGTTATACCGTACATGTGAACAATAATGGGTATGTCCCAATTCCTATAAATACAGTGGTATATACTGTATATTGTCTTCCACTTGGGATTCACTTGCAATTCACTTCTAGCTCCCCCATTAGCAGTTGATTACTTACTTCATGCCACTGGCGAATCTTGTATGTTGTTCCTGTTATAAAGATTACCATTCCATTTCCAACCTTCGATTTGGTTATTCTTATTCAATAATCTTTTCCTAAGTTACAATACATCTCTCCACTAGATTGGATAGTATTAGTGTGGTGCGTAGAGCCATTATTGACAAGGGCTTTTACTTTTCTCCCCTCTAGCAAAATATCTATTATTGGCTGTGATCCATGATGTGCCACTGCTGGAATGAAGGGGGTAGTCACTGGGACAGTGGCTCCCCTCAGCTCATTTCTGTGTGAACAATATTTCACAATATGCCCTGTCTTGCCACATCTAAAACATGTTGGTTTGGAATTTGGCGGGTCTTTACTATCATGCAGCATGTGTGAACCCTTGCATCTGAAACACTGGCTGCTAAATGTTCTGAATGGTTTTGTCCGTTCCTCAAACTCTGTTGGGTTCTCTCTGCATCTAGCCTGAATCTGCCTTGCAATCGCTGCCGTCTCAAGCTCTTGCATTCTGCTGGCTGTCAGTACTCTAGCAGTAGGGATCAATTCACTAATATTCATTTCATTTATCCCAAGCAACTGCTGGGGGGCTACTGAGATACTCTCTTGGAAGCCACTGACAGATGTCAATTTCAAAATCTGATCCCACCCTTTTCTGGCAAATTCTGCCAATCCTACCAATCTCTGGATATTGGTAGCCTGGTCCGTCTGTCTCAGCTTTCTATGTGCAAACGGTCCTTCTGGAAAGGTTCTATCCGCATCCTTCTGATCATCCTCATTCAATTGCAGATAGGGAGTTAATTCACCCCCCCTTCCAGAAACAAAAGGGAATAAAACTTGCAAGAACAAGTATCTTTTGCAACCTCACAACCAATTTCACCTTTGCCAACCAGGCAATTGTGTCTCCCTCCCCACTGAACGGTTTCACCATATCAGTGTTTAAGTGCAAGTTCCCAACCATGGCAGCTGAAATAGCTTGTGGTTTTAGGGGGCAAAACAAATTTGTTTCTCTTCCTTTCTCACATGCTTCTTGCTTTCCTTTGTTCTCCATCTGTTTCGTTCATTTGTCCGTCTGTCCAGTTGCTTGATACCTGAACGAGCCTCTTCACCAACTGATTTCTCATTGACTCATATAACCACTTTTCTACCCACAATTCCCTGTTTTTTCCACCACCCATTATAATTATGAGTAAGGCAGGTAGCATTCATTATGACACAGTTCTTTTACAACAGGCCCAAATCCTGCTGGAGAGCAAATTTTCTTTAAGTTTTCTCGAGTAAGCAGTCTGGTAAACAAAATAAACATTGTTTAAAAGAAACAGTGTATACATAAATAGGAGTATCCACTAAAAATAACATTTGAAGTAATAAAATATATATAGCGTAATGTCTGTTGCTTTGTAATGGAGAAAATTTAGTACTTTTTAGCTTCCCTTACTCATATGTGATGAAAACCTGCATAAATTTACAAGCATTTAACAATGGTTTCCCAAATATTACTCTACAACTGGTACTCAGGGTAGATGTTGGTGTTTATTGCATAGAAAATGATTCCTTAATTGAGTAAACACACTGAGAAGATGTCTAACCCTGGGGACCTTCTCTCTCTCTCAGAATCCAAACATTGTTGAAACCTTAAATATTTTAACAGGTAATTATATATATATATATATATATATATATATATATTTAAAAATTAGGAGATCAGTTGAATCTGCTACCTTGGTTTCAACCTTTTTTTGGGGGGGGTATTCTTTCTCAAATAACAAATATGTAATTTCAGATATTTACACTATTCAGACTGTTGTCCTCATTTTTATTATCATATTCAAGGCATTTCAGCTGTTATCACTCTGACCTCCTTCAGGTGATATACATTGAAATTTCAAACCAAACATTTTATTTCGTACACTGTGGTAGATTGTTCTATTTCCACGTGTCATGCCTTTTCTGGATATCTCAGTTTCAGTTATTTCCATTTTAGTAACTCAACTCTCCAAGTTTTTGTTCATCTACCCCAGTGGACGAAATAAAGGGTTCAATTCAAAGTTCCAACATATATCACCTGAAGAAGGCCTGAGTGTACAATGACCCAAACATTGTTAATATGACAATAAAGATGAGGACAACAGTCTGAACAATGTAAATAGTGTAAATAGTTACAATGCCTCATCTCAGAAATATAGACAGATAATTTCAGATAGTTATTTATAATGTAGTATATTTTTCTTAAAAGCTTATGAAAATCTAGTTTAATTTGTGTGCCGTTTAGTGGCTGACTCAAGTCCTTTGCCATCATTTTGTTTGAACAACCCATTTATATATACTCAGGCTGCCAATGTCATGCATTTATTATATTAGCTAACATAATAAACTTGATTTAATCCAAGTGTTGACAGCTTTGAAAGACTACCATTACTGATTCTTTTTTTTTCCCCATTTTTCTCTCTACCTCTATTTTTTCTTTTATTATAGATCAGTATTGATTTTTCACCAATCTCTAAAAGTAACACACTTGTTACCATTAATATGAACGCTGGATTGGGTTGGTTTTGGTGTTTGTTTTTTTTTCTCCCCCACCCGCCTCCTTTAACCTTGTTCTATTTTAATGGATGCAGTCATCGTTTTGAATTGTTGGAGTCTCTCTAATGACTAACTTCCAGCATTAGCTGTTATCATGTGTGTGTACTTGAAGGTATTTTGACACACTGACACTGCTGGGGTGCAGATTTGTTAATTATTGATTAAATTTGGCAATTTATGACATTCAGATTACTTTTATCAATGTTTTTCTCTATCATATCTTATCCCTATGTGCCAGTAAATCTATTGAATAGCATTTTAATTTTATTTTTCCTGTTTTTATGAAAACTTTCCTCCAAAGAGGTGTTGTGAACAAATCAATAGATTTGCTATAAAAGCAATCGCTACTTTATTTGTTCATTAAACCTCTGTGTGTATCAATAATTTTAATGTCTTGAAATTTTAGCTAAATTTTCATCAGAATTTTATAAATTTTATTGATAGACAAATACAGGTAAAATATGAAATATTTGATAAAAATATAGTTTTAAGGTATACTATATTTTCTGGTCAAAGTGTCTCAATATCTGGAATAGAGCATATGTAAATATAAAAGTGGACATTGGGGTCAACAGCAGGTGGCAACAGTCTGTTTCATCTTTGAATGCAATTTTCACACACACACACACACACACACATATATATATTACATAGTTTATGTCATTAAAAATATTTAGTTTCTTTACTAACCACTGTTTGTAGATGTGAAGTTGTGACTTTTAGGATTATTGCAATATTTATTTTTAAATATTTTGAGTTATTTCCAACCACTCTTAAGAAGGGGATTCACATGACAAAAAAAAGTTTTGTTTTCTTTTTACCTGTTTGGATTAAGTATTTTTATGCTCTTTTTTTAGGAAATCCATGGAATTACCCAAGCCCTTGCTGAAGATTTGTACAACAGAGGTAAGGCATTTCAAATTTGTTAAGGTTTTCTTCATCTTTATGCTTTTTTTAAAAAATGTTTTAAATTAAGAAAAACATCTTTCTTATGTGATTGACCTCATTGAAATATATTTGTTAATCATTGATAATTGTAGATAATGTAAAACAAGGTAAGAGGTTCTTGACTGTTTCCATGTCAAACTTTGTAGATATGCACAACACGCGTCCAGAATGAAGACTGCAAAATAGAACGCAACTTTTACTTCAACATAATTTCTTTCTTTTTTTTTATTTTACATAATATATAGTTGTCTAAAAAATTGTTCTGTTTTGTGATTAGATGTCATTAGGAGTGTTTAGTTTTGATTAATTCACATTATCTTGATATCTGTCATATTTGGATGCATTTTTAAAAAATGATTGTCAAAATTGGTACATTTTTGTTTATTGATTCAATATTTATGTAGCTGATAGAGAAAGTACTGAAAATAATGAAATGTATCAAGAGTATTGATCTTTCGGAACAATGCTACATGTTTGGCTAGACAAATTAAGGTTGATAGTGATCCAGATAATATAATCCATGTTATATGATGGATCCAAATCAAGCATTGCGTCCTGGGTATGACAATAAACTACATCCGCATCCTGGGTATGACGATAAACTATGTCCAACAGCAAGGCCTCTGATCAGGAGGTTTTGAGGAGTGTGGAACCACCTCTTAATTGCTGGTGTTCCCAGGTCCACCCTGACCCGGAGTGGTAGCACCTGTTAGGGTCCCAGCTATGGGCAAATCGTTAACCCCGAAACTGAGGTAAAAAGCATTATAAAGTATTACCAGCAATACCTTTTTGAAAAAAAATAATGCCAGCAATATGTTTTTGAAAAAATATTACCAGCTATACATTTTTGAGGTTAAAAATATTAACAGAAATAGAATTTTGACAAAACAAAAATATTACCAGGAAAAAAAAGTTGTTGGCATTAAATGACCCATTGAGGTTGATATGCCGTAAAACAATCCAAACCAAATCAAGCATTAAAATATCATTTGCACCTTATGCAAGGTTATATTAGTCTCTTGAATGTGTGACATTTACAAGTGTACAAAACCTAATAGACTCTATTTCTGTATGATTCACTATAACATCATGCTCATGTTCCATTTCTTGAACAAATTGGGATGAGCAGTAAATTACTTTACAACACAGAATGCAAAAGATTGTAAGACTGGTTTCTTCATCCAAAAAAGGTGATATGTTATATATGGTGGGATTTCCAGGGAATCTTCTACTGTAGACACTTTATAGAGAGAAGCAAATAATTCAGTCAGACAAGTTCAGCTTCTAATTGGATCAAATGAAGGAAATAATTGAAAAAAAAAAAAGAAAAGAAATTGTTCAGCATTTGTTAAGAGTAAAGGGTGTAATGTTCTGTCATAATAATTCTAACATGCATCTTTCTCTGGGATCTAAGCAATTGTGGACTTGGAATGGAAATTTCAAAATCTCTTAGATAAGATAGCAAAGGAAAGCAAGAAGAAAGGACTATTAACTGTCTGAAGAAAGACTATATGGTTGTCAGTAAGAGAGAGACACAGGCCAAATTGAAGATGTCAGAATCATGCAGGTACAGAGATTTAACTATTTGTGCGGGTTATGGTGGAGAGGGAGGGAGGGAGGGAGAGAGAGAGATCCAAAAATGATTAGGAATAGTGTAAGAAACTAGACAAGATACTAAGAGATACAAAAATTTCATTCAAAGCAAAGAAAAAGCACACTGAACTACTGTGTCATATCTCTCCTCCTATATGAAAGTGAGTGTTGGACAATTTCTTTACAGGTGAGGAAAAGGCTTGAAACAACAGAAACATGGTTCCACAGATGGATACTGAGAATACTGTGAACTGAACAGCAATTGAATTTCAGTGATGAAGTTTGGAAACAAAAAGAATACTTAAAATCAGGAAACAGTTGAAATTTCTGAGATGCATCATAAGGAAAGAGGGCTTGGAGAATTTAACACTAACAAGACCTATTTGAAGGCAGGAGGCTCAGTAGAGGGAAAACAGTGAATAATCTGGATAGTAGAGTGGGGACAAAAAGTAAGGTTAAAGAGTCAAATATTGCTTAAAACTAAAAATGGACAGGAAGTTTAGGGAGCCGTGGTTGGGTGTGTCCTGAAAGGGGATGGGGCATGGCATGACACATAAAACAAGACAAAAAACAATTACAGTGGTTGGGAATTTTACATTCATTTGCCATATTCACAAGATATTACAGCTTCAAATTACTAATTATTCTGTTTTTTACAGAATTCGTTTTATAAAAAAAAATTTTAACTAAAGAAACTGAGAAACTACAAAATGCACCTTGAGTAGTTCTTTTCTCAGAAAAAAAAAATTCCAGTTGGATGGAATTATGAAGTTACCTTTGACAGCTGAAGAGAATGATACAAAATACTAAATATATTTTTCAAAAAAGTTAGGTCAAAAAATTTTTTTTTATTTATTTATTTAAAACTTTTTTTTTTCTTTTAAGATATTTTGGGGTTACCCAATAATTGTTCTCTTGTGCAACAACCAATTTTAATTCTGTCTGAATTTCTGGGATGAGGGGGTCATTATAATTATTATTTACACTGCAGCAAATTTTACTATTAAAGTCTTAGTTTGTGAATTTGGGGACATAGTAACAGACATAATAAGAAGTAGATGATATCCCTAGATATGAGTAGTGGAACAGGAACAGTCTACCCCTGTAGATTAAGTTCAGAATTCCCTGTAGCTTAACCAGATTGATAAAAACCTGAGGAAGGCCGGAGGGCACAACAGTTGAAACGTTGTGATAACAACAACAATATGAGCATATTTTTATGCTTTCGTAGGGTTTTGACCCCAGTTTGGAGGGTCACTATTTGTCCATAGCTGGAACTCTAACAGACGTTACCACCCTGTCCTGACAGAAATTTTTGTATTTTCCTTGGCTTTAATATGGAGTCCCTTGCACAAACACTGGGGGATAATAATTATTTATCTTAAATGAAGAACAAACAGATATATCTACATTTATAGGTTATTTATTAATTTATTTAAATTAAATGTTCTTTGGAAATGGATGAAGATTTTTACCCCCCCCCCCTTTTGTTGCAACATTTTTGGAAAAATTAAATTTGATATAATTGAAATTCATTGTAGCCCAAGAGAAAAGAATATTATGAATTGATATCCACAAATGTACTTTATCAAATTACGATAGCGAGATGAGGGAGGTGAAGTATGCAGATGGAGAAAACACTTTTATGGCCCTAAAAACAAAGGGAGAAAATATCTCCAGTGTAGTCTTTTGAAGAAATGTAGAATTTCCTTCAGTGACTTTATTTTATTAACATATCTCTGGCCATGGTGATCATGGATATTTCTGAATCCTGTCCCATACAGTAATTTAATTACCTGAGATAAGTGTACACTCTGCAATGCTAATTAACAATGCTCAATTCAATTTGTAGTTACCTGGGATAGTGATTCAGGTAGATGAATCCATTATTACCAAAAGAAAATATAGAGGCTATTCTGTCCATGAACAATGGTTATTTAGTATTGATGATGTCACTGGACCTTGTGGGTGATTGGTCTATGGATACACTTCTCCTGATAATAAAATAAAAAAATAAAGCCAATAAGCATTTTCCATTCCAGCAGCTGGAAGGTGTATACAAGGATAAGTCGGGTACAAGTTGATCCAGCTTGTAGTCACCAAAAAGTTTATCGCAGTTTAAACTTTATGGATTTGACTTCACGGGTGTGCACAAACTGTGTCGAATGTGCATATAGAAGAATGCGAAAAGCTTAAATGCATGTATGGAGTGCACTCATTTATATTACTTTACTATTTGAACATGAATTCATGTGATATATATATACAATATAGCATTATCCATTTGGAGGCCTTTAATAATCTTGGGCCATATTACTGATCTGTACCCTACTCTCAAAATTTAATATTTTAAAAAGATTTTTGCTAAGCAATTGCTTGTTTTTAAAATTAAAGTAATTTTGTTCTTGTTAAACAATTTCTTGTTTAAAATATTTTCTTAAAATAAATTGCATTAAAATGTATATATCCATTTATTCTTCATTCAAAATAAATCTTTTTTTTTTTTTTTTTTTAAAATTGTGAGGAAAAAATCCGTTTTGCAATAACATATTCATATGGAAAAGCAAGAAACTTGTTCTTCATAGTAGGATTTATTTGATATAAATAATTATTATCCCCCCACATGTCTGTGCAAGTGCCTAAAAAATAAAATAAAATAATAATAAACCTAGAAATTTTTTTAAATTTAAAAAAATAAAAATGACTTAGAAAATGCAAAAAATACCAAATTGGTAAAAAGGATAGCATCTTCAGTTATTAATGATGTAAGCACAATTTCAAATTTGATGCTTGTAAATAAAAACAAAGTACAGATAAATCTGTAAAAAGTCAGGGATTGATTTGGCACTATTTATATTGTGAACAGGAGCTCTTATAAAATGATTAAAAAAAAATTGATATTTTTTCATTTCTGACAAATGCCATTTGGTAGAGGAAGGTCTAATGAATGGTAATTTATCAAAATTATTCCACTCCACCACAGTTTTTCCCCTATTTTTTTATGAACAGATTAATTAACCTCAATAGTGCTAAAAATGTTATATATATAAAATCTTGAATTTAGTATATCGGGGCGGCAGATCATTGTTCAAACATATATTGCTAAATATAACAGACAACGAATGTTTGTTATGTTTGGTCATGAGCCGTTCTAAGCTTTGTATAGTTGCTTTAATTTTGGGAGAAAATAAAGACAAAAACTGTCCAACATTTGGTTATTATGCTGTTCCATGATCTAAGCTTTCAACTCCTGACCAAACGTAACAGACATTCATTGTGTGCTATATTTAACACATGTCTGTATATATAATATAAATATATAAAAATGAATTGCCTATTACATGACTGCAGGAAAGTCACTATGATGCCATAAAATAGCGTTTGCTTTCCAATTTCCTGTGGATAGAAATTCATTCTAATTCTAACTATATTCATTGTATTATTGTTTTTTATTATTATTTATGGATTTCTTCTATTTACGCTTTCAGGTGAATTGATTCTTCAAGCTAAAGAACCATTCCAAATGACAACTCTTCACCTTTATGCTCTGACAGAAAGATTGAAACTTCCTGAACCTACCTGTGGTTAGTATTTGGATAATTCTTTTTAATTTACTGAATAAACGTCATTGGTCTCTTTAGTGATCTGACTAATTAATCCACATGATTTACAGCTAACATTTTAATGACCCAGATCAACATCAGAAATTCAATTTTGGTACGTCTATGTGGGAGCAGTATTTTGTTTAGCAAGCATTTGATAGGAAAACATGAAATGGCTCTAACTAAAGAATGAAACTTTTCATAACATCATCGTTAGTTTCTTTTTTTCTTTTTCTTTGAAATGGAATTGATTAAAACAGGAAGTTTTAGCATATGTAGGAGGAACATTACTCAATAATCTTTTAGCTTTTTCTTAAACACCTTCCAACCTCTTTGTTAGATTTAGTATTAGATTTAATAAGAATTTGGACTGGCTCAAAAGTCAAGCTTGAAATCTCTCTCTATACCTATCTATATAATACTAAGTGTTTTGAGCTTTTTTTGGAGGGAATGGGGTTCTTATGACATTTGTAATTTTCTGCTGTAGTGGTGTTATCCCCTTGGTAGTGTCATGTTATGACAACATCAAACTGTTCCAAGAAAGCCACAAACTGAAAAGACCAACTCTATGACAATAATTTTGATAAAATAATCTAAGAATAGTAAGAACTTAACAAAATAGGCTCTCATTTTTGATGGCATGAGTAAAACTGGTTGATGATAAAAAAATATGCTGAATATTTCTATTTTGATGATAACTACATAAATTTACAAAAAAAAAAAAAAAGAAAAGAGAATTAATTTGGAAATAATTTTCTGTGTATAAAACTGCATGTTAATAAACATTGTGTCGTTGTCGTCGTTGTTGTTGAGCTGATTTTCTTTATTTATTTCTCTTATTATTTTGTTACTCTATCCACAGACACACTGCTTAACATCTGCTTAGATTTATCTGCTGCACTTAATGGACATCATTCGATCAGTCCTCAAAATCACTTTAACTCAAGGATGGATGAACAGAACACCTTTAATTAGTTTATGGGAATGAAAAGAAACCTGAATAATTATGCTGACTAAACTTAAAATCATTAGTCAATATATTTTGTAGATTTTGTTTGCCTCATCAGGACGTGTTTCATAAAACAAATGACTAGAGTTTGAGATCAAAATGATGTGTTTTTAACTTATGTCAAACAAAAGCCAAAACTTATTTTGGTCACGTTATACAATTTGCACTTCAATCAGAAGTCATCATTCTCTTCATAATCTTTCTCGTGTTTCTATATATAATCACCCCCCCCCCCCCCCGACCACAAATGTCTATTACGTCCTGGGTATGACAACTGCATCTGGCAGCAAGGCCTGTGATTGGGAGGTTTTGAGGAGCATGGGACCACATCTTAATTGCTGTTCTTTCCAGTTCCACCCTGAATAGAAAATTTCTATGTGGATGGGGTGGTAGCACCTGTTAGAGTACCAGTTATAGGTAAATAGTGAACCTTCAAACTGGGATCAAAAACCTATGAAAGCATAAAAATACATTTTTATAGTAAAAATACCAGCAATACACTTTTGTAAAAGAAATTACTAATGCTCCCAAGAAAAGCCAATTTTGGCATTAGATGACCCATAAGGAGTTGATATGCCACTAAACAAACAAACCAATATCTATTAAAAAGAATATTTTATTAAATATTATAAAAGTTAATTGGAGAGAAGTCCAGTTTGTGATGTAAATTCACTGTAAATTGATATCCCTATGGAAGCCAAAACAAAAGATGTTTATATTATCTCTTAAAATTTAAGAACTTTTAAAATTTTTGAAATTCATAATCTAGAGTATTTCTTACATGCATTAAGCACTTCAAATTCAGATTTAAAAAAAAAAATATTTAATTTTTAAGAAATCATGTAGTATGTGGATATTTTATCTTCACTAACATAGAGGGATCAATTTACAATGAACTTACTTAGCAAACGGGGCACCCATTTAATGTTTACAATATTTAATAAAAAAAAAAATCATGTTTGTAGTTTTGTAGTACTTAATCTATGAATCTATCCTAATATGAAAAAAAAAAAAGGAAAATTTTCAAAGTTCTGTGTCTATTGCTTTACTCTACCATAATTATTTTTATATCTTGACAGTGATTTTGTCAAAAGTATTCTTATCAAGACAATGAATTTGGATGCCTCCCCCACCATTATAATGTTCATCCAAAGATGAAATAATTGGAAAATCAAATTGTTTTCCACTCGTACTCATTTAGTATACATCTTATCAGTAAACATTAATGAGCTGTAGTCCTAAATTTTTACGATAGAATAAAGCTAAATTTTTCATTCTTTAAATAAAACCTTTTTAAAGGATACCAAAGTGTGTATAATTATACCAATTCTAGTTAAATGTATTAAACTAAAAAGCAACAAGACCAGTAGTTCCATCTTCATACTTCACACTTTTACCCTAAAAAAGGAGGAATTGCTATAAACAACAATTGATTTTGAATATTCACAATCTGGCCTAAACTTTTCCAGTTGCCAGTAAAGCTTACTTCTTGAAATCCTCTTGAAATTCCACCATTCTAAATTAGTATCTAGTCTCGTAAAATCAAAGTAACAGCATCACTTTTTCTACTTTAGTCTTCTATTTGGTAGACATTAAGTAATGTTCCGCACACCGATCCTCTTTTTAGTATCAGACTGATCATTTAACGGCTGATTACAACTTGAACAGCATCACCATCTGCTTCCTGTAACTCGGCGCATGCCCTGCTTGATCTTGAGCAAGATCCACAATCCTTTTGCTTTTGCATTCATACTCCTGAAGCACTTTGTTGATTCTGTTTCTAAGAAAAAAAGATGATAATTTTCTTTCTCTCCATTTTTCAATGTCATTTCAGGATTCACTCTTCTTTTTCCAGATAGTGGTGATGTAAAGAAAGACATTGGTCATATTCTTGACTTCATCACACGGCTAAAGCACCTCAAGGTAATTTTATAGCTTTCTCTTTATCTTAACATACAAACTCTTTTTTTTTCTTTATATATTCTTCACAGCTTGTGTTGAACAAATATTGAATATTTTAATGATGTGGTCCCCAAATCCAGTGATCATGACCTTATTTGAATTATGTGATTGTTCAGAAAACTAAAATTAACAAAACCAAGCAACCACTTAGTGACCTATTCATATTGGCTGTAGAATGATGTACAACATACCAAGCTGCACTCACTTATCCCCTGTAAGACAGAAATACTACAAGAAAACCAACATGAGAAAAAAGTGTTTGAAAATGCTGAGATGGTCAACATAATGTCCTTTAGCCCTCTGCATTATTAATATTACTTCCCCCTCCGATGCATTCTTTTTCAAGGTCTCTCAGTTGTAGTATCATTATTGTTAATTTCACTCAAAGTTGTTTTCTGTTGCCAGAGCAGGATATGTCAACACAACTATGAAATTCAAACACACTATTCTTCAGGGATCAGTGTCACCTTCAGTGACAGGATAAACTTTGTGAACAGCAAATGAAGTCATAAACCCTACAATAGATCATCTACAAACTATATATCTATAAAACATACATTTACCCTGAGAGTATAAAATTATGCACAAAATATATGCAGTTGAAGCCATAACATTGCATTCAAAATATTTAGATTTCGGCATTAAATGACCCTTTGAAGTTGATATGCTGTGAAACAAAAATGCCCCCCTTCAAAAATAAAATAATTTTTTTAAAATTTTTAAATTAGGGAAATAAATGAAAAATAAAATGTACAAGTAGATTTACATTACAATTTTTGAATATATTAAATGACCCATGAGGAGTTGATATGCCACTTCTGGCATTACTCTCTTGGATGACTGACATGAAGCGATAATCACATGTTTTTACATGATGTGCTTTACCTTTTCTTGAATAAACTGAAAAAATATCGATTGTCTCGTTATTTATTTATTTGTTCCTTTAATCTTAGTATTCTAATCTTGTTTCAGATCTGTGGTAGCCGTGATCCTGTTGGAAGCAGCAACATTGACATGAATGAGTTGCGCTTTGATCTGACATTATTTAAATCCTTGCAAACACTTGAGGTATTGTTTCATGCCATCTTTTTCTAAAGTCGTTGATAAAGTAATATCAAACGTTTCTTGACGCAACCCTCTCTATTGATTTCAGCATTGTTTAACATTTTCTGATTTTTCATCATATCTTGAGCTCGGCCAAATGTAACAATTCATGCACAAAGCAAAATTAACTTTAAAGGAGAACAAATTTATTTGTCATCATCATTTCCATTGCTAATTTTATGATCTTAGCAGTTCTAGTTGGAAATGAGTTTTATTGAGAAATTGGAAAAGTAATTAAACTCTTTAAAATTGGAAGTTCAACCAGAATATACACTGAATTTCAAATCAATGTAAAAACTTACATAATTTATCTCCTTTTATTAACTCTGACTTAAACTTGATTTATGAATTTGCTCTTCAGTAAATTTATAATGCCTATATTTAAAGTGATAGGTTTATAGGAGTAGATGGGTTTGCCTATTATCCAGTTCACACTCCTCTCTGGTCTTTTGAACAGGAGTAGAGCTTTATTCCTGATTTCCTGTTTAGGATTGGGTTTCTGGTTCCTCCTAAAGTCTACTTCAGCTCCATACTCCTAATGTCTATGCTTGAACTCTTAAATTTTATTCACTATTTTTTTTTTTTTCTCTTCTCCACCAATAGGAGTAGATAGGTTCGTCTATCATCCGATTCAAACTTCTCCCCAGTCTTTAGAACAGGAGTGGAGGTTTATCTCTTGTTTCCTCTTTAGGATTGGGTTTTTGGTTCCTTCTAAAAGTCTACTTCAGCTCTATGCTTCTAGCACTTGTTATTTCCTACACTAATATAAGTTCACACAGTAAACCCCCTCTCTACCTTGAGTGGCTCTTGGGCCTTGTATTGGGTGAAAATTTAAAAAAAAAACATGTGGATGACTTAGCAGATTGGACTACAGATTTATTCTACATCTCACTAGAATATTTCTGTACATCAAGGTACTACTTAAATAGACTGGTCAATTTGTTAAAAAATAGGGAAAAGTTTTTGATGAAATAAATTTTGTTGTTTTGCATTCATTAGACTTTCCTCAAGCCATGACATTTGTCAAAATTGAAAAATATTAGTTTTTTATTGATTTAGAAGAGGGTGTCTTGTTTCTAATATCAAAACAGTGTCAAATAGATCCTTGGCCTTTTACAGAGTTATCTGCACTTACTTTTTTATCATCTTTGTTGCCATATTCATGACGTTTTGACCGTTGTACGCTCCGGTGATTAGAATTTCAAACTGAACCCTTTATTTTGTCTACTGGGGTAGATTGTTCTAGTTCCACATGTCATGCCTCTTTTGGATATTTCAATATAAGTTATCTCCCTTTTAACTCAACTCTCCAAGTTTTTTTCTACTGTAGCCAGATATTGAACTCACAACTCTTTGGGTCGAGTCACTGAATTCAACCAACACTTTTATCCACTGGGCCATGTGTCCTTGAGACAGATACTGACTTTTTTTATTTAAAAATGTCCTGTGCCCTGAAAATGTGCTTATGTCAATGATATTTACATATTTATTATGCCTTTGTTAATTTATGTAAATTTTGCTTTAATTAAAAATGTATACATCTGTTCTTTAATGACTGAAATTAATTTGTAAAAAAAAAAATGTACTTTGCCACAAAGTTTAAAATATTTTCTTAAAACACATAAAATTATATATAACTACCATATATTTCTGCATATAAGGCGACCTTTAAATCCCCAAAATCACTCTTAAAAATCAAGTTATGACTGTGTTCACAGCAACTTTTATCTTTCACTAAACTTTCAATAATCATCATGATAGTGTTAATTATTAAATTATATTAATAAAACAACAAATGTTGAAAGTCAAATGTACTATTATCGTGCATTATTGTACTTTTATCAGCGGTATTTTGTGATTGTCGAAGTAAATGGCTATTCGTACACCAGGCTGTTTGTAACTGTTTAGATATAGGAAAAAAGAGGAAGAAGAAGAATCAGTGTTTGCAAGAGATCACGTGATGAAACATAAACAAAACAATAGTTTCCCTTTTAGGGGACGTGTGTAGGATAAACATGATATAGAATCATTTTTGTTATTTCGTTTATTTTGCATTTCTAAGGATACAGTAAGTAACATTTCCAATAACATCATCTCATCTTGTATAGGATAAATTCATGAGAATTTGCTATATATTTTTTTACCTTGTTTTATCTAAAGGTTGACTTATACACGGAAATATACAATATTTTTTATTTAAAAAAATGTTTTTGTAAAATAATTAAAAAAAAGTCTGTGTTCATATGCAGATGTCAACAAGGTTAGCACACTTTAAAACTTGACATTTGTAAACAAACTACTAAGTTGAAAGATAACTCTGTAAAAGTCTCAGATCGATTTTACACTTTATTGATATTATGAACAGGACACACACACACACACTTTCTAAAATAGTAAGAAATCAATATTTTTCAATTTTGACAAGTTTCATGGCTTCATATCTACCAAAATTATTTCCCAAATCATTTTCCGTATTTTTTTTCCATTACTTAACTAGTGTGCACATCACTTGAATAATTAAAAAAAAAAAGACTTGAACAATTTGCAAGATTAGATTTTAAGTGAAAATGTGTTGTAAATATTCAGATTATTTCACATAATAATTAAATTTTCTTTTGTAGTTGAATTTCCAAGTAAAAATGATTTTCAAGACTGAAAATGAAATTTGTTGAGGCCTTTTGCCAGACATCAGGGTAAATTCACCAATTGGTTTCTTTGTTCTCTAGATAATATTTTAAGCTTCTCTTCTTTCAGATTTTGAATTGTAATTCGATGCTAATCACTGGGTTTGAAACCATCAAACAGACATTACAGAAAATTGAAGCTCACCATTCCATGAAGGAAATTAAAGTAAGTCTTTGGAGAATTCCTTTTTTGTTCAGTTTGTATTTTGTTTGAATGTAAGATTCCCAAAATTGGTTGCATTGGTTCTTTGTTCAGAACATCAAAAGGGATTAAAAACATTTCCAGGTTAAATGTAGATAAAAATTGATGACCATCTGATATCTGTATTTGTGGGAATTACACGTGAGTACCTTCCTCAAAAAACATACAGGAAATTCTGTTAATCTTTCTAATACCCAACTTGTTTTTTGTTTAATCATTTCACCCCAAGCAAGATGATAAAGCCACTAAGATGTAAGATGGTTACCGAGAGTGAAGGAAACTAAGAAAACATTGCTGAGGGGAAAGGACAATAAAGAGAACAAGATTCAAGGAGACAGAATAATCCTATTTTTTTCTACAGATCTGTAAATACTTACCCAATCCTTAAAAATTTTAATTTTTAAAAATGTTTTTTTAAGTAATCACCAACCCCCCCCCTCCCGTATTTAGACTGCAATGAGACCCTTTCTTGACATATATCTGAAATCCACACTTTATCATTCACTGTGATCACTTCTTAAACTTTCTTGGGCTTGTTTTTGTTTGTTTTTGTTACTACATACTTATCTAAGGTTCATGGGTATTGACATGTGAACAGAATAACAATAATGTATGTAATATTTGAAGAAGAAATAAGAAAATGCAAATAAACAAATACGCTGCCTTACCCTGACTGAATGCATATCCCTGATCACGACAATCTTAATCTGTTCAGGTCTACGGTCAACTGTTATCTTCCCCACATATCCCCATAAACTGTGCTTCTTACTCTGTGACCCCCCTATCTTGAGTGGCTCTCGTGCCTTGTACAGGGTGAACATCATTTTGAAAAAGAAAAGTGTTGCTTACCATAATTTGTGAATCATCCAAATGGCTTTAATGGCTGATGAATATTCCTGGAATGGTGAAAGAGGATGGAAAATGGAAGTGGCTATCAGAGTTCAAATTTAGATCAAGACAATTTTGGTTTATTATGCACTGATGCTGTTGGGGAAGACATGAAAATAATATGGAGGACTGTGTTCTCTTGCCTTCATCAACAAGCAGTCTAAGAGAAGGACAGCTGATGGGGAAGACATGAAAATAATATGGAGGACTGTGTTCTTTTGCCTTCATCAACAAGCAGTCTAAGAGAAGGACAGCTGTTGGGGAAGACATGAAAATAATATGGTGGACTGTGTTCTCTTGCCTTCATCAACAAGCAGTCTAAGAGAAGGACAGCTGATGGGGGAGACATGAAAATAATATGGAGGACTGTGTTCTCTTGCCTTCATCAACAAGCAGTCTAAGAGAAGGACAGCTGATGGGGAAGACATGAAAATAATATGGAGGACTGTGTTCTCTTGCCTTCATCAACAAGCAGTCTAAGAGAAGGACAGCTGATGGGGGAGACATGAAAATAATATGGTGGACTGTGTTCTCTTGCCTTCATCAACAAGCAGTCTAAGAGAAGGACAGCTGATGGGGAAGACATGAAAATAATATGGAGGACTGTGTTCTTTTGCCTTCATCAACAAGCAGTCTAAGAGAAGGACAGCTGTTGGGGAAGACATGAAAATAATATGGTGGACTGTGTTCTCTTGCCTTCATCAACAAGCAGTCTAAGAGAAGGACAGCTGATGGGGGAGACATGAAAATAATATGGTGGACTGTGTTCTCTTGCCTTCATCAACAAGCAGTCTAAGAGAAGGACAGCTGATGGGGAAGACATGAAAATAATATGGAGGACTGTGTTCTCTTGCCTTCATCAACAAGCAGTCTAAGAGAAGGACAGCTGATGGGGGAGACATGAAAATAATATGGTGGACTGTGTTCTCTTGCCTTCATCAACAAGCAGTCTAAGAGAAGGACAGCTGATGGGGAAGACATGAAAATAATATGGAGGACTGTGTTCTCTTGCCTTCATCAACAAGCAGTCTAAGAGGAGGACAGCTCTAAATTCCAAACTGGAAACAGAATCTACTCCTCTTCATTGATATGGGCTAAAATGGCAAAGAACAAAAATTTAGGTGTGGCCTGTAATCCTGTTCTGTAAAAACCCAACTTGCTAACATTTGATTGTTGTGCAAGCTGAACAACACCTCAAATCTGGGATAAATGTGCTGCAAGGCATTAAATCGGTGACTATTTTATTCTATTTGAATACAAACACTCAGCTGTGCTATAAAAATATTTCATGGGAGATGTATTGATATGATTTACTCCTTATTTCAATTGCAAAATTCTGTTTGATCACTGAATTCAGTTGGGTTAATCTTGTTCTAGTTTTAATTGTCCATGCACAAAGAAAATATGGCTTGCACTTCATAACCTGTCATAAAATTGTATTGTCTTCTTTCGTTTTACTTTTGATAAATTTTCTTCTCAGGATTTACTTCTCCAAGAATTCTCACATTGGCGAGATGAAGATGGGACATTAATTGTTGCTTTTTGGAACCATATAATAGAAGCAGACTTAGGCCATAACAATATTAAGAGCATCGATGAGAGCGTGGTAAATTTTTTATTTTTATCCCCCCCCCACACTACCACTGTCAGCATGTTTTGTAAAACTTGTATGTTACAGTATATGTTGACATTTTCTTTCTTCCAAGAAACACTTGTGTTTGCTCCATCAAGATAATAAATGACATATAGTAGGAAATCATTTTGAAATGATTTTAAATCATAGAAAACAAAAAGACATTGTCTTAGTCATCCAGTGTTTTCTATATACATATTGATTTTATTATTGAACTTGTGCTCTGCAATAGCCTTTTCCCTGTTTATATTTTGAAATTCCTTTCTCTGTTATATATTTAATATTTCCTTGGTGTGTGTAACATTACAACTTCTTTCTTTCTTAAGACGATCAAAAGAAAGCATTTTTTTAATATGTAATGTTATTTAAATAAAGCTTGTTAGAGTGACATTACCAAGTTTGTTTGTTTTTCTAAAAATTATTTTTGTACAATTTATATTTTCTTGTTGCTCTGTTTGAAAAAAAAAAAACACAGAGAAGTAAAAAAAAATCTGTGATATGCATTTGAATTCTTTAATTTGTTCTGAATTTCCTCCTGTTCTCTCCTTTGTGTATTTTTCCGTCTTTCTAAGCTACAAAAACATGAAATGATTCAAATTAGATGACCTTTGTTTAACAAATAATTAAATCATTGCAGAAAGTTATAGAAGCAAATGTTCTAGTTTCTGATAGCAGTTTATCCACTTCCTCTCACCTCTAAAACAACAATCACATTTTATTGTCATGTATTTTCTCTCTTCTTTTTTTTCCCCCATTTCCCCCCTTTCTAGCAATTGCTTCCAAGAGTGGAACATTTAGACCTCAGTCATAACCAAATTGAGACCATCCAAAACCTTCAGTGGCTGAGTCAGCTCACTTTTCTTGACCTGTCCCACAATAACATCCACCAGCTGGACTCTTTGCATACTAAACTTGGTAACCTGAAAACTTTAAATTTGGCTGGCAACAGAATCAGACACTTGCAAGGTAAAGATTGATTTCATCAAATTATCATTCTGCTTTTTAACTTTGAACTTTTTTAAATTTTGTGTAGAGTGATGTAATTACAAGTCAGATTTTGTTCTTATCTGAACTGATAAGAAGCATTTTTCAATAAAATAGAAGGAAAATTTTAACCCCATCTTTTTCTTTTTTCTTTATTCATTCCACTTTCCCAACATTTGAAAGAATCTCACTTTTCATTTGTCTGTTGTTTTAATGAAAGTTCTCACTGTTAATTCCTGTCTTTTCTTGATTGTTTTTTGTTGACTCAAATATTTTGTCTATTTTTTATTTTTTTTAAATGTTCATGAAATTTGTGTTCTTATTTACTCCTTGATAGGTTTGTCAAAGTTATTTTCATTGGTCAATCTGGATATCAGCAACAATGACATCTCAGAGGTAAGTGTATTCAGTGCTATTTGTTCTTTTCTTCCTACACTGACCTTTTCCTTTCTCACATTCTTTGACTTTTTTTTTCTGAAAGGAAGGAAATAAAAGAAACATCCTCTTTTCCATTTTCTTATGTGAAAGAAATCACTACCCATGTTTTATCCTGTCTCTCTCCCTGATCCTTTTTTCTCTTGATGTGGGAAGCCCCTTTTTTCTTGCAGTTTTCTGGACCTTCAAATAGCAAATAAATGTCAATAATCTTATTAGGAAGGTGCTTAAGAACCAACTACTCCTCTGTTGATTCTATAAAAATAGTAGTAGATATGTTCACCTATCATCCAGTTCACACTCCTCCCCAGTCTTTTCAACAGGAGTAGAGGTTTAGCCCTTGTTTCCTGTTTAGGATTGGGTTTATGGTCCCTTCTAAAGTCTTCTCATTATCTTTCATTCACAATAGCACCTTGTATCTTAGTGACATTATAACCTTGCTTGGAGTGAATTAATTAAAAAAAAAAATATTAATAAGAAAATGTTACTGCATAGCTAATAGATTAATTTTGTGTCTCCACCCTCCCCTAAATATTTGCCTTTATTTTTTTTTGATAATTTTCTTATCTTTAAAACCAGGTCAACATTTCAAGTCTGATAAAGTATTAAAGACTTTTGCATTAGTGCCCCCAAAAAGCTAAATGTCCATTATTTGAAAGTATGGAAGCCTAAAATTAAGAGAAAAATGAAGATCAAGTTGAATTTTCTTTTTTCTCCATAACGAGAAACTCAATTTGTGCTGTTAGTTTAGGATCAGATATTAACAGCAATTTGATCTTGGAGAATCAAAACATTTCGGCCTTTCTTCCGAACAGTTACCCTTAAATATGTCTAGAAATGAGTTTCCGTTCAATGAAGGTGTCAAATTTTTGCAGCTTTGCCCAAAGAATCCTGTCAAAAGTTTAAAAGAAGGAAGGAATTAGCAACATAGGACTTTTATAGTGTTAGTCTTTATGAAACCAAAATTTTCATGCCTGTGAGATTTCATGTTGAGTTTATTTCCTGAGTCCCTCCCCTATGGGATGGGGTGCTCATTTCCATTGTAGAGATGAAAAGGATCCAGCATTTTGGGTCTTTTGTTTTTGTCTTCTTTTTTTTTTTTAATCATATTTCTAGAGTTAAAAAGACCCCATCATTAAATTTATTGTTTTCTTTTTGCAGGTCAAATAATATTGGACACTGTATGATTTGTATGCATATATCTACTTGCAGATCAATGAAGTCAAACATATCAGTGGACTGCCTTGTATGGAAAAGCTTTCTTTGATTGGCAATTCTGTTACAATTGTGTTAGATTATCGGACTAAAGTTCTGGCCATGTTTTCAGAAAGGGCAAACGAGGTAAGTAACAACTTTTTTTTTTTCTCTCTCTCTGCTTTCATAAGAAAACATTTTTTTTCCCTTTTGTTTGCAATCAATACTTACATTTTAAAGATCAAAGAAACTTTTGCTGGCCATTTCAAGAAACATTTTTTATTATTTTGGATAAAATTCTAAATGGAATGATTAATGTGCTCTCTGAATATTTATTAAAATTGCTAATAGTTGAAGCTCGAGATATTTTGTTAGGCTTGACAGAAGAATAATGAAACGTTGACATTATTAGACGTATACACAATGTTGTCCGTTATAATATTCACATTTCTAGCAGACAACTAATGCAAATTCCTATAAGGCTTTGTCCGATATAGATATGATAGCAGTTAACACCTTATACTCAAATTATCACAGAGGCATGGTAGAGTAATGGATTGAGGAATCAAAAACCAGAGTTTGAATTCCAGTCAAATTCATTACATTCACTTATGTGCTAATATCCTTGGGAAAGGTATGAATCCAACACTTCTCCCCTTCGCTACAGGTAAATAGTTGGACAGACTGGGATCTATAGCCTTGGGTGGCAACCGGTCTAAGAGAAGGAAAACTCTGATATCTGTCTATATCTCTGAGATGAAGTATTATGATTACTTACATTACTCACTGTTATCCTCATCATCGTTGACATATTCACAACGTTTTGGACGTTGCACACTCTGGCCTTCTTCAGGTAATTTTAAACCAAAACTACTGGGGTAGATTGTTCTAGTTCCACGTGTCATGCCTTTTCTGAATGTCTCAGTTATTTCCTTTTAACTCAACTCACCAAGTTTTGGTTCACCACTGCTGTAGCCTGGTATTGAACTCGCATCTCTTTTGGGTCTTGTCACTGGATCTAACCAATGCCTTTATCCACTGGGCCATGTATCACCTGAAGAAGGTCGGAGCGTACAATGGCCAAAAACTCTGAATTTAAACCAGCCTGGAGGGGGTTGGGCTCTGTCGAGCTATCTTGCTCAAGACACACCCACTTTTACTACATCTGCAGTACGTGTGGTGCCCCTATGACCCTCAGGGGTTACAGGTGATCATGATCATGATCACATGTTAACACAAGCTCTACAGCAAATGCCTGATTGCAGATGATCATGCGTTTATATTTCAACACCTCCTCCACTTATAGGAAGTGTGTTCCAACTCTCAACAACAATTTGTTATTTTTTAATTTTTCCAAGAAATGAAAAGTGTCTCTCTTTTTGATCTTTTTTGCATTAATGTTGGCCACTGCCAGGGCACACTATCCTTGGACCTGCATTGTTCTTAATTTCCATCAGTGGCCTTCTTCATGGCATCAAGTTCTTAACTCTGTATCTACACTGATGACACAACCATATTTACTCTTGTCTTTTAATAGTAAAATCTGATCAGATTGATATGGCCAAATAGACACCAGCTAATCTCAAAAATGACCTACAATCTGTTGCTAACTGGAGCAACGAATGGGTTGTTAATTTTAACACCTCCAAAACGAAACCTACTCTCTATTAACCGTCTTAGAGAACCCTTTCTGCTTTCAATCAGCATGGCTGATGCTAACCTCTAGCAGAGTGACTCGTCATGCTTTTTTGGGCTAAAGTTTTCTGCTGACCTGAAATGGAAAGATTATATGGAATCAATTGCTAGGTCTGCTGCTAGGAAAGTTGATTCACTCTGTTGTGCTAGACAATTTTTTTCTTGCCAGAATCTATCTTATCATATTCATAAGTCTACCATTTGTCTTTGGCTCTTTGGATGGTGCTCCTGCTATATATTTAGAGATTCTTGATAAAATACAAAGAGTAATCTGCAATGTTATTGGTCCTGACCTGGAATCTTGGCTTCACTCACATTCTCACCACTGTAATGTAGTTGCCCTGTTCCTTTTCTATAAATATTTTAGTGCTAATTGTTCTGATGACATTTTCGCTTTATGAATTTAAGCATACTATTAGATTAGCAGCAAGGTCTCATCATCTTAACAGGTGAAACTGTAAGTTCTATGCTGACAGTTTCTTTTCTCGCACTTCTCGCTTGTGGAACTCTCTTCCAGCTCTATGCTTCCCAGCTAACTTTGATCTTTAAAAATTTAAATGCAATATCAATTGTCATCTTCTGTTTTCTTGATTTCTTTTCTTGTTCTCACTACTTAATGCTTTTCCTTTTCTTATATTCTTTCACACTCGGTAAACCCTTGCGTCTTAGTGGTTTTATTGCCTTGCGTGGGGGGAAATGAATAAAAAAAAATCCAATAACTATTTGGTGAGAGTTGAAAACCACAGCCAGTAATATTGTAATGTTCTTTAGCATTTTCCCCAATCCGAGTCAGAGAAACCCAATTAAACTTTGATTTAACTGGGTTTTTGAAAATTAACATTTGATTCTTTGGATGTTTCAGATAGCACAAATCTGTTTTTATCTGGGTTAAATAGACAATATCTGTCTTTAGGACAGACAATGTCAGGCTTTGACAGTTGTTGGAACAATTTTGTTACAACACAAATCTGATTGAGTAGCCATCATAACATAAATTTAACTTCCAACTATTTCCCTATGCAATTTGTCTGCTACTGATTCAGCACAATTCATATCTCCTTTATTTATATGCACTCCATGAGGAATCGATCTGGCTTTACAATGTTGTATACCAGATTTGGTCAACAACGTTTCTGTAGTCAAGTCAAATAGCAATAATTATAATTTTATCTCCAACATATTTAGTTTCAATGCTGGGGAAAGTTGACAAGTGATTGGATGAAGTCTTCATTAATCAAATTGGAATGCAGTACATTTCTTTCCCCTTTTAGTATAATGATGTTTTTAGTCTACACGTGTATGTGTCATCACTTTTAGCACTAAATGCAATGCGTTCAGGTTGTTGCACACACAATTCACAATCAATTTAGATGAGCAAGTTGAAAATCCATCTGGTGAACAAATGATACTAAGCAGCTAATGACATTAACACTTCGATGGAGTTCTATTTCTCTGTTAAACTGTGACAACAGGATTTTCAGGGTTGAAATTATCCTTTTTTGATGATGGGATAAATAAAAAAAACACTATATTTCTATTTAAAATCCATCAGAGAAACACAAGCATTTCCTTTTAAGAAAATGACGTTAGTAATTCTATTCTCTGCTAATCTGATAAACTGATTTTCATGGTTAAAATTATTACAGAACTATATGACTTTCAACTTGTAGATTATGATTTGGTTGTTACATTTGCAATCAAACAATAAAAAAATTGATAATAGAAAGATTGTTTCATTTCATGAGAATTGGCAACATTTTCTTACATTATCTTTTTATTTTATCGCAGCTGTATGTTCTTCTTTGCCTCACATATAATACATTCTTCTTTGGTTTATTATTTCATCTCTCTCCCAGCTATGGGTTAAATAATAGGGCTCTTATCGGAAAAGAAAATCCTTGTTATTCTCAAAAAAGCGTTAATGCAATATTCACTTGCGAAAATAAAAATAAGAATTATTCTTGCAATCCTAAATATATGTTGGCTTTAAATAACCCACAAAGGGTTGATAAGCTGTAAAAAAATCAAATTGAGAAATTTTTTATTTTCAGGTTACACTAATTTGTTTTTATTAGCCTTTCATTTTTACCCCCTGTTCTTCTTTTGGCATTCACCCTGTCTCCTTAATATTCAATTGAAAAATTTGTCAAAAATTAAATTTTTGTTTCTGTTTGAATAACAAAACTGATAAAATATTTGAATTCCAACTGAATTCCCTTTCAAAATCATCACCCTCAAAAGACTCACCATATTTCTTTTGATGGGTTTTTGTTTTCATACAAAAAAAAAAAATGACATGTTTTTTTTTTCTTGCCCTTAGCACATAAAAAAACAATACTGTCCATTGATGATTTCCTTAAAGTACTGGATTTTGTGTAGAGTGATGTAATCTTGTATCTTTCTTCATGATAAGAATTCCAATGCCTTATATACCATAGCATGGCAAATAGCTACTGTTAGTGTTCAGTCATTGAAGCAACTCTTTGCAAGGCTTTCATATTAATCTTGGTGTAATTTTCAACTTCTTTACAAGCTTGCTTTGGTAATATAACAGTAAGCATCTTTTGAAGTCACAAATAATCGGAGAACTTCACTTCCCATGACTCGTATTTGCTTTCATTATCATCAAACAATAACAAGACGTGCTGGTCTTATAACCTGTTGGACTTTTTGACATTGTTAGACTTTAAACATCAGAATAAATGAAACCCTACTATTATGTATCACAAGTTGTAAGGTCCATAATGTTATCAGCTGTACTTGTTTCTAGTAGTACAGCAAACTAACACCGGTTTACATTTTAATTATGGCTTCATCCTTTTGCGCACACGCACACACATATATATATATTGTATACTTGGGCAGCAATCCCTCTTTTATTCAAGTTTCATTAAGAATGACTGACAAGGTACTGTGCTTAAGTATTCTAATTTTTCTTGTGTTCTTATAATGTTCTTCATTTCTGGACATAAATTCTATAGAAATTGTCTTGTTTTGTATGTGCGAGCGCTTGAATGTTTTATTTTTTATTTTATGTTTAATTTTTCCCAACATGGTCAGCACATTGTGGCTGTGTTCATAATTGATGTTATTGAGTGTTAGCTTTTCCTTTTTTTATTAATAAGGCTTCCATTATTTTTGGCTTTTTTTTTTTTTTTTACATGTGGATGAGGCTATTATATTTGCAGTATCAATAAGTATGTTGCAGATGGAATTTGGTAGGTTTCCATGTGTATTTAAATGAGATAATTACTAAAAGGATATCCGAAAGTGCTTGGACATACAGAACATTTGGACAATTTCTACATAATTTATGTCCAGAAAAGAAGAAAATTATAAGAACACCAGAAAAATTAAATAAAAAAACTTAATTGCAGTACCTTGTTAGTCATTTTTAATGAAACTTTTATATATATATATAATATATACACACACAAATATACATGGAGAGCAGTATCTTATACTCAAATTTACATATATAATATCGCATGTTAGTGTAATCCACTGGAAATGTATGATTACATAAAATCACATATATTTATATCTCAATAATAACAAAGATTACAGTTTTTAGTTTTGCAATCTACTAAACTTTCTTCTTGCTAAAGTCATGTGTAAATTCTCATAGAAATTTCATAGAAATGCATTTAATATTATCAGAAAGAATTGTCCTTTAGTAATGCAGTTTTTGGTATTTTTAAGAACGTTCCTTGTACATTTCTTTTCTGTCCTGCAGATCTGCCTGGACAACATGAAGCCTTCCCAGAAGGAATTGGATACAGTGGCTGTGGTTTTAGCATTGCAAAAATCTAAAGAAAACAAAGAAAAACTTCGAAAGATGATGCCAAATAAAGTAAGTAACAAAAATCCCAAATAAAGGAGTCGAGCAAGAATTGAATTTGGACAGTTGTTTTTTCAAATTCAAATTAGAAAGTTGACTTTTCAAATTCATTTTCTAAAAATACAAAAAATGGTTGGTTGGTTTACACAATTTCTTTTTTAAAAGTGAGTCAAGTAACAATTAAGGAAAAAATAAATTTCACTGTGTAAACTTTGATTTGTGAAAAAAAGTTTTTTTCTTCTAAAACACAATCTAGTGATCCCTGCTAATGTCATGTGACTGCCAAAGAATGAAAGAACCAAAATTTTTATTCCATCAGAGGTTATTCTTGTAAGCATCCAAAGATGCCTGATATTTCTGGTTTGTCTGCTAATCATCTTGTAGCTCTTTCTCTATTAGAAGAATTTAATTCAATTTCACCAAACCTGTTTCTCTTCTCTTTATTTCATTTCTTTTTATCCATCATCCGTTGAGATAGTAGTCAAAAACAAAACCCATGTCACTAGTTTAGAAGCATAACACTTAAAACAAAAAAAGCTTTTCTTAGTTATTGTCCAAATTTTCAGTCTGTAAGTATATTGCTGGTATATAAAAAGTAAGTTAAGAGGATCAATGTTAGTCTGACTATTTGCCTTTTTGATTTGTAGCATGCTTCTGATATGGACTGTGCTAGTAGAGATTCCAGTCCACGGAATCCCACCCTGATTACAGCTCCACTCAGTTCAACAATAACCACCACCACCACCACCTCCTCCTCCTCCTCCACTCCTCCAGTGGCCAGTTCCCCACCTGTTGGTCTGGTGTTGCCATCATCAGGGACCAATGCAACTGAGACCGGGGGAGACTCCCTACCAACACCTCCTCTGCCAGGTAATCAAGTATGTATCAATTGCTTAATGCTAGTCCAACCATTAAACCATTCCTCTTCCTCTCATTCCCTTCTCCCTCTCATCTGTGTCTCAATCTCTCTCTGATTCCAGACCCCCAGGCCTCTATTGCTAGTTCACTCTCATATACTCTGACCACTTGCATGCACATCCCTGGCTGGCTAATCATTTTCATGTTTCAACTGTTCTCTCTCTCTGTGTGTCTCTCTCTCTCTCGCCTGCCACTGTTGTCGCTTAACAACATGTCATGTCCAACCTTCACTAGGGGGGGGGGAGCTCTTCTTCCTTCGATCTGTCATCATTGTTTGTCTTCTTTAGACGAATGTGAGATAATGCTTGCTGAGATTCTTAAATTGTCATGCTCTGCATTTTTTAAATGCACTAATAAAGTTGGTAGTGTTTGTTGTTTTTGTTTAGTAAATTTAGTTTCATTACTGAAGAGGCCCAACTGATCTGCCTGTTTATTTATCTTAAATCTATATTGCAATGTAACCTTTCCTCACCAATTGGATCCATTCTTACAATTTTGGAAAGCCACTCCCAAGTCATTAAAAATGAACACTGTTAGTACGAATAGTTAAATAGCTTAACAAAGAAGAGCGCTACTTTCTATCTTCGCCAAGTCATCTGCTGCTACATATTGAGGCTGGCATAACAAGTCATTGTGCCAGTGTTCGCTCCTCTTTCCTTTTCTATTTTATTCTCTTCCAAAAAGAGACAAGGTGAAGCCAGAACCCTTCTATCTTGTGTCTGCAAACGTTCCTTCAAATCCAATATATGACTCATTTCATGATGAAGGAAATGTCTATGAACACTGCAGTATTTGACTCTAAGTTCCGCCAATGATGGCGATTCTCTTCATAACTGGAATTAAAATGGATTTGCAGTTTGTGAACTCTGCTATATAATACCTAATCTGCTGTGTGGCAATTTCCTCACAGATGAAGGAAAGATATGATATGTTGAAAAAACTCTGGAGAGAGCGAGCCTGTGAGAAAGAAATTTAAAAGAGAACAGGAACAACAAAGGAACTGATGATCAGAAAGAGATGAGACAACATTTTGGGATGCATAATAAGGAAAGAAGGTTTACAGAATTTAACACTCATAGGATACAATGAAGGCAAGAGAATCAGGGATAAATAGTAACCTGTTTGATGAGTTTAAAAGATAAAGAAAGGTTGTACGAGAGCAAGAATTAAAGCAACGAGAAGGGAAGTTGTGGAGAGTCATGATTGGTTGCCTTCTGAAAGGACATGGCACATAGAGAGATTATTTGATTTACATAATATGATTACCACTTTGAAGATGCAAAATATTTTTTCATTATGAAACAAACAAGAAATAATATTAAAAAAAAATATTCCGTATACATAATTATTCACCCCCTCATGAAATTTGTCAACTTGCTTTTTACAGCAATTAAACTATAAGCCTCTTAGGGGTATGTCTTGGCACTTGCTCATTCAAATCAGGTGGTTTCAGTTGTTGTACAACAATCTTAGATATTTTCAGCTGGATTGGGGGGGGGGGTCTGCATTTTGACTAGGCCGTTCCAAGAGATTAAATGGTTTTCCCCGAAACCATTCAAGTTTTGTTTTTAGTGTCATTGCCCTACTGGAAGGTGAGCTTCTGTCCTAATCTCAAATTTTCTTCAAGAATTTCTCTGTATATGACTGCATATGTCATTCCTTCAATTGTAACCAGTTTTTTAATTACTGTTGATAAAAAAAAAAAAAAACTTTCCCTTGGCATAATGCTGCTATCACTATGTTTCACTGTGAGAATGGCATTCTCTGTTTAGTTAGATTTGTACCAGACATAGTGTTTATTTTTTGTTTTTTTTAGTTTAGCTGAAAAGATCAATTTTAGTCTCATCTGATCAGAGTACTAGAGTATATTCTTACCTATGTTTGGGGAGAGACTCTCACATGCCTTTTAGCTAATTCCAAACTAGTTTTCTTATTTTTTATTCTTTAACCAACAAATTTTTTTTTTGTTAACTTTTTTCATAAAGTCCAGTCATGTATAGCTTAAAATGTTTGTGTAGACAAGGTTATTGCTTTATTTTGTTTGTTGCCCCTCTTCTTTGTGCTCTTTGTGCTTAGTCTGTGAGTTATGGTGGGTGGCCCTCCTTTGGCAGCTATGTTGTTATGCTGCTGCCACAGATGCATTTTGGAATAATGGATTTAATGCTACTCTATGGGGATCTCTATTGAATTTCTTTCTTTCTTTTTTTTTTAACCCAAACGCTGATCTATACTTTCCTGTAACTTTGCCCCTGACATGTCTGGAAAATTCTTTAGTCTTTATGGGGTTGCATTTTTTTATAATCATTTCACCTCAACCAAGGTAATTAAGCTCCTAAGATGCAAGTGGTTACTGAATGTGAAAGAATATGAGAAAAAGAAAAACATTATTAAGAAGTGAGGACAAAAAAAGAACAGGAATTAAGAAAACAGATGTGTTGAAAAATATGTTTATCTCGTCTATAGTTAATTTGTCATGAGTTATGTGCCTTGGTATGATGAAATGAAGAGGGATCTGATTTGGTTTTTAAAATAGTTTTTCTATTTGTAAGCATTTTTTTTTTTTACAATAGATAACTTACAAATGGGGAATAAGTGTTTATTATCAATTTTGACGACTTTCTATCGACAAAGCCTGCTTCTATTTCTTTTTCTTAAATGCTTTAAGCAGAAGTGAATGTTGCATAAGCCTGCAGTAATGTGTCAAATCCATGTTTGAAATTTGCCTGTCAACATTTATTTTGGACTGTTTGCTTATTTGATGATTGTATACAACTGCGTTCAAATTATATAGTGGTTTACTGAGCATAGCTTAGATGTGGCACAAGGCCAGATGTATGGAACACCCAGTGAGGATCAAACTCACTACTCAATTATGAAGGATTTTGCAAGACAAGCTTGCTAACTGTTACACCACCACATCAAAATATCCAAATTATATAAGCATGTACTAACTACAAATTTAATCCTGTTATGAAAAGAAATGTAGGAAAATAAACCCTTCTAATTGTTATTTTTTCGTTTTTTTTACTAATACATCTGTTATCTTAATTGCAACTGTAATGAAGATGACGCAAATAAACTGATAGAAATGTAAATCTAAAATTGACAATAATAAATGATGATTTTCAATAGTTGTGACGTTCTCAAAATCCAGGCCATTATTAGCTGTCCCTCTCTCTCTCTCTCTCTCTCCCTCCCTCTCTCTCTCCCTCCCTCTCTCTCTCCCTCCCTCTCTCTCTCTCCCTCTCTCTCTCTCTCCCCCCTCTCTCCCTCTCTCTCGGCCTTAAAATTAGATGTTCATAGTTATGGATTTTGAAAATTGTTTTTGGATAACTATATTTTGGAAATGAAAATTTAACAAAGATCAGTGCACAAGTAAAACCTACAAAAACTAGAAAAAGAAACTAACTCTTGGAAACAAAAGTTATAGTGTGGTAAATTTTTGATAAATCCATTGTTTATAGAATGATTTGAAAAACCGGTTCAATGTTTTGCCTTTTGGGAACTTTTACAACTTTATCGGGTTTAACATTAACAAAAGCCATTGACTTTGAAGCCTTCATAATAAAATGAGAAATTAAAACAGAAATTGACAAATCATATCAAAATTTATCAAATCCATCTTTTAGAGATTTCTTTTCTATCATTATTATTATTATCATCATTAACAAACTGCCATTTTTATTTTTATTTATTTAAAACTCATTCACTGGCATTTTTGACTGTTGCTTCCCATATTTTATGTGATGTTGATGTTTCTATGTTGGGAATATCATTCAATATTACTATAAAATATATCAAAATATTACAGATTATGAAAGTATATAAAAATAGACTTTGCAACAATATTGTGTTTATAATGAAAATACATCAGCTGAACCCACTTCTCAAAAAACCTGACCAAATTACCAAACATCAGATTATTTTTTTTTTTAGTGTTTGCTGATATGGTCAAGAACTTTTCAGCACTCCCTTATATTTTGGTGAGGAAGTCTTTGGTCTAATTTTATTTTCAACAGCAGTTAAAAAGTTATTTGGATCTTTATTTTATATATAGTTGGATTGATGCAAGTTTGTGACCCTGGGTTTCACGCCATTTGCAATTATTCCTAAACTTAATAAAACAAACTGATTAGTAAAAATATTCAACAAAAATAATGTTAAAATCAATTACAGCTGCACAAAAAATATAACACAAATAATAAAAAGCCACAACAAAAAAGTAACAACTTGCAATAATGCAACCAAGGAACCTCAATGCAACTGCAGAAATAAAAAAAACATGTCCACTCCAAGGAAACTGTGAACAAAAGCATATAATATATAAAGCCAAGGTAAGTTCAAACAACAGCACAATGTACTACATTGGTGTCACTGAGGGACCATTCAAGAAAAGAAAAAACAACCACGACCTTTCATTCTCTGACAGAAAATACTCAACCATTACTACACTATCCATGTACATATGGCATCTAAAAGACAGAAATATTACACCAAGAATAAGCTGGAAAATATTGAAAAACACAACTGCCTACAACAACATTACAAAGAAATGCCTACTTTGCTTACACAAAGAAGTAGCAATAATTTCTCATACCCAATAAAAGAATTTACTAAACATGAGATCAGAAATAATTTCTAAATGCAGACATGAAAATAAATACCTATTATCACAATTTATGCCAAACAGATAAAAAAAAACAACCAACACTACATAAACCACCATTGACCCTATAAACATGAAAAGAGAAACCACTGACACCCATAACACCATCAATTATTTTCTAGTTCAAACTACCATAATAATAATTATTATTACCATTCCACCACCATTACTACAATCACTTCTACCACTTTACAATAACTATTTGCTGCTACAATTGTTGTTATCATCAACCACTCCCCCCACCATTACTACTGCACCACAATTACCATTACTGTATCAGTCCACAATTATACTTACTTCTCTCCCCTCCACCAGCAAAATTAATACCACCACATAAATACTGATAAGTCTTATAAATTGGAGTTTCTACCATTTTACATATGCGCAATTGCCAAAAACAAGCAAATAACTGGCTTTAAAATAATAACAAAACAATACACAGACCCCATCATAAAAAAAAGAAAACAGATGGATAGAAGATGTGTGAACGTGTGTGCATACGTATATATATGTGTGTGTGTGCAAGAAAACATTATTCAGCAAACAAAATAGATGAACGGTCTGTGCGTTGACACTGCAACAGACAAAAGATGTTCGCTACACAATCCAACATTGAATACAGCGACCACTTGCGTACGTATGTACGCAATGACACATGGATGCTCATATGTGCCCAGTCCCACACTGTTCATATATGTTTATGTTTGTGTGAGCTCCATTGAGTGAGCGTGTGTGTATATGTTTGCGTATGTCAATGAGTGAACGTGCATGTATGTATGTTTGTGTATGTATGAGTGGCATTCCAACAACAATTTTTCCTCCCATTACCATAAAAATACCAATATACACAACCCTATATAAATCCAAAATTTAAAAATTAATCAGTTTGACGATCACAAATAGCGTGAAACCCAGGGTCACAAACTCAAATCAATCCAACTAAATATGTTAGCTCTATCACTGATTTTGAGTGCTTTCCAATAAGTACCGCACACATATATGTAAATAATATATATAAAAAATTGCATATATATATATATATAGCTGTGTGTGTGTGTGTGTGTGTGTGTGTGTGTCTGTTTTTTTCTGTTATATTGCTTTAGAAATATACATTGGCAATTAGTTCTGATAGACTACCATCACTGCTTCTTGGTTGATACTATTATTCATTATAAATATATGAAGCCAGGAAATAAAACAAATTATTTGTCATTTGTATTATATTTTTACTGACTCAACTTGATTTTCTGTTGTTTTTCTAAGTTCATTCTGTCTACCTACATAAACATACACATGTTGGCATATGTTTCAATCTCTAAAGAAAATTCTTAGTTCTTCTTTAAGATAATGTTTTAGTAACAACTTGAAATTTCTAGATATTTTTTTTCCAGTTGACTTCCAAAAGATCTTGTATATGTTATCATATTCTTTAACAAATCAATATTTTTCATTGAGTCTGTGTGTCTGAAAAATGGACTTTTTGTTTTGACAATTTTTTTTGTTTTCCTTCAAATGATAGAAATTTGATTTTCACACCATTTCTTTTATGAAAGGCTTTTTATTTCATTGCTTGTTTTTTAATTTTGAAAACTGTTGATATAGGATTTCTTTACCAAATTCTAATTTTCTCATGAACAGAACTATAAGCTAATTGTTTGGCTCCAATTCTGTATGAGTTGCTTAGACAGCAATGTTACTCTTGTAAGTAATCTTAAATTTTGTCAGGGTTGATTTTCAACCCTGCTGTAGAAAAAAAGATGTGTGGCGGTGGTGGGGGACAGTTTTTATTTTCCTTTTCTCTGACAATTGCAAAACTGTTTTTAAATTTGTTACAAAGAATGAATTCAAAGAGTCTGAGGAAAATTTAAATGTGAATATAATTTAATCTTTAAAGACCCGGCATTATCCTAACAAGACAAGGATTTCTGTATCTAGTTAAAACTCTGAAAAAGACAAAACACTTAATGAATCATGTTTAAAAGCAAAAGTCAGATAAATTTCTCTATAATTTTCCCATATTTTGGCTTCTTAGCCAATTTCTCCATTAGCCTAGTTTGATGATTGAAAGTTAAAGAATTTTTTTCCTTTTGTTTTTGGTGTCATAAATTCTATGAGTTTTTGCTGCCTTTCTCTTGAGTTTGTCAAATTTGTTTTTTTTTTTTAATCCTGCTGGTTCCTTCATAGTTTATTTTGTTTTTCTTACTTAAAATAAACTCTTTCTAAACTTCCTCTCTTAGCTAATATGAATTATTCCCATCCTCTTTAATCAATTAAATGTTAAATGTTCTTAAATCTCAAGGCTGGAAAAATTGTCGGTTCCTTATACCGGGGCTGACTCCTCCAGCTTCAATTTATCTTTACGAGAGTCAGATCAGACCATTATTTATATATATATATATATAATGTATGTGTGTCTTTAGCCAGCCCAAAACCCATAGTCACACACACTTTACACTTAGTGACCCATCTCTCTAATAATATAACATGTGAACTCCCCCTGTCTCTTTAAATATGTAATTGTAGTTGCTGACTACAGGGACAATTAGGTCAAACAGGCTGAACCCTGACAACAGGTCTGAGCAGAAGCTAAAAATACATTTTCACACATGTATAGAATCATGTGACCAAGTACAAATGTTGAGCAGGAAAAGATCGACAGAATCCAGTTGGGTAACAAAACTTGAAGAAGTTGGACCGGCTATGAAATCGTTGTGTCACCAGAATTACCGAATTGAAGAGAATGAATGATGTTCCAACTCACACAAATTCCAAGCACAGAATCAAGTGGAAATGAGTCTTGTGTGAATAATACCTCTTGTTACATTCAAGCAAGAGAAATCACACAATAAAACACAAGTTCTAATTCAACTCAACACACTATGCTGCTTACATCAAATGCATAGGTGAAATGTGGCAATCACCTAAGGTAGGCATATGTGACACACTCAATTGGATGAAGGATCTGAATAATGAATTCTGCAGTGCTGAATATACAACTTATACAGCACTGAATTTTCATATCCAAATAATGAGTGCTACATTGAAGAAAGAAGAATAGATTAAAAGATACCACTGCTCGAGTGAAACAAATTGATCTTAAATTAAAAAGGACAAAGGGAAAATAGAAAACCTTATTTTATTTCAACTTTTACCCTTACAAAATGACACATCTTTCCATACAGAAATGTATAGCATAGATCTTTCCATGCATTCTCTCTCTTAAATGTTTTCCTCTATTGTCTAGTTGGAATTAAATCTTGTCAATTTCTATATTGGTGTTTGTTACTGTTGGTTGTTATTCTAAATTCATGTATTTGACTCTCTGGAGAATCTGCTCACTATGGAGTGGTAAACCTGGTTTCTTCTAGACAGTGAATTGTTTTTTTTATCTTTTCTTTTGAAACTTTATGCTGCAGTAATTGTCCATAACAGTGTGTGTGTGTAATATTGCTGCTTAATCCTCACTTTCCAGAGTTGAAAAGTGATTACGCAGCCTTGTGGGTGATGGATCATTTTCAGCTTTACAATCTCTTTCCCACAGAAGAAACATTGCAAGCCTCCCACTATTTCCATGGCAAATGTTCACACAAGCTACATTCTTTAGTTCCAACCTTTACAGCCAAAATCTGCCATGCCATGTATACAGGGTCAAATCACCCTTCATATTCCATTGGTAAGGAGGAAGTTCCACACAGAAATCCTCTACTTTGTGGAATAGACTTGTAAGGCTATGCTTTCCTGACCACTACAATCTTAACCTCTTCTAGAGTCAACTCTATCCTACATAGCTTCATAATCTGCACTTCTTCTTTTACATCCATTCAACACTATCATTTCCTGACCCTCTACCTTGAATGGCTCTTGGGCCTTGTATTGAATATTTATTTTTTGAAAATTGTAAAATGGGGTCAGTTAACAAAGTTAAATTCTACAAAGCTTTACATCTCTGATCTTTCTAGATTTGCAGTCTAGCTACTGCTTCCTTAAAGAGTAAATACTTCAGATATTTAAAAAAAAGAAAAAATGTACCTTTCATATGTTTAAACGCTAATTAGTATAAGACTTATTACTAAAGAAAGTTAATGTGTTATTAAACTTTAATGATACGAAATTAATGTTGCCTTGAAGTAAACATTATTGCTGTTATGTTCAACAGTAGAATAAATATTAATCAGAAATGATCGATTACATCAGGGTTCACTTTTGTACTTGTAAAATACACAATGATTTTCTTAGGCATGGTTCTGTTGAATTTCTTGCATCTCTTTTAAGGGAACAACTAACCATTAATGTCATCATACATCGTTCTTAAAAGTATATTGGTCCTTCTTCCAAGTAAAAATAGGTTCTTTTGTCCACTGGTTTTTAATAAACGATTTTTATGCGGAAAGAAATGAAGCTGACCTTACTTAACCAATACAAATGCCTGTTTGATAGAAAAGGACTTGTATTATAATTTTTGTCACTTACTGTGGTGTGTTCATCTTTTTTTCTTTTCTTTTTTCTTAAATGGTATGGTTTCTTTTTAGTAATTGATGTGAAATTAACTTTTATTTCTATTTGTCTGCTTGTCCTTTCAGGATTAGGCCAGAATAAGGAAATTGCACGGAAACGAACACTTCTCTCTATTGCTGAACACTCTAGTCTTTTAGCTAACAGTCTTTCTCAGTACCAGAGACTTGCAGTAGCCAAAACTGAAGACAAGGAGGAGGCAGTAGCGAACAATCAACACATCAGACAATCTTCCAATGATACAATGACAGAGACTTGTACAGGCAAATCAAATACAGTGAGTAACTACCGTGCATGGTTGTATTGTTTTGTTATGACTTAAATAACCCTTGAAGATTGTATAGCCCCCTTATGGTCAGGAGGAGTATTTGATCAAAATATCAAGAGGCTCATGTTTCTGTTGCTGTCAGACTGCAAAAAAAATATAAAAGACTTTAGTTTCTTTCTGTTTTTTTTCCATTATTTTCTGTCTTTGCTTGGATGTTTTTTTTGTTTTGTCTCTTCTTGCCACACATTTACATTTTGTTTGAATTGAAAACAATGTCCCCATTTTTGTGATTGTTAATAAAAAAAACTAGGCTCATTGACTAAAGATTTTTGTTGGTCATGTTTTAAAACCTCCATTTGTTCAATTGGAATAACTAGAAAGTTTCTCTCCAATTTTTCAGAACTCTTTTGCAAAAGGTAACTCTTCAAGTTACTACATTTGCTATAAGGATTTCTCACAAAGTGAAGATTACTAAAATAGTTCTTTTTATTTATTTTTTTTTTTACTTAAATGATTTGAAATAATAAACATGTCAGCTTAATAAAGGAAGGCTTGCATTAAAGCATCCCTGAGAAATACAGTTATCATTGAATTTCTCTTATGTAAATGTGCCAGTGTATGAGAACCATTAATAGATGTACAGCATCTATCCAGAAGTTAAGCAGTGTCAAGCATGGTCAGTACCTTGATGAGTGACTACTTGGGAATATTAAGTGCTGTAAGCTTGGATGTGTGGCTGAGGATGGAATGGCTGGGAATTGCTAATCATAGAGCTGAGTTTCAATTCTCATTGGGTTTCTTATATTCACTTATGCGCAGATATACTTTTTGTGAAAGGGATGAATCCATCCACCACCCCACCCAAAGTTGTGGGTTGATTAGCAATATGTATATCACTAAACCATTATTATCTCCAATCTAAAAATGTTTTCTGGCTTTAAATAACCTGCATAATTGATAAATCATAGAAAACAAATGTCAATCATTTTTTTATCAGGTAAAGACGACATCAATGTATTCATCTTGTGGTATAGATTAAGAATTTTGACTTAATTATTTTATTGTCTGCAAATTCTCATATTTAGAGAACATTTAGTAAATTTTTTTTTTAAACATTTCAAATTCTAGTTTGTTTTGTTTTACGGCATATTAACCTCTATGGGTTATTTAATGCCGACAAGATTTTTATTGCTGGTAATTTTTTTTCAAAAATATATTGCTGGTAATAATTTTTCTTCAAATATTCATTAAAACCTATTTTTACACTTTCATAGTGTTTCGACCCCAGTTTGGGGGGCCAACTATTTGTCCGTAGCTGGGACCCTAACAGGAGTTACCACCCTGTGTCAGGGTGGACCTGAGAACACCAGCAATTAAGAGGTGGTTCCATGCTCCTCAAAAACTTCTGACCAGAGGCCTTGCGGTCGGATGTAGTTTATCATCTTACCCAGGACTTCAAATTCTAGCCAGTATAAATATTTACTAAAGTAAACAAAAAGAATTTCATAACTACTTGTTTATTGAATCAAACATTTTTGATAACATTAGAAGGAAGAATTCTAAAACCGGTAGCCTTTTAGTATTTCGATCACTGATTCAGTTCTCTGTCTCTCTCTTTATGTCTAACCATGTGTCTCGTATGTTAGACACACCTAGTTGTAACTAGACTGATCTTCGTCATTGCTACCCACTTGACAAAATGTATAAATGTTTAGAAATTAAAATTTGTCTTGGCAAAGTAAAACTCATTAACCTGCACTATTTGCAAAACAAAACCAGTAAATGAAAAACTGCTTTCTAACCGAGCCTCATTACAAATGTATTTTCAAATATTCCTCAAGGCAATTCCAAGAGTTGATTTAAGACGATCTTTAGATACAGTGGGTTAATGAAATAGACTTCATTTTTAGAGGGATGAAGTGATATTTGGAATCCGAGTTGGTCTATGAAATGTAAATAAACTGAAATGTTTCATATTGAAAACCCGAGCATTATTTTTCTCCCCAGAATGATCAGTCTCACCATGTTGGCAAGTCACTAGAGAGCAGTCAGCTTGTTTCGACTAACCATTTCTTGCCAAGTGACCAGCAAACAAATGATTTCTTGCCAACTGACCAGCCCTTGTCATGTGAACAGAAAACTGACCAAGAACCCTTGAAAATAGACCAATCATTACAGGCTTCCCCCAAATCTGATTGTGGTTTTTTATCAGGTTTCTCCCAAAACTCTGATAAAAAGCATCAGTGAGTATCTGAGGGTTGAATTTTGCTTTTGATCTTTATGGAATATGAAATACATTCTTTTTCTTGTATTTCATATTATTATTTATGAAGGGCAAATGACAAAAAGCAAACAGGCTTTTTACTTCTGGTTGAGTGTGTGCAAAAGAGCTTCGAATATTTCACCTAAAATACAACCTCAACCCATTAAGCCTATCCGTGCAAGTGATGACAACATCAAAGCCCCAATCAATTATGTGCTTCAGTCATCTTTCATTCACAAATAATATTCATTGGAGCTACACATTCACTCCCCAAATACTGAATTGCACAGATTCTCATTCTCTGAATTTTATTCCATTCAAAGTTATTTGAATATGTTTCTAATAAAAATATATTATTTTTCGCAGGTATGTATCTGTTTGTATTTTCTTCAACAGTGAAATTAATAATGACTGGCCTAGTAGGACAATCAAGGCCAGTTGATATTCATTTCACTATTTACATTGTTTGGACTGTTGTCTTCATATTCACAATGTTTCAGCCATTGTATGCTCCAGCCTTCTTCAGGTGATATATGTTGGAATTTCAAACCGAACCCTTTATTTAGTCCACATTGTGGTAGATTGTTCTAGTTCCATGTGCCATGCCTTTTCTGGGTGTTTCAGTTATTTTCCTTTAGTAACTCAAATTCCCTCTGCTGTGGTGAGTCACTGGATTATTTGGGGACACATGGCCCAGTGGATAAATATGTTGGTTGAAGTAACCCAGTGATTTAACCTAAAGAGTTGTGAGTTCAATACCTGGCCACATCAGAAGTGAAAACTTAAAGAGCTGAGTTACTGAAATTGATATATCCAGAAAGGGCATGGCACGTGGAACTAAAACCATCTCTCTCCCCGCCCTGGACTAAGTAATGGGTTTGGTTTGAAATTCCAACATGTATCACCTGAAGATGGAATGCACAATGGCTGAAACATCATGAATATGAACAATAAAAATGAGGACAACAGTCCAAACAGTGTAAATAGTTACAATACCTCATTTCGGAAATATAAACTAATTTCACTGTTTAAGAAAATAGAAAACAAGGATGTCAACTCGAACCCATCTACCAATTAAAAATAACATTTATGATAATGAGAAGAGGTTGTTATTGATGCAGAATATATCCCCCAAATCCGTAATATTTTGAATATGCAGCAAAACTTGTACATTTTTCTATCCTTTTCATGTAAATTGTAGACTTGCTTGGCTTTGGATGCTTAATTATTTAAAATATTGAAAAGTTTTGTTGTTTTTTGTGGCATTTTGTCTTACAGCATTTCAGTCATTAAAAAAAATAATTCATAAGTGTGTGTGTGTGTGTGTGTGTGTGTTATATAAATTCTTTTAAAATTAAAATTCTATGTGAATTCAACAAAGATATTTAAAAAAAAAATGTAGCCCCATGTTTTCTCAAAATTGCCTAATCTTTTACTAATTCATTTTTGTTTTCCTTTCAAGATATCGTCCTAAAGACCTTCATCAGAAAGCTAGCAACTTTGTGTACAAATATGAACACTTACCTTCCACTATGAACCGGAATTTTTGCCACAGCCTCATTTCTAATCTGATTGGTTCAACGAGTTCTGGCAGCGAGTGTGTTGAGCAATTATTTTGGAGCTACTCCCTTCAGTACACCCACCCAAATTTAATCAACCCTGCCTGTGTTGTCCTCACCCAGAAACATATCTTCATTGAACATCTGCACGGCTACAGCACCAGTTTCCCAGGTGTTCCAAACACCCTCACTTACTACATTCTTCCCCTATGCAACATCCAACAGGTATTGGTCAGTTGCAATTTCATTCAACTGGAAGAGTCTTTTGTTGGTCCCACTGGTATTTTTTTGCTTTATGGCTTAGAGTCGTTGCAGGTGAGAAAGTTTTCTGATGCACTCGTCAGGTGCTACAGGGACAACCGGCAGGAACATGGCGAACCTGAAATAATTCATGCGACCAGCCAGCAACGACTGTTAAGCGTCATTGAAGAGGCTGAACAAAAGCAAGGATTTTACTCGGTAGATATCAGCTTCACTGCACTCGTTATATCGGATAGTCGTTTTTGCACTCTTGCATTGACCGAAAATTACTTGTACCTGTTAAAGCTAAACAACTTCCAATCCTCCTATCCTCGACCGCCAGAGGAAGAGGAAAAGGAAGGCGATGCCATACTAAGTGCCCATCCCATCATGACAAGTCAGAACATCAGCTTCAAGTGGCGGGAAAATGGAAAACACTGCCACTTGCCCGAACGTATGGACACTGTTCGTTATGAGCTTTTCCCTTTGTCCATGGAGTTTGGGAACCAGGAAAAAGACGAAGAATGCCTAGTTGTTCATTTTCTCAGCTCTGCCACCCGGGATGAATATCTTGAGAAGTTCACCACTTTACGTTCTCAGAATAATGACAGGCTTTCGTTGGTTGCTCGGCAGGAACCAGAAGGTGCCAACGAGGACAACGATGTTGAAATCAACAAACCGGCAGCCTCTTCAACGGGTAACCAATCTCCTCTGATAAACAAAGATTTCCTTACTATCAATTATAAGAATACCTCGGCCAATAATACCACGGCCTCAACACCGGAAACAGAAACGTCTGAAAGGTTGCGCAATTACCAAGAAATGCGTAGTCCAACCTTTACCCTGCCTTCTGAGGAACAGCTGAATTATTTGACTAAATGCAACCAGTTATATAAATTGGTGAAGGGCAGGTCGGCCTGTCTGGAAGCCTTGGGCAAAATGGATGGTCGGGAACTGGTTGAATATTTTCACTTGAACATTGCGCACGTTGGTTATGACTGTGAGGAGGTGCTGTATGTTGTCTGGGCCGATATCGTTCCTTACAAGAACCCTGACCAAGTGATAACGTCACTTGTGATTTTGACCTCAAAAGCTGTCTATTGTATTTCTGATGCCAAAGTGGAAATGCCACCGAAAGTAAGACGAATGTGGATGACCCACTGCCGGCATAAATCAGACTCTGCTATTGCATTTCTCCAGACCGACTTGCCAAACGACGATCACCACTGTGCTGGAATTCTGCACCGTGGTGGTTGTCAGCATGCCAAAGTTCCCCGGGCCTTTATCACCATTCCCCTTTCCGAGCTCGTGCAGATCAACATTGGAATGTTCGACCAATGTCTGCGACTTACTGGCCCCAACGAAAACTCTGTTTGTACAATTGTGACTCGAGAATGTGCTGCCACGGAGACGTTCCTTCAGATCATTTCCTCTGCCCTCTCCTCGCATGTTGTGACCTCTGCTGACACACCATCTGATTCAGAGGTGGACTTCTACAGCCTGGTGACCAAAACCCGCTCCAGCACGGAAGGCATCGAGTACATTCACCCAAGCAAGGTCCGTTTCTGCTACCCTGGTGAAGAAACCATATCGGACATTATGTACATCATCTCTGACATTTCCAAAGAAGACCTCTCTTCGAAAGCACCCTACCTCATCTGGGTCTACATTCTGGGCTTTCAGATCCCCACAGAGTCGTCTGATTTGTCCAAAGTGGTCACTGAGGCATTGCCGCGTACAGTCATTTTGACTAATCGACACTTCTGTCTTGCAGCCGAAGATCTTGTCAGCTATCCTCTGCCAGAATTTGCCCGAGGACTGCCAGACAAGCCACGGCACCGAATTCTTGAGGTTCGCAAGATCGAGTACCTGAAACGGATACTAGTCGAGCAGGAGCCTCACAAATGCCTTACTCTTGTGTTTTCTGATGAGGACGACGAGATTGAGGTGGACACCTCATTTGAATATTACAGCCCCAAGGAGGACCTGAAGGGCCGTAAGTCTCCCCCCGAGGTCAGTCTACGTCTCCTTTTTCAGTATGGTAAGGAGGAGGCCAAACTGTTGCAGATGCTCAAACATCAGTGGGGTGAGATCCACTTGGTTGATGATCTGCCAGTGCATATGATGGCTTGATAGAAGAAAAGATAACGACACATTTGGAGACTGCAGGGACAAAGTTAATGATGTCAATTTCCGGCAACTATTGGCCAATAAAGCTGAACCTCTGGTCAAAAAAAAGAAAAGAAAATGGCAGGAAAAAAGGGGGGTTAGTTTGGGACTGGTTGAAAAAGGGATCAGGGGCTTGGATTATCTGGCTAAGACCTTGCTTTTAGCATCTGTGATGGTGATTAAACATGGTTTGGATAAATCTTTCATAGTCATTTCTGCTTCTTGTGGGTCTACGTATTTGTAGAAACCAGCAGAATTTAAATTTTACCATGTCCTGGTGGCCAAGGTGTGTTTTTTTTTTTTCTCTCCTCTCTGTAAATTAAAATTATTCATTGTGTGTACAGAATCCTGATTTGTACAGCTTGGCTGGTTTTTCCTGTACTTTCTCTCTCGCTGCTGCTGCTGCCTCTCTAACACCAGAAGAATTAACTTTTCAAAAAGTATTTCTGCAGTGTTATTATTCCATGCTATCAAATTATCTATGACTATAGAAGAGCCTAAAAATATTTGTGCTAAAGAAAACATCCTACATCTGCATATGTTAAGAATACATTTGTGGTCTCTTGTTATTGAAGATCAGACATTTGATGTCATTTTTCAAGATTGTCTTGCCAATTAGAAATATGTATTTATATATCCCCAAACACTTCAGGCAGGTTTAACTTTTTACCAGTGTTTATATCTCAAAATGGCATATTGACACGGTCTGCAGAAAAACTTGCCAAAGAGCTCTAGTGTTGTTTCTGACGCTGAATAACTTTTATATTTGTTGATATTACAATCAATGATGATTGTGTAGGTTCATCTCAGACAAAATATTGGTTTAATGATTTCGAGAGCCCAATTTCTGAGCCATTTCTATTTTGGCATCCATTTTTGTTTTCTGCCTTCTGCAGGCGCCATAAACCCCTGCTGTTTTCTTTTTATTTGGTTTACTTTTTTAATCTCACCTCATATTCAGGAGATAGATGCTTTATCTTATAGAAAAAGAAAAAAAAATGAAAATTACAGAAAATCTTAACAATTAGAGTCGAATTTAGATGATGGAATGACATTTATGGTTTTGTCTTGGATAGAAAATAGTTCTTCCCAAATTATTCCAAAGTCGTTTTCTGCTCTGGTTACTAAAACTTGAGAAATTTTTTTTTTTTTTTTTTTTTAAATCATAATCCAGAAATACAAGGAGAAAGTTTTGTTATTTTTGTGAGTGTGTGAGAAAGTATACATAGAAATACCATTTATTTATTTTAATATATGTACATGTAAATGCTGAATTGATGGGGAAATTTCTGAACTTGTAGCAAGTAAAATAAATGAAAGAACTTCTCAGGTTAGAAATCAAACAAAGAAGAAAAAAAACAACAAAAAAGCACCTCTGCAAGTGAATATGATTGAATAGATGTGTGTGTATGTGTAGATAACAATTTGTACATTTCCAAACTTGTCGAGTAAAAGCAAGAAGTGTAATTGAAGTGTTTAAATTTAAAAGGGAAAAAAGATCAGATTGAACTTTCACTTGTCACTCATTGAGAAGTGACAACTACATTTCCGATATGCACGTTTGTCTATGTAATGTCCCATTATTCATAGCAAGAGTAAAAATGCTTTTGCTAGTAATAAAGAAAAGAATTCAAATTCAAAATGCAGTATTTTTTTGTTTTTTCTTTTGTTTTTTCAGTTGGGAGCTGGGCTCCCGAATAAGTCGATTATGCCTACAACTTGGTAAGCCAATCTAAGGACAGCCTTCCCACACTTAGTGTCTTTATCATGGTTTTGTTTAACCTGAAAAAAAATTTGATGAGCCATCCTGGTGTCTGATCAACACAATGATTTTGATTTCTTTAAAACATATCTGCATCTTAAAACTGGTTTGTGCACCACAAAAGTAATGGTAAAATTAACATTGTACAAAAACTAATCTCAAGATCTTGAATGACTGGCTGACAGCCATATTACATTGAAACACCAGTTCTCATATGATTACCAAAGTTAAGCAATGTTGAGCATGGTCAGTACCCTAGATGGGTGACCAACATTCTGCTGTTGTGGAGAAAGTGTATCCCCCCCCCCCGCTTCTCAAACAAGAAATGCTACATTAAAACAAGTGCAAAAGATTTTATTTGTTCTATATTTACAAATGTTAGTCAAATGAAACATTATTCTGCTTGGCTCCGTTTGTATTTTTGTACACTGTCCTGAAAGGGAAAAAAAAAAAAAAAAGATTCTGTCATTTCTGAGGTAAACAGCCTGTGTCAGACATTTACATTTTGAAAAGAAATGCAAGAAAAAACACGAGACTATAAGACAAATAAAGTTTTAGTGGAAGAATATGAGAGGGTGCTGGAAAATTCTCAAATTTTTCTTGGACAGGGTGAAAATTTGTCAATATCCTCTCATGTAGAATCTTGACTTAGTCTGATTATAAAAACTTATTTATCCAATATAACATAAATATATTAGAGATAAGAACTTAAGGATTTTAAAAACATAAATTCTTACGTATTTTTCTTTTAAAGTTGAAATAGTGAACTTACCTCAAATTTATCCAAAACTATTTTACAGAGAGAATTCAAATTTGAAAATCCTTCAACCAAAACTTGAACTGCAGAATCACCTAAAGATGGAAATTTTTATGAACAATTACAAAATGCAAAGCAGTCAAATATATGGGCTAAGCACAGTTTTGTACTTTGCATTTGCTTATATATATATATACACATTGAGTACTGGTGTTAATAAAAGAGCTATAAACTATATATATTAATATTCCCCCCCCCCTCACCAGTAGCATGACTGAGTTTCATGCACAACACAATCTTCAGGTGCTGAATTTAGTCTCAATTCAGCACCTGAAACTCCAAGTTGTGCTACTGGTGAGGGAATACATGGGTGTGGATATGTATGTATGTGTATATATATATATATATATATATATATATATATATATATATATAATGTGGGTACCTCAAGGCGGTGTAATGGTTAGCAAGCTTGTCTAGCTAGAACAATTACAACTGAGATCCTCACTGGGTGACCCCTACTTTCAGCCTTGTGCCACATCTAAGCTATGCTTAGAAAATTACTATATATATATATATATATATATATATATATACGCGCGCAAGCCTCTCATACTTTTTGCTCTTGTTTTTGAATGCTTCTTTTGCCTTTTGTCCCATTTGCCAGTTTTACTTGAGCAAAGTCCGGTCACAATAAAATCTATCATCTGAAGAAGGTCAGAGCATACAACAGCGGAAATGTTGTGAATAACAATAAAGATGAAGATAACAGCCCAAACAAGGCAAATAGTGTAAAATATTGTTATATCTATTGTCAACCTTAGATTATAGGATATCTATAAAAGGCAGGATGTGTGTGTGTGTGTGTGTGTGTGTGTGTGTAACGAATGCATGGCCACAATTTTCGACGGATTTGCACCAAAATTTACATGCACATGCTCCAAGTTAGCGGGAAGGCCAAGACTGACTTTGCATTTACCAATGCCCATCGATAGTGGAAATAATCGATTTTTTTTTCATGCTTCTACGGCAGTTTTCATGTAGTTTTCGGCCATTTTCTACTGGCCAGCGTGAGAGCCAACAGCTGACTGATACGAATGTTAACTAACATGCTAGCATGCAAAAAAAATCGATAGCTGCATTCATCAAAAGTGGGGGAAAAATTAAATCTGCATGGGACTTTACTCCAATTGGCTCATTCGCTTGCTTAAACTCAATGTTGATTCTGATTCCACAGAACTGGGTTGGGTGTGAAAAAGTATTTGTTGTTAACATTCTTTTTTCATTCGGTTTTTCCAGTTACAAGTCCTTTTTTAAAGCTGATCGTTTTGTGTTCATTTTGTTTAATTCTTTTTTCATAACAGATTTAATGTTTAGTATAGAGCTTAGAAAAAAATTTGCAGTGTGAGATAGGCAAGAAGTAAGGCATGTAGCAACATCAGCACGGCAAAGGGCACTCCTTTAAAGGCAAGGAAGGGCCAAAATATTTTAAGTCAAGTGATAACGATTGCTGTATGAGTTGTACGATTTTTGAATCAAGCACGGGCAACGCCGGGCCATGCTGCTAGTTTTATAATAAATTTAGTTTTTACTTTTCACAAAAAAAAAAAACAAAAAACTACACATCATTAACAAACTAGTATTGCCATTATTAGATGTGTGCAGAAGTTACTAGCATTCTTTCTTGAATAAAAGAGACTAACTTTACTCCACCACCAAAACAAAAACTTTATTTTTAAATAAAAATTTGAAGGGTGGAGGAGAAAAAAATGAATCTTACCTTTGGTCTGAATGCGAAAATTGATTTTGTTGTCAAAAGGATGAGGCACCCCATAGCCACAGAATTCCACTTTGGGACTGAAAAGGAAAGTTTGGTAAGCTTGACATTGAAGAAGAAACCAAAAAGTTTTAATTTATTTGAGGAGAAGGCATTTATATCACCTGCGACAGATTCGTTCAAATGATTATGTAAAGACAACAAATACACAAAAGTAAGCAGATGTCAAAATTGCCACTGGGAATATAATAATCTCAGTAATTAAATAATTTCATTTTAATAATTGTAGGTGCCTAATAAGTGTAGGGTGTTGTTAAATTTTGAGGAATTAACCCCCCCCCCCCCCCGCTTATTAAAACCACCATATTTATTACTTTGGCGCTTTAAGTGATTTTCTGATACCCTTCACTTTTATTAAGACCCACCTCCCTGTTTATTGCACATTGAATAAAATTCTATCCCCTTCTATTTTTAGGTACCCAACAAAAAAATTGCTATGTACTCAGAACTCCCCACCCAAAAGGCTAGAAAGAACGGATTTCTCCAAGACACACCCAAAAAAAACAAAGTAAGATGGTGTGCCAAAAGGATATGTTTTCCCTTGACACCGCTATTGTTTTGACTCCCTTCACTCCTTGGCAGTGTTTGTTTTTAAAAACTGATGATTAGAATTTTAATAAAACCTGAACACATGAGGAAAGTGAATTTATAAAACAAAAATCTTAAACACTATTTATTCATTATTGACATAAAATAATTTTATATTTACAACATTCTAAAAACTAACTTATGAAGAAATAAATATGAAAATATTTTATTCATAAACTTATAAACAGTTACTAAATGATTAAAACATGTGAACACACTATAAGGAAATTATTATTATTATTATTTTTATAAAGTTCAAATCGATTGGCAATCTCACAATGTTTTGCTAACCATTCCAATAAAGAATCTAATAAATAAATAGTGTTTATTTTTTGTTGTCAATTCTCAAGAACAAAGAAAATGGATAAATTCACTTTCATCATATGTTTAGGTTTTATTAAAATTCTAATCATTGCTTTTTAAAACATTGAAGAGGAGTGAAGGTAGTTAAAATAATAGTGGTGTCAAAGGAAACGTCATCCTTTTAACACTTTTTCCTTTTGTTGTGGGTATGAAGGTTACAGATTGCCATAGGATGCTAGATGTAAGTGTACTCAAAATAATCCTATTGAGGAAGGCTGGAACCTGATTGATATCATAAGCCTAAACATATGGAAGATTACAGTGTTGTGAATTTACATTGATGATAGTGCAAAATCGTGAAGACACCAGATGCATGTTGAAATGAAGGCTTCAAAGGGATTTGAACTTATCTCCTAACCAGAGAATATCAGTTGTGACTCATTATTGCTGATGGTGAAATTAGGAATGAAATATAAACAAACAACAAATCTGGTAGTGTAGATTTGTTTTACATTTAATGACCTTTCGAAGTTATTCATCCAAAACTGTACGAAGCATTGTTTGTCTGAAGGTTTCTTTACTACATGATGTAATCATATTTCTTTGTGGATGCCATAAAATGATATTAGCAAAATTGTCAGAAAGCCATTTGAACGGTTTTGCAAATTTTTGTAGAAATGTATTTGATAAACTTGTTGCTTGAGCACACAGTAAGTGAATGTTGATGATAGCGAGAACAAAAAGAAAGTATTAATTTAACAATAACATTCAGTTTTCTATTACAATAATAATTTTAAAAAAAAATGATTTCTTTCTTAGGTTCCCAGTGACATTTTTGAAAATATTTCTTTAACTATTAGGAATGCAAACTCAAAAGCTGTTGATGAAAAATGTTTGAGAACGACAATTTTGAATCAAGATAGACACTAATTTCTGGGACAAGGATTTAACATTATTTACATACAGACAATTGTCCACATCTTTTTTATTATTATTATCATCATCATCACAATGTTTTAGCCATCATCAGGTGTTTACCGATCTGCAGGACAATAGTCTAGTGGATTAAAGTGTTGGTTAATGAATTTGGTGACATAGTAATTGTGAGTTCAATCCCTGGGCTGGGCAGTGTGCATTTGGACTTGATGCAAACAGGGCAAACAATGAGCAGTAGTGATAAAATATAAACTAAATGAGGAGATATCCATAGACATGGACAGTGGAAAGAGAACAGTCTATCCCCATAGATTAAATAAAGGGTTTAGTTTGGATTTCCCTGTACATTATCTGGCTCAACATAAATGATAAAGGCTGAAACATTGTAATAACAACAAAAATGAGGACAATAGTTCACATATAAATAAAATAGATATATTTCGTAAAAATACAAAATTGTGGCACAAGGCCGAAGGGGAAATAGGGAGAGGCTGGTATTCATTAGCTATCCTATTCCTAGTTAATCAGAATCACGACCCATTCAGTCATTACAATTTTCCCCATTCACCCCAAGAACTCATCCATCACCACTCAATCCTGCATATACCATATTCATATACACATATTCGCAGTGGGGCAGGACCTACAGAACATCCCATGATGTAAAAATTTCATTTCTTTGTCCATCAAGTTCGTTTCATGATTTATTTAATGATGGGGGGGGGGGATGAAACCAGAAAAACAAACTAAAAATGAAACAAAGATAAAACAAAACAATGTTAGTAGGATGCGTCCATCCCTCAAAATAATGAGAGTGGCTGCTGTATGCTGTCGATAGAAAAAAATCAAGAAGCACACTCACTAGAGGAAGTGGGAAGGGTAAAAATAAATGACGGTAAAATGGATTTTATTAGAAGAATCCAAAATGATGGCTCCATTCAGAACCACCTTCAGCATTGCAGCTGAAATGGAATCGACTGGAAAAATAAGTTTCCAATGTTTAATGAGATTCAAAATGAATGCCAGAATTACATATTAAAAAAAAAAAAAAAAAAAAATAATGTCTATGTTTCTGGTGAAGATATTTGCATGTCTCCATTCATTGCCAAGGGTTGATATTCAAGGTAAAGTTGAAAAGCCAGAATTCCTATGCAGCTAATCTTAGTAAATATCCAGGGTTTAAATGGTTTTTGGTTCAAGTCAGTTTTAGCCTCTTTGCTTTAAAAAGCAATCCACAAAAGTGATTTCTTTTTCTATGGAAATGTTAACAAATAACATGGCCCAGTGGATAAAAATGTCAGTTTGTTTGTTTGGGGTTTTATGGCATATCAACCACTATGGGTTATTTAATGCCAGATCCAGTATTTACTAGATATATCAAAAACGTATAGCTAGCAACATCATTGTTTCAAAAAAGTGTAGTTGGCAACATCATTGTTTCAAAAACGTATAGCTGGCAACATCATTGTTTCAATGTGCTGGAAAACACCTGGAATCTCACTATTTTCCCATAGCTGGGACCCCAACAGGTGCTACCACCCCGGGTCAGGGTGGACTTGGGAACACCAGCAAGTAAGAGGTGGTTCCACGCTTCCTCAAAACGTCCCGATCCGAGGCCTTGCTGTTCGATGCAGTTTAACGTTGTACCCAGGACAGAAAAAAATGTCAGTTGAATTAATCAAAAAGTGACTTGACCCATAGAGTTGTGAGTTCAATACCTGGCCACAGCAGAGGTGAACAAAATCTTGGAGAGTTGAGTTACTAAAGGGAAGTAACTGAAAATGAGATATCCAGAAAAGACATGGAACAAGAACAATCTACCTAAGTGGATGAAATAAAGGGTTTGGTTTGAAATTCTAATATATATCACCTGAAGAAGGCTGGAGTGTAGAAAGGGTGAAATGTCATGAATATGACAACAAAAATGAAGACATCAGTCCGAACAAATGTAAATAGTTACAAGACCTCATCTCAGAAATATAGAGAGATCCTGAAAAAGGCCGAAGCATACGATGGCCAAAATGCGAATATGGCAATAAAGATGAAGACAACAGTCCGAATAGTGTAAATAGTCACAATACCTCATCTTCTAAATATAGACAGATATTTTTTATTCATAAACATAAAATTTCTGACAAAATGGTTATTTTTCAACTTCTCATAGCGAATAAGACATTTGATTGTTTACTTACTCCTTCATGACGACGTAACGAAGTGCATTACCCAGGGTATGGTCTTCATTGTGCATAATGAATGTGTGGCATGAGGATTCAACATTTTCTATATTGCTAATCTGTTGAAAGAAGAAAGCAAAAAAATATCCAATCAGTAAAAAGGAATCAGTGAACAAGGAAAGAAAAAAAAAAAAAAAAACAAATGCCTATCTACTCGGTAAAGTGCTCAACACCCAGATTATGCAGGCAGAGCAAAAAACGCTTCACAATGTCAACACTTAACAAAGGACAAACTGAGTTGTTACTCGAGTCTCACGATGTTCAGACAATTTGAATGTTCTAGTCATCTGAAAGTCATGAGAGCATGAAACTTGAAGAATGGCTCAGGTTGTCCTTTTTTAGGTGTGTATATAGATATTTACAGAAATTAAGATTAAGAAAATATATATATATATATATATATATATATATGAAGATGGACCCCCCCCCATTCTTTTCGATTTATGAATGAGTGTCTTTCAGTTCAGTTTTTATGTTTATGTTTCGTATGAGACAACAATCCTGCACGGGATTTGCAAACAAATCCACACGAAGGGCGTGCTGAAGGGTTGACTGTCATATGGGCTGATGTATTAGCCTGAGATTTAGTGTTGGTTCTTAATTCTCTCATGCTTGAGACGATTCTTTTCAAAGTTAGTTATACCTCGGTAGCAGGTGTTTCTCCAGTTTGCTCGGTTTTCAACAGCAAGTTCGAACTCCTCTATAGCAACGTTTGCAGCAATTAAATCATATTTAAGTTTGTCCTTGAAGTGTAACCAAGGACAACCTACATTACGCTTACCACGAAAAAGTTGGGTATACATGAGGATTTTCAGCATCCGATCATCACTCATTCTAATGACATGACCAGCCTATCTGAACTGTGATTGCGTCAAAGTATTCAATACCACATTTGATGAAAAGATCAAGGTTAGAGATTTTGTCCTGCCATGTATAACTGCATACTGAACGAAGACAGCATTTATGAAAAGCATCAGGTTCATTGATGTGCATCCTGTATGGCGTCCATGATTCTGACCCATAAAGAAGTGTGGTGAGAATGACTGCTCAATAGATAATGATTTTCATTTTCAGTGAAATCCCGTGAACATCCCATAGGCGATGCTTAATCTTCCCAAAAGCATTGGTTGCCTTTGATATTCGGTTAACTATTTCGTCATCCAAGGAGGCACTTGAATTGACTTTGCTTCCTAAGTTCGAGAATGATTTCACGTACATCAGGTTGATGCCAACATTAATGGGAACGATTGGAAAGGTATGGGCAAGTGGTTTTTGTTTTACACCCTTGACCTGCTTAGGTGTAGGCCTTGCTTGTTGGACAAATGCAGTTTTCTTTATGCTTATAGTTAATCCGAATGTGTTGCAAGTGGTGGAAAAACAATTGACGATTGATGTGTATATATATATATATATATATATATATATGATGTTTCATTAAATAATTGACAAGTGTTGTCTATTTATTTTATGTAAATTATTTTCATATTGTCTGATAAGCTTAATAACATTATCATTAAACGAAGAAAGAAAATCACAATATTGATACATATTTTTTATTCCTATCTAAGCTTTCGGCTTACATAAGCCATTATCAAAGATGACAATTACAGTACAATATATTAAACAATACAGGGACAAAACAATAATGATAGTCTGTTTTTGTTTACATGGAAGATTTCCAAGCAGCGACAAACTCGTGCATACGAGACGCTGGAAACGAAAATCGCACCACACCTCATGAAGTCACACATTACCACACGAGAGTGAAAACGAGAAGTATGGAAAGCCATTGGTATAAACCAATGGCTTCTGTTATCAATCATAGGTATTTAAGAATATTTGTAGAGATTTCATTATTTTTATTGGCATGAAACAGCTGGCAAAGACCCAGATATGGACAAGTTGCAGAGAGGCTTGTATCTAGACATTGCCAAGTTGCTTCGCTGCCAAAGTGGAAAACCTGAATGTAACTAGTTTTTGACAGACATGTCTGCACGTAACTTGGGACCTTTTTTGCATCTGTATTGACACACGTTCACCACAAATTGTTATCGCCCGTTCTTTCAATGGGTCATTTAGTACTCCTAAATAAGTGAGCTTGTCTCGGTGTCCAAGCTACCCACTCAGACATGATCTTTCTGACTCAAGAAGTTCTGCTGCTTTGATTCTTAAACAACAAAATGTCATTGTGTAATGCTCTACCTTGAGTGGCCCTTGGGTCTTGTATTGGGTGAACTAGCAGTAAATTTATTTTTCTTGGCCTTCTTTGACATGATGCCATCTTTCATTTGAATTCTGTCATAAAATAATGGTTCCAATTTAAATTTAGTGAATTCTTTGAAGAATTTTTCAATGTTTTCGACTTGTTGAAATTACTGATCAAATGAGGAACGTTACATGGAACAAGTGACTGTCTGAAAGTGACGGATCCAAAGAATATGCATCGTTTTATTATGACTTGCTTTTTTTTTTACTTCTTCCCATCCTTATTGATGAGGATCAGTTGTCCTTCTCCTAGACTGTTTGCCAACCATGGCTAGAGGGCCCATAGCTAAAAGGGCAAAAGTGAATGTAATGATCTTGACCAGAATTTGAACTCGGCTCTCTGATTTCTCATTCCGAGCCACTGTTCATTACAACACCTGCACATCCTTATGTCCATAAGTGACGTCAGTGGATCTGAAATTCTCTTTTGACTGCAGCTCATCCACCATCATCCCAAGGATGAAGGCATTGGCCATTTCTAAAGGGGACTAACGAGACACAGCTACCCTGGTTTTGAAATCATATTGATATTTCTCCTAGACTGACTGCTAACCAAGGCTAATAGGATTTAAATATAGTTAAGCAAAGATTTTAGACAAGTTTTCTATGAATAATTAACTGCATATCATGAATTTGTACTTAATGAAGTATCATTAAGAATGAACTACATCACAAGGGCATATATGTGTGCGTGCGTGCGTTTTTGAAGAAAGAAATTCAAAATGTTTATTATCTTACCTTGTTAGATTCATTGCCAAAAGCTGCAATAAAAAAAAGAAAAAGAATTTTAATTAAAATTTAATTCAGATATGGATTAAATATGGACAATTTTTGTTGACATTTAATACATTAATGCCCCTAATAAAAACCAGCATTAATTATAGGCTTCTAGCTATAACCCATTAACACTGACCATAAAAACCAGCATTAATTATAGGCTTCTAGCTATAACCCATTAACACTGATCATAAAAACCAGCATTAATTATAGGCTTCTACTTATAACCCATTAACACTGATCATAAAAACCAGCATTAATTATATTCATTTTGAGAAGTTGGTCAGTCTAAGCTCTTTTCAAATTTCATATATCTCTTTGGCAGCCATTGTGTTTTGGCAGTTGTTAAATGTCTGGCTGGAAGAAGGTAATTCTTTTTTGCCGAATTATATTTGTGATTTGAACATCATTACATCATTTTGATACAAAGTTTTGTTTGTTATACACAAAGTATACAGAATTGTTGGGGTTAGTAATTCCTAGCATTTTTTTTCTTTTTTGGTCACCGTATATAACCTTGCTCTCGACTTCTGAACACAAAGAGGATTGGAATAGCAGGCAATGGAGTTGAAAGAAACGCTAAAATATAATAAGTATTAATGCTTTGTTAAATATTCAATTGCAATGTAAAATCATTTCATTATGAATGAGAAAGAAAATCATGGCTCAATGCAAAGTCATTTTGATTTTGCACGACCAACTCAAAGACAAGATTTCAGAAGACACATTTATGGAATTGTCCAAAAGTTGGAACACGTTGAGAATAGTGGGGTGGGGACGGGGGTTTAACAATTAAAAATGTCTTGGTTGGAAATTTTTTTTTTTTTTTTTAAATTTTGCATAGGAGGGATGACATTTGTTAGGACCAAAGAGTATTTAAGGTAGATATTACAGTGTTTAATAGATTATAAACAAAATCTGTGGCAAATACAACATTTTATTATGACTTTAAAAACAGACATTTCTATGTAGATGTTAATATTCAAAAAAGTATTTTATAGAATATAATTGTTCATTACTTAGAACATATGTCACACTCTGCCAATAACTCATAAAGAATGGACTATTTCGTTTTGATTGCAAGAAAAGATGGAAAAGACATACTAGAGATCTGGTTTCAGTGATAAAAAGAAACAGGGGAGATAGGAAATAATGCTCTCATATGTTTAACATCTGCTTCAGTGAAATGGAAAGCTTCATCAATTTCAATTTTTTCATTTGTACCCTCTTCTTTACTTATGATTTTTATTGCAATATTTTATTAAAGTTGTTAAGCTTATATTTTTTACGATACAAGAGGAGAATTTCTATGGGTATTTTATAGTTGTGGAACTCACAAAGAGCTTACACAATCATTAACTTCATCAGAAAATTCAAATAGCAAAACTGTGAATTATTTACAGGTACTTCATCTATGTGCTGTGTCCCTTCAGGATGTTGGCAATCATGGCTCTCCACATTTTCCTGTCCTTTGTAGCTCTTAATAAACTTTGCTTTTTTGTTATCTCTCCCAAACCCTGCACTGCCGTCCATTCACTCAAACTTGCTAGGTAGGTTATACATTGTTTTCTTCTGTCGCTCTTGCTTTCAATCTGTCCTGTGAGTATCGAATTTTTCAAGCCCTCTTTCTTGAGGCAATTATGTGCCCTAGATATTTCAACTATCTCTTCCTGATCTCTAATATAAGTGTCCTTTTCGTTTGAATTTTCTCTAGAATTTTGATGTTGCTTACATGTTCAGTTCATGTTATCCTCAGCATCTTCCTGTTGAACCCTATTTCTGTTGCTCCAAGACTCTTCATCATCTTTGAAGAGATTGTCCAGCATTCACTGCCATATAGGCAGACTGATATTACGTAACAGTCCAGTACTCTTTTCTTTGTTTCTAACAAAATGTTTCTCTTTCTTAGTACTTTGCTTAGCTTTTGGAAGGCATCTTTTGCTATTCCAATGCGCCTTTGGATTTCAAAGTTGCACTTTCCATCTGAAAACATTTCCTAGATATTTAAATTATTGTACTTTAATTTTGGTGTCTCCAATTTGTAATTCGTATGCTGGGCTCAGTTATCTCCTTTTAACTCAACTCTCCAAGTTTTTGTTTAACACTGCCATAGCCAGGTATTGAACTCACAACTCTTTGGGTCAAGTCACTGGATCCAACCAATTAGGCTATGTGTCCTTGAGGACATCAGTATATGAATTTTTGGGACTTATAAAGTTGATGTCTCAGTAACCATTTTTTTAAAGGGAGATAATTGAGACATCTGGAAGAGGCATGGCACATGGAATTAGAACAATCTACCCCAGTGAATGAAATAAAGGGTTCGGTTTGAAATCCCAATCACTGAATGAAAGTCGGAGCATACAATGGCCAAAATGTCGTGAATATGGCAATAAAGATGAGGACAACAGTCTGAACAATGTAAATAATGTAAATGTATGTCTTATGCCGTTAAGATTGTGGCCACCAATATATTACTAATATTAAATGGATATATTTTTCAATTCCCTACTTTATGGTGACTTAATTATTTTTCCCCTTTGTCTTAATATATTTGTGCATATTTATGGAGATGCTTTACAAATTAGAAAGAAGATTAGAAATAAATTTAAAAAAATAAAGTCTTAGTCTTGCAGCTTTCATCACATTGCAACATCTAAAAACAAATTTATCACACACCAATAAAATACAAAGAACTTTACTTACGAAAGGAGGGAACTTTTTCATTTTTGCGCAAGACATTTTCCAAAGCTGTGTTATCAGTTCGGACCAAAGCATCGAGGAAATATTCAAAACACTTGGAACCTTTTCTTTCAATCATTCGCAGAAATTTTTTCACTTTCTTTGCTTTATCATCATTTTGCTGATAGAAAGAGACAAAAGTGAATTATTCAAACAAATTTGTGTGCCTCACAATGTCATAGCAAATAGCTTTAGCTAAAAAGAAAAAAAAAAAAAATAATAATAAAAAAATAAATAAATTATTGCTGTAGAGAGTTTGATCATCACTGGGTGCCATACACTTATAGCCTTGTGCCAAACTACCAAAAAAAAAAAAAAAAAAAAAAAAGGTAGTATTCAAAATCCTGGTTTTCCTCTAGGCTCAAGCCCTGACCTCTGATACTGGTAGAAAATGCTAATTTTCAGAATCCGACCATCAACTATTTCTTAACCCAACACCAAGATTTCACAGTATTTCCTCAATTATCCAGACCCCAATTTACCAAAATTTCATTATCTGGATGTGAAATGAAGGGAAAAATTGAAATCCTCTGAATTATCTTCTTGGACAAGTGTTTTAAGAATTAAAAAAACAAAGAAACAATGTTGTGATAATAATTGACAAATGTTTAAGTTGGTTGCACTTTCAACCAGAAGCTTTCCTTACAAATAAATCTACCCCAAATGCAGCTTAAGGTTTTAATGACAGAAAAGCATGAAGCCAGCCAGAAACAAACAAAAACTGATGCAGTTTTTCATGAAAAATAAACTGGACAAAATCCCTTGAATAAAGTGTTTGAAAATATTATTTGATGATAAAAATGATTTTTCCTTCATTGTTTTTTGATAATTTAAGTTTTCTGTTATCTGTAATTTTGAGTTATCCAAACCTATTTCTCCAAGCCCTTGTCTCAAGGTGTCAGGATATTCTTTTTCAAAATATCCCTTGCTTTCATTTGTAGATCTGCTCACAAAAGGTAGCAGCAAAATCCCATACTACCTTCAGTTTTCACTCATGTGGTTCAAATTCCCCCAAATCACAATCAAACATTTCACAGTTTGACTGTATCTGAGGCTCACTTTTGTTGTAAAGTAAGGCAAGAGTCTGCTGAAATTGGGGGAAACACCTAACCAATTGCTCACCCAGCAACTGTGGGGGTAAAAGAGAGAAAAAGGAAAGAGACAGAAGGTAACAAAAATAACACTGCCTCAGAAACCACAGCAACTTGAGGAACAAAAATGCCCACGAGACCAACTTCACAAGACTGTCTTGCTGTTCTCCCCTAGCTTTTATTGGCATGAGGCATCATACAAAGACCTGGATCTTGACTAATTGCAGAGAGGCCTATACCTAGACATGCCAAGCTGTTCTGCTGCTAATGGGGACTCTTTTGTGTCTGTACTAACATGCATTCACTTTTAAAAGAGAAAAATGAACGGGATTGGAAAGCAAGATAAGAAAATACATGACTTTGTTAAAAATGATTAAAATTCAAATTTAACTTTTCACTAAATTCAAGTTTGTGCTGGAGATTTCTTCAAATATCACTCTCCTACACCATATTCGATTTTCTTTTCTTGAATTTGCTCATCTAGATGAACATCTGAATTTGGAACTTTACTATTCTTTATACGACTTATGATTTCTTGAAAACGATTCCATGTCACGAAGTTGTCTCCCCTTGCATTGCTCATCCGAATTTTTAAAGCTTCTTCCATTAAGACCGACGAAAGTAGTAGCTTAGGGATGGCACACCAGTCAGTACCTGATGAGTATTGGCTGTGTCATTGTGAAAACGGGGTATGATGTTGAAAGACCCAAAACCCCTAATGACCCTCTGCTAAGACCATCACTGATTTGTGCCAAAGCATCAAACAGATGTAGTTCACACACACACACACACACAAGAAAAAGTTACTTGTTATCTGTTTATTTAAATTTTCATATTTGACAGAGACGTTTAGAAATTTATAAATAAAAAACTTATTTTCATATTTATTTCTTTATAAATTGATAAATGATAAATTTTACATTGTATTGTTGTTGGCTCATATTTTTATAATGTCGTAAATATAAAATTATTCTTGCAAATAAACAATCTAATAAATAAATAACATTTAATGTTTTTATTGTCAATTTTCAGAGAACAAAAAAAATGTATAAATTCACTTTCATATGTTTAAGTTTTATTAAAATTCTAATCATTACTTTTTAAAACAACAAACATTGCCAAGGAAGTGAAGGTAGTTAAAATAATGGCCGTGTCAATGGAAAGCCCTCCTTTTCACACACTGGGTTTTTTTTCCCGGTATGATGGTCCCAGTTTGCCAAAATATATATGTATGTTATGGGCAAGGAGTTTTCCAATCAGGATCAAAAAGGTTAAGTTTTCAATGAATTCTTTGAACAAGAAATTCTTCAGCAAAGCAATTAGTGACTTTTTGCTAAAGTAGAAAAAGATAGAGGTTCAGTAGAAGATCTTAAACAGTTGAGTTTTTACCATTTAAATAAATCACTAATTTCAAGTTAAACGGTCAGGTTAAAGTTACTTAATGCCATTTTGTAGACATTCAAGAGAATCAAAAGGCAAAGAATTTACCTCCAGTTCTTCTTGGTCTTCAAGGGATAAAATTTCCGTTTCTAACATGCATTCAATTACAGCCTCCAAATTTATGCTCTCAATGATAAGATCTTCATTTTCCTGTAAAACTTTCTTTAAGTGCTTGTCCATCATTTTCTAAAATAGAGAAAAACAAAAACATTTTTAGCAATCAAGATCAACAAAGAATGTTAGTCAAGATGATCCAAAACAAAAATGATGATTTATCTCCAAATTTCAGATAATGAGGAAGGTCGAAGAATGAATTTGCCCAAAGATTGTAGTAAAAAGTAACAATGATGATGATAATGAACAACTCAAACAAAGTACCATCTAACTGTAAAACCAAGATAATGTATGAAGTCTGCCAAGAGATGTTAATTCCTTAAATATGTAATTGAACTTTGCTTCGCTCAGATGGACACCAGTAACCAAATAAGGAATGGCACATTTTGGCTATCAGAGTTGTTGGTTGCAATCCAGATAGGAATGACTGCAAAACATCCTCTTCTCTAAAAAGATAGGCCACTTCTCGGTCTCATCTGCCATATTTCTGTTCTTGTCTTGAAGTCAGAACACTACAATCACTTGACTACATCCTTTTTGAATGTTAATGCCATTTTTGCTTTGTGAAACTTTTACCTTATTACTGTCAGTTTGCTTAGTTTTGTCTTGCATATATATATATTGTTTGCTTAGTTTTGTCTTGCATATATATATTGTTTGCTTAGTTTTGTCTTGCATATATATATTGTTTGCTTAGTTTTGTCTTGCATATATATATTGTTTGCTTAGTTTTATTTGGTCCTGTTCTTTTCCTTTCTTTTCTTATTGTTGGAAACATTTTCAGTTCCTGGCCAGTTACTCTACAGGGTTGATTTCTTGATGAGAAAAAGTGCATACAGACTGAATCCCTGTCAAAGAGGCACATTTTTCTTTAGTAGGACATCTTGATATCTAGGCCAGTTGATATTAATTTCACTTCTGTCTATATTTCTTAAATAACCTATTGTAACTATTTTGAACTCCTATATATGAGGCACGGTGGAGTAATGCTCAGTAATGGATAGCGGCTCAGATTGAGGAATCGGAGATAAGAGTTTGAATTCCAGTCAAATCCATTACATTCACTTACATGCTAATACCCTTGGGAAAGGTACAAATCCCCTTCTCCCCCCAGCTATGGGTAAATAGCAGAACAGACTAGGTTCTATAGCCTTGGATGGCAACTGGTCTACCACAGAAAGAAATGGCAACATACTGCAGGAAAAAAATCTGCCTCATCAGTCATGTATTGAAAGATATATGATTGCCTAAGCGTGTATCACGCATGGCACATAACTGACTGACTGAACTATTTACATTGTTCGAACTGTTGTCCTCATCTTTATTGCCATATTCACAACGTTTCAGCCATTGTATGCTCTGGCCTTCTTCAGGTTATATTTCTTGGAATTTCATAATTATTAGTCTTATTATTCAGAGGTTCATAAAAATGAACATGTGTCTCATATAAAAGAAAATTCAAGCAAACAGTAATTGGTTGAATGTGTGTGTGTGTGTGTGGACATGTTTAACATGTCCACACACACACAAAAAAACAGTGTCAAAACTCAAAAGGTTTGTTTTTCTCGTCACTGCTATTACAGCATAATCTCAAAGTAATTTTTATTGTTTTAAAAAATTACTTTTAGAATTTTAATAAAACTCAAACATGAAATTAGATTTGAATTTTTTTCTCAAGAACTGACAGCAAAAAATATTAGTCAAACAATATTAGATTATTTACTTACAAGAATAATTTTACATTTGTAAGGTTAAAATAAAGCAACTATATATAATAATGCAATATTTATTATTTGCTGTAAAGAAATAACTATGAAAACAATTTTTTACTCATAAATTTATAAAAATGTTTGAACAACAAAATCTAACTAAAAATAAACCCAAAATATCAAAGAGTAATAAATAAATTATTAAAAAATATATTTTCTGGGCATTTCTGTCACCACATCAATTTTGCGAGTATCTGGATTTATTCATTTTTTTTTCAAGAACTGACAACAAAAATGTTAAATATTAGAATGTTTATTTGCAAGAATAATTTGTCAAACGCAATAAAAAAAGAGGGAGTAGCGATTCTCATTTTAAGCGAACAGTTTTTTAAAATGCCACTAAATTTTCTATAGTTATTTTTTTAGATTATTAAATTTTGTCTGGACAAGAAAATCAACTGAAGATTTTGCTTTAAAACAATTTTACGGCCACGTTAAAATAAAACATGATGTGTATTTAAAATAAATTATTAGTAAAATATTGTAAATGTAATAATTACCTTTTCATTTCATAAAAAAGATTTTATTTTTTATCGTTCCTGCTCTGTCACTAACGAGATGGACGATAAAATATATTAAATAAACAATTTTATATTTAATAATACTTATTTTTTTCTTTAATAACGAGAACTCGAAATAGTTCAACCCGTTGAGTATTTATTTATGACGACACTATCTTTGCCTTTTTTTTTAAATAATTGATTCTTTTCAATCTGAGCAATTCTAATGAAATAAGAAAACAACAATTATTTTCAAAAAAAGATAGTGAATCCGTTCTAAAATTTACAAAAATATATGACATATTCACAAAAATTAAAAGATAAAAAAACACATTGAATATTTTTTTAACTGTCTTCTTGTTTTGCTGCTCGACACGTGTTTTTTTTAGCAATTCAAAAAACTTACTTAATTGAATGAAATATGAATATTTTTTGTTATGGGGCAAACTAGTGTCGATTATACAAGATGACGAAACTGCAATCTTTCGCGTCAAACTTACCTTTGAATCTAATTATGGATAAATAACTTTGTTTCCTTTACTTTTCAAAGAAAATTATAAACTGAAATCCAAGTCAGATTACTCAATACAGATAATCAACCGGTGCTAAAGATAAAAGTCCCTTATAGAAATATATCCACAAAGCAACTCTAAATTTTTTTTCTTCATTGAATACGCCCCTCATTCATTTAAAAAACTATAAACATTATTTTTTAATAAAAACGATAATATTAAAATTGTAGGAGAAAAAAATAATTATAAAAAAGGTTTTAATATAACAGAATGTTGTATGAAAAACTAATTAAGACAATTATTTAGAGAATGTTACTAACATGGTTGCTTCGAAAAAGAAGCCACCAGAATAAAGCCAGACGGTTTATAAAAAAACTTGAATGAAAATTGAAAATTGCTATGTAAAGATTTTTTTAAAAAATCGCCCCCCCCCCAAAAAAAAACTAAAGATGAAAGCGTATAAAAAAATAATAGGAACCATATCGATTGGAAGACCAATTGTAGCGATTACTACTATGTTTGACACGCCTACATTTTTCTCAACTGTGATTGGTCAAATAATAAATACTAACTATCACAGGACAATTTACTGATCGCATTCACCACACTGAATTTTTCCTACTGTCAATTCACAAACATGCTTTTATTACAAAATCACCAATTGGGTAATTTTTCATCCAATCAGATATTTTTTGTGTGCTCTCGAAATTTATCCCGCCATTGTCCTGGGAGCCTACCCATGGTTATATAAACCGGAATTCGTTCCAAAAATAGACAGTAGAAGCAGAACTCAGTAGAACTCAGCGACTCACACGCGTCTACACAGACTATTCATTCAACTAAATGCACGCATGCACACAGAACTTAAATATCATTCACCATCAGTTCTATGTAACAAGCCAAGTTGCAACAGCTCTGTCAGTTATATATAATCCACAAACTGATTTATTACATGTTCTTCTGAAAATATCATTCAATCTAATACAGAACTTTGAACATTCTTTCAGAAAACTTGTTTATTTACATTTTATCTTTCAGCTAACAGTTAAAGGGAAACTACTTCTCCTATCTTATTGTTTCACACATTACAAAAAATGTTTATATTTGTTGAGTTTAATATATAGTTTATTGTTGAAACAAAAATCGGTTTTCCATTGTTTTTCCTTGATACAAAAATATATAATTGTTAAATGCTATTCAACACGCAGCCACATCAAACTTTTCAACACAACCAGCATTTACACAATGATACAAAAACATAATAATCAGAGACAATTACTATTTCTAGCAAGTAGTGAGGCCAATTCTGACTATCATAGCCTTGTGCAAGACAAAACTACATTTAGTAAGTTATTCTTCTTGTTCTCATGTTACCTCGTGCATTTCTTACAGTTGTATAAATAAAAAGATGAAAATGACTTAAAATTGCATTTTTTAAACAAATGTCCCTCTTCCTCCGATTAGGCGCCACATTCAAATGACATTTTTTTTTAAATATGTACCCGGCGCTAAATCGAGTATTTACGGTTGTTGCATGGTGGACTTTATAGTCCCCTAAAAGTATGCCGACCATGACATGTTTGCTGACAGTTCTCTATTCCAACTGCAACTAGGAGTTTATTCTTCTTGGGGAGCTTACGTGACAACTTTTCGGGCGGGAAAACGTGAGATGCTGCTGATATTTTTGTGTGCCTGCAAAGGGTTTGTTGTGTCGTGTCGAAACTCCGATTCTTTAACGCAAACGGGAGTGTGATCATTTCGACATTCACAGATCATATGACCAAAAAAAAAAAAAAGAAAAAAGAAAAAAAGCAGACATTAATTTCGCTCGGTTCCACGCGCTTACTTCCGGAATATCGCCCCCGAATGTCAGGATCATAAAACATCATTTCTAACCATTCAGTAAACAATAATGGATCATATGCAATATAGGTGAATAATTCCACTAGGAAAAAATTGGAAATAAATACAATGTATGTAAATAGAAACCAGAGGCATGTCGTAATAAAGAATTCCATCGCAAATAAATTAACAATTTTTTGCGGCAATTTTTAACATCAACATGAGATTTTTCTTTGTCAAAAAAGTTGAAGAATTTTAACACATTCAACATTATGGATAAAAAATAACGAATTTTATATTCCGTGGTTTTTCGGGATTTAGCATAAGCACCACCACCACCACCACCACCGCCGAATGACGACAAAATCCGCGAAAATTGTTTATGCTTTAATATCCAGTCGTGCTTAGTTTCATTTGTAACGTATATAAATGTAGGTAGAAAAAAAGCAAATTTTGACATGATAACGGAAGTTACAAGGCACTGCCAGGGGCCCCCAGTCAGGCTTACCGCCCGGTCGGGGGAATCAGAGGTAGAACGAACCGGACTTACATAACTCTCTCTCTCTCTCTCTCTCTCTTTCTCTCCCCCCAGTCTCACTATCTTTGGCTCTTCTTTTTATTATGAAATGTTTAAATTTTAAGTGCATATTTTATTCCTCACACTTCTGAGTTGCCAATGCCAACAATATAGGACTTTAAAAGTTTTGCTTAATTTAATTTGTAACGTATATAAATGTAGGTAGAAAAAAAAAGCAAATGTTGATAAGATAGCGAGGTTCATAAAGCACTACCTGGGGCTCCCAATCAGGCTTCCCCCCAGTGGTGGAGAACACAAAGATAATTCTTTTTTCATTGTAAAATTGAAGGCAAACGAATATGGTACAGTATAGGTCGGCTTGATTTATTTCAAAAGAACATTACAACAATTCGTTGCATAAAACATTTTTAGATGCAGCATTAAGGGTGGTCTTCAGTGATGCACTGTCCTCGTCGTCGATTTCTGGTTTTGCATCATATCGGCTCAGACAGCAACCCCGACCTGACACCAGACGTGTCAGACCGCCTCCTTGAAAACGTTGTGCTACACACCTCGACATTGCAAACTCATAAAACGACATAACCAAGAGTTCAACCGTTCTTATTGAAATATGTCCGTCAGCGTCAGTCAATGAATAAAGGTTTTCAGAACGTATACTTGCTGCAAACCTCCTGCAGACAGATAGAAAATGAAACTTTCTTCCATTCGCGAATTAATTGATGAGATACTCGGTGTATCGTCTCAATGTTTTTCGGGTAGTTCTTTCGAACAAACTTGCAGCGTCTGGGTCCAAGAATTACTTTCTATCCCACAAGTTACATCAAAACAGAAAAGCTGAGATAAAATAAAATACGAGGCCAATTTTACTAATCTGAGACTCACACTGGATCAGTACCACTTAGCCTGTATATACCATCTGCTTCACAACCGAATAGTGGCGCCTGGCTCAACGCAGTGCTCTCTTCATCTACTGGTACCCTTCTAGATGATGAGTGCACTCGGGTCGGAGTCGCGATCCGCCTTGGACTCAAATTATGTGAGCTTCACAGATGCAGATGTGGAGTCTCCATCGATGAGTTTGGTTTTGCATCTCTTGTCGTCGTAGTGCCGGCCGCTTTCCACGGCATGCATCAATTAACGACATCATCAAAAGAGGTTTGGATGCAGCTGGGTTCCCTTCCCAAATCGAACCCGTACACCTCGACCGTGGTGATGGAAAGCGGCCGGATGGAATTACTATCTTCCCTTTTAAAATGGGTAAGTCGTTGATTTGGGATGCGACCTGTGCGAATACATTTTCGGCCGGTAATTTGATCAAGTCCGCGGTTGAGCCGGGGTCCGTCGACCGAGACGCAGAGATGAAAAAAAATGGTTAAATATTCTTCTCTTGCGGACAGATTTAGTTTTACTCCAGTGGCAGTAGAAACTTCTAGGGGTTATTGGCCCTCGTTCGATGGCGTTCCTTCGGAGGATTGGCGAGATGGCGTCTCGATTAAGGGACGAGCCTCGCGAAACGGAGCGGCTCTTGCAGCGTGTCTCACCGGCGATGGTGCGAGGTAATGTTTTCTCCATCATTGCGGCTGGCAAAAAAAAAAACATTTCGTTTTTCTTTATAGATACTTTGTTCAAATAAATATTTGCTTTTCATAAAAAAGGAAAGAAAATGAAATCAGTAAATACACAAAAATAGAAAAAGTTATAAGACAAGGGTGTGTCTTCTTACCAGACTTATTTAACTTTTAGAGTGAAACAATCCTGAGTAATTGAGGATTTTTAGAGAAAATGGAAACGAAAAGAACACTTATACTTATAGGAATTAAATCCTATATATATTTTTCAACCAAAAAAATCGCATCAGAAAGTTTGTTGGATAAACAATAATTATTAGGACAAATACCGCCAAAATACATGCGGACGTAGTTGTAAACCTTCCACGTGTTACTTTTGGACCATTTAGAAAATAATAACTCCCTTTACTACTCCCGCAAATTCGAGAAAAAGATTTTCGCGTGATAGTGTGAAATTTTTTTCTAACTAATGTAAATCTTGTATTCAAAAAGGTTCACATCTATGTTGAAATTAGATTTTCGGATCCCGCTTATAGATATAAAAATAGATGTCTACTGCTTCTCGGGATTCAAAACAATTTCGGAAGCCAGTTTGGTCTACACGTATGCACAATGGAAGGGAATAACCAGTAGCCACTAACTAACCCTTTGTCTATGAACTCATAGACACATTAGACTGACTGCCATAAAGTAAGTCTCTTCACACATCTCACTATAAACACTTAATTACTTAATTAAACAAACTTCACAGCAAGGAAAATTTAACATTTTATTATTGTATATTTCTGAAGAGAATATATAAATTTGATTTCAACTAACGTTCTGCTTCTATTTTTCCTTCAGAAAATAAACTCTTATCTATTTCATTTCAAAGATGTGTTGTTGTTGTTAAGTTTTGGAATCCCGACACTCAGATAGGGACAAAAACCTGGGTAGACGGATCCCGATATACTTAACATCAGAAAGATATTCAGAATTTCATTTCTGAGATGAGTGATTGTCAATATTCTTGTATTATTCCGAACTGTTATTCTCATCGTGGCTGATGTTGTTATAGACACAACGTTTCGGTCATCATCAGGTGTCCATTGATTGGATGATATGTGATATCTGGCTAATATGGGATATTGTTCGTTCCTGTCGAATTGGTGCGTCACTACCAGTTCCAAGAATTGAACTAATGACCACTAGATGACAGTGTGGACTCGTCCACGACAACCAGTTTACCCTCTGCTAGGAAATGCACTCTTCCTGTTACATTATTACCAACATCATACTTACAAATAATCAACAGGCATTCATTGGTTAATCACCGTCAATTTAGCTTGCTGATTGGTCAGTATCGACCAATCAGATCACCCCCACGCGCACGATCAATTTAGGCGCCAACTCAATTCGGAGCCTGTCACGTGATAGAACATGATATAAAAAACCCAACACGTGTGATTCTCTCTAGAATTCTCTGTTTCGACGCGGACTCTCGAACCTAACTTCTCTTCGTCATTCAACACCACTACCAAAATGTGACTCTCAAAGAACTCCCGTCTTGACTAACGCAGTCAAACGTTAAAGAACTTTGCAACAATTCATGCAAGTATAATTCTAGCATCATTCATCCAACTTGCATAATACACAAAACATACTCAATCTTCTGAAAACTGCATTTTAATAATCAACTCTTTCGTTATGAGTCTAGATACAAATAATTACCTAATCAAAGCGACGCAACTCAGTCTCACTTTTCAGTTCGCATGCGTGTAATTTCAATACTTAATAAATTCAATTGTTATGTTTTTAACTCCAAGTTCCTTTTTGTATTTCACCATTGCTAATGATTTCCACACCTTTCCTAACAAAAATAAATAATTGTGGGGAACAGCCATTCAACACGCAACTAACATGGCTAACCAAAACACACGCCATCTCACACCGGGCCCGTAATACTACAACAGTAACACATATATATTCACTACGCCAACGGCCCGAAGTCAATCAATAGACATCTAATGATGATGAAAGGGTACTTGGTCGAAACGCTGTGTCTATAATAACATTTATTTCAACCATAATGAGAAAAATAGTTCGAACTAATACAAGAATATCAGAAAGAGATATGTAGGGGAGTTATAACTCGAGTAAATAATTATAAACTTCCTAACATATATATATATACACACACACACACATATATATATATATATATATATATATATATATATATATATATATATATATTGATGTATGTTTCATTAAATAATATAGACAAGTTTTGTCTATTTATTTTAAGTAAATTCCTTTCATATTGTCTGATAAGCTTAATAACATTATCATTGAAAAAAAAATCACCATTTTGATTCTTTTTTAAAAATCCTACCTAAGGTTTCGGCTTACATAAGCCATTATCATAGATGACAATTACATTTTCAAAATATTAAACAATGCACGGACAAAACAATAATGATAGTCTGTTTTTGTTTACATGGAAGATTTCCAAGCAACGACAAACTTGGTAAAGTAGAAGGGTTGATTGTATTATTTCATTAGTTTTTTTGTCCCCTTCTTCTACACAGAAAGAAAACCCCCACCCCTAACCTTAACACCTAACTCTAAAGAACTTTAGAGTTAGGTGTTAAGGTTAGGGTGAGGTTTTCTTTCTGTGTAGAAGAAGGGGACAAATTAAAAAATAAAAAATATTAAATAATTTACCTAGTTTGTGCATTAACTTTTTTTTTATTTTCAATTTTAAAATCCAAAAAAATGCTTTATTTTTATTATTTAATTTGTTCTTTTAATTTGTCATTGCTATTCAAAACGGAAAAAAGGTTCTGTTGTATTATTTAATTTGTTTTTGTTATAAATAAAACTACACTTACCAAAAAAAAAAATTACATTTCTTTACGGTAGTGCGTAGTGATTTTCTGCAAGGAAAGTCTGTAAAAGAAGTAAATTGGCCAAAATTTCTGATTACGCCTGCGTAGGTACTACGCAGTGAATCAGTAATCATGATGGCAGTAATGGGGGACGAATGACCAACAAGAAGTCCGATTTTTTCTTGTCGATAACTCCAAAACGGTAAAGTTTCTTCATAATTTAATTGTTAATTCGAGATCAGCATGTACATTTGCACGGAATTATAACGATTTTGGAAAATTTTAAGGGATATTTAGCGCTCGGGAAATAAAACCAACATTTACCAAAGTTTTTTTATGTTAAAATTAAACATGAATTTTATTATTAAACAATTAAGTTACTTTTTTAAAAGAGAATTAAGAAAACAAACAAGTTTTAAAAGTTACTTTTTAGGGCTTTTTTTCAGTTCTTTGATTTATTTTATAAATTAAACAGATTAAATAAAAAATTAAGACATTTTTTTTACTTTAATATTAATTGAAAGAAGATACTTAATTTTTTTTTATAATAGCACAAAATATATTTCCTCTCAGCTAATTACCAAAACAAAAAAGAACAAAATACAAATGCTTATCAGTACGTACCATATCATCCCGGGCTTGTGGCGCAATGGATAACGCGTCTGACTACGGATCAGAAGATTCCAGGTTCGAATCCTGGCAAGCTCGTAAATTTTGCAAATGTGACTCATTTATAAAATTACGTTCTAAAAATTTAATTTTTTATAACAGAAAATTCGCGCTATTTTTAAATTATGCTATAGTAGTGCTATGGAAGGACATCAGTGACATAATTTTGACATAAACTTTGCCCGTAGATGATTTGTATTCCATCATTTAATCATTATTTCATTTATTTACTTTGCTGCTGTACAAGGCCAATATTACGGTCAGGAGTGTATCTCTAGAGATAATGTCTTTCGAATACATACTGCCTACATTGAATTCAGTGTATATATGAAGAAATCTTATTTAAATTCGAATATTGACCACTCAGTGGACGGCCAGTTGTTGTAGGAAAATGAAATAATGTTATACGAAGAAAAATTTTAAACCAAAATAAATAATAATTTTATTTAGGATAGGAATACCTGGGGTATCACTCATTTTGTTTTATATATTCACCACTTTTATGTTGGCTGAGGTTAAGAGAGAGAGAGAGAGAGAGAGAGAGAGAGAGAGAGAGAGAGAGAGAGAGAGAGAGAGAGAGAGAGAGAGAGAGAGACTATGTCCCCTTTTCTATACATACTGATTTATACGATGTAACAACGGTGGTTAGCCGAAGTTCCTTGGCAGATAAATGGGGTAATATAGTAATATGCAGTTGATGGTAGTGTAGTTTTATGTCAATGAGAAGTGGCAATAAATAGGATAAAATGTGGTGTCGGAATCCAAGATTACTAATTAATGGTGTCGGAATTAGCTCCTCCTCAGTTCTTGAATCCTTCAACAGGGGGTCTCTCTCCCCTGAGTATAAATACTGGCTGACCCTTTTCTCTCTCTCTCTCTCTCTCTCTCTCTCTCTCTCTCTCTCTCTCTCTCTCTCTCTCTCTCTCTCTCTCTCTCTTTCGACTTAGGCTTTGGGCCGCTATCTCGCGCGGAGGCGAGGTAAAATCTCTCTTTTTCCACTTAGGCCAATATGTGACCTCTCACAGATACAGGTTTCCCAAATTCTGGGAACGCGCTAAGAACAATACACGTACGTACGAACACTTACAACACACACACACATAATTTCTCCATACAAACTCTATGTAACAGTCCATGTCTTTGTTTAACTTGTTTTGTTATTAATATATATTTGTTTACCCATGTATATCGGTCTTGTTTGTTTCCCTTGTCTTCTTTGGACTTAATTAAAGTCGGACATTCCCATGTAGCTGGACCGGCCAGCAGGAAAGTTTAACCTTCTGATATCTCTTCACATCTTCACCCCCACGGTCCACTATAATGGAGATTTAGATTCCCTATATTACACTTCTTTTTTATTAAGCAATTCACTCCAAGCATGACGTGTGTCTCACTAGCCCGCAGGGAGTTACGTAGAGTGCAAATAAGAGAAAAGAGTAGGTTGGGGGGGGGAGGGAGGGAAAAGAGGACAGAATTAAGGCAAAATAAATGAGTAACAATTTTAAAAAATAATGAATTTAACACATAAAATATATAAAAACGATGTTTTCACCCAATGTTTAAGGCAGAAAGGTACAAAACCAGCAGAATTGGTGAAATTAAAAGTCTGTTAAAATACGAAAGATTTTGAATAAAATTAATGTTCTTTTGAAGTGTTGATGTTCAAACAAAAGACCTGCATATATATATATATATATATATATATATATATATATATATATATATGCAGGTCTTTTACATACAGTGTTGCGGCCAGTGGGCACTTCGACGTGGTGTAATAGTCAGCAAGCTTATCTCGCTAGATCAATTACTACTGAAAAGTGAGATCGATGCTCACTGGGTGCCACATACTTTCGGCCTTGTGCCACATCTACGCTTAGAAAATCGCCATAGTGTCGCGTTCAGCATTAGAAAAAGGAGGAAGGTAGAAATTTGGGGCTTGCATGTTTCCTGTTGTTGTACTTGCATCATTCTGTATCTGTTGAGGGCGAGTTTCCTTTCTTCCTTTTGTCGCAACCGATAATATGAAATTGATATTACTACTGAGTTAGATAAACAACATTTATTACAACAGTGAATAATACGTAACAGTGATAATGAGAAATACACTTATCTAAAAGACCCAGCGGATTCGTGGTTGACCAGATGAAAGGTTGTAGAAATAAAGTTCATAGTGTTCCCATAGGATATTCTTGTGATGTGAAATCTACAAAGAGTGGAAATATTTAAACACATTTACATTGTTCGGACTGTTGTCCTCATCTTTATTGTCATATTCACGATGTTTCGACCGTTATAAGCCCCGGCCTTCTTTAGGATCTGTCTATATTTCTGAGATGAGCTATTGTAACTATTTACATTGTTCGGACTGTTGTCCTCATCTTTATTGTCATATTCACGATATTTCGGCCATATAAGTGGCCGGACGTGACCGAGATAGCGAGCACGGCGCTGAGAGATAGTGTGGGAGATGTTCGGCTTCTGTCGGTTGAAATTTATGACATCGCAGTAGAGTGACTCGTTGCACCTTCTCCGGCTAACGTTTTCAGCTGACATATAGTGGAACGATTATATTGAATCAATTGCTAGGTCTGCTGCTAGGAAAGTTGGTTCACTGTGTTGTGCTGGTCAATTTTTCTCTCTAGAATCTATCTTACTCATTTATAAGTCTACCATTCGCCTATGCATTGAATATTGCTGTCACATCTTGTGCTATTACTATGTATTTAGAGATTCTTGATAAAATACAAATAAGAATCTGCAATGTTATAGGTCCTGACCTAGCACCTCGACTTCAGACATTTTCCCACCACCATAACATAGCTTCCCTGTGACTTTTTCTATAAATATTTTCATGGTAATTGTTCTGATGAACTTCACCGTAGTACCTAGACTTTATGAAGTGCAGTACTAGATTGGCGGCAAGGTTTCATCATTTTACAATTGAAATGGTTAGATATAACTGTAAGTTCTATGCTAAGAGTTTCTTCTTTCGCAATCACACTTACGGAACTCTCTTCCAGCTTTTTGCTTTCCAGTCAACTCTGATCTTCAAAACTTTAAATGCAATGTCAATCGTTATCCCCTGTCTCCTTAATTCCTGTTCTTTTATTGTTCTCTCTCCTTAATGTTTTTTCCTCGTATTCTATCATACGCAGTAACCCTTTCCGTCTTAGCAGCTTAATTGTCTTGCTTGGGTGAAATGACTATGAAAAAAATTGTCTCGGTATCAATACCAAGTGATGTTATTCGCATTATTTGTAGAAAGATCCTTGGTTACCTATATTGCCTCATGAAGAGAGACAAACATGCTATTTTCCCTGTTTAAAGTTGTTCTAAAACCTATTTCTACGAAATATCTACTCTTCTCTAAGTCTAGATAAAGTTGTAAATAATAATAACCAGAGATGGTGATTGCTGCCCAATGGAATTATTAATAAACGTCTTCACTAAGCCTTATTGCCATCCACCAAATGTCCTGCGAGTTTTACGACTCCTTGAAAGCTTTTTATCAATCCAACAGTCTAATGTTTTCAGCTGACATAAAGTGGAACGATTATATTGTATCAGTTGCTAGGAAAGTTGGTTCACTGTGTTGTGCTGGTCAATTTTTCTCTCTAGAATCTATCTTACTCATTTATAAGTCAAAGGAGAGGTACTTTTTCGCTTTTATTATTTGTAGTACAAACTACGTTTTTTAAGGTAACTTGGTATGTGGGGTTGACTTGGGCTCAAAAAGATGAGAGGATAAGTGATGCTCACCTTGAAGGACATTGAAAGTCAATTTTGGATTAAAATAGATTTTTACAGCCAAATACTGTATTTGGATCACAGAGGGCCGGGAAGCAATTCTTTGATACTTGGTATAACACCCAGGTACACTAATCCTAGGTACCACCCGTCGTTTTTTACGTGGACTATGCTGGTAGCAACAATTAGAATAAAGCTCAGTCAGTTATGTGCCATGCGTGAAACACGCTTAGGCGATTATGTATCTATTGATACATGACTGACGAGACAGATTTTTTCCCGCATTAGGTTGCCATTTCTTTCTGCGGTAGACCATTGCCATCCAGGGCTATAGAACCTGGTTTGTTCTACTATTTACTCATAGCTGGGGGTAGAAGAAGAGGGTTCATACCTTTCCCAAGGGTATTAGTGAATATAATGGATTCGATTGGAATTCGAACTCGGCTCTCGGATTCCACTATCCATTACTCTACCGTGCCTCCCCTTAATGAAAAAGGAAGGAAAAACAAACCAGATAAATTTTAAATCTGAAATTTTAATTTTCTAAAAATAGATGTGGTGATTTACAATTTTTTTTTTTTTTTGCCTCCAGATAGTTTAGGTATGACAGGGAATAGACTAGACACAGGAAAATTTCTTAATGACCTTTTCTTGGACTATTACTCCGGCTCCTACTCGTGTTATCATGCGCACTGTTTGGACTCTAGATGACTATTTCATAGGTTGTTCTTTTACTTATACCACATGTGCGGACGTCATAGTAGACTCAAAATGCACGCGAATATTTAACAAAGACGCTTGGCACAATTCTAGAGTGCGTTCCTTGAAGAGTATATAATTCATCATAACTTAATAACTATAAATGCATAAAAGCTGGAACTTTATAGATTTATAATTTGACTAGCAGCATGGCCCAGCGTTGCCCGCGCTTGATTCAAAAATCGTACGACTCATACAGCAATCGCTATCACTTGACTTAAAATATTTTTGCCCTTCCTTACCTTTAAAGGAGTGCCCTTTGCCGTGCTGATGTTGCTACATGCCTTACTTCTTGCCTATCTCACACTGCGAATTTTTTCTAAGCTCTATACTAAACATTAAACCTGTTACGAAAAAAGAACTAAACAAAATGAACACAAAACGATCAGCTTTAAAAAAAAGACTCGTAACTGGAAAAACCGAATGAAAAAAGAATGTTAACAACAAATACTTTTTCACACCCAATACTGTTCTTCGGAATCAGAATCAACGTTGAGTTTAAGCAAGTGAATGAGCCAATTGGAGTAAAGTGCCATGCAGATTAAAATTTTTCCCACTTGTGACGAATGCAGCTATCGATTTTTTTGCATGCTAGTTAACATTCGTGTCAGTCACCTGTTGGCTCTCATGCTGGCCAATAGAATCTTCCTGCCTATTCGTGGCAGCCAGCTATAGCCTCTCACTCTGGCCAGTAGAAAATGGCCGCCAACTACATGAAAAATGCCGTAGAAGCATGAAAATATCGATTATTTCCACTATCGATGGGAGTTGGGAAATACAAAGTCGGTCTTGGCCTTTTCAGTAACTTGGAGCATGTGCATGTAAATTTTGGTGCAAATCCGTTGAAAATTGCGGCCGTGCATTCGTTACACACACACACACACACACACACACACACACACACATCTTGCCTTTTATAGAGATATATGTTTTAAAGTCAGTGTAATTTTTGTCTTTCTCAGTAAATCGTAAGTAAATTAAATTTTACTTTAAGTTGGTATCTATCAAGATGGGATATTGTATCTTATGAATAATTTTAATTTTAAAGATACTTTTTATTTTGTCTGAAATTGATTAATTTATTGAATCTATTTAAATATTATGTCCGCTATAATTTAAATCTGTTTAATTTTTTGTTCCTTTTGCCAAATCTTTATAGATTTTTAAAGTTTTACTTCACAAACATTGCAACAGTATCCATTATTCCAGCTGTTCCCAGGATAACTTTGAAAGAATGTAAAAAGCTAAACAAATATCTAGAACTTATAAGTGTACTGAACAAAGTGGAATCTAAGGGTGACATCCGTGCCAGTTATTACTGGCGCAGTTGGAATGGCCCCAAAGAGCATAGGAAAATAGGAACTGGAAATCAGAGAATAACGGGGACCATCTAGAGAGGACCGTTCTACTGAAAACGACGAGAATATTTAGAGTTCATCAGTACCGAAGAGACTCGTTGTCACATGATCCCCAATGTAAGCCAACAACGGGTGTGAATACTGAAAAATGGAAAAATTATTATAGCCATTCAAAGAGAAAAGTTTAACTAGGATTGACGTTTTTTATAGACAGCCGTATAAAAATGTTGCAAAAAAACACGTAAAGAAAGGTGATTCGAAAAGAAAGAAAGAAAGAAAGAAAGAAAGAAAGAATACAGACGAAAAATGAAGAAAAAGAACAAATATTGAGAGGGGCAAGCAGGGGGGACTTACAAAGTAAGGGAAGAGAGAGAAAAAAAGAGAATAGGAAAGTACGAAGAAGAGTAAAGAGAAGAGAAAATTGTGTGGTAGACGAGAAAAGAGAAAATAATAAAATAAATTATATCGCTTTTTTACAATGTCGACCGGAGAAAGGGAAGAAAGATGGTGACATAGACGTTTTGGGAACGGGGCAAGAATTTTGCGAGTGATGAGCGGAACGAGGCGAAACAACTGCACGGCCAAAACGTCAGAGGAATGGAAAAACCAGGAAACCTGCTCAAAGGCTGTGATGTTAGCGCTACACCAGCGACAGCAGATTCGTTTCGAATCTGAAATCTCTGAAAATCCGCCCCGCAGTATCCGTGGATACAGAAAATCTGCGACTATAGTGAGACAAAGCGTTAATCGGGTAGAACCGCCAAATTGCTTTAAGAGCAACGCCTTACTTTTCAGAAAAAAATGATCAGCTTATTTAATTAAATTTGATTAAATCCATCGCATCTAAGGACGAAAAGGAATTTATTATTGATGTTAGCATCTTCATAACAATTTTGACCGGTATTAATTATTAATATATCAATTAATAATAATAATAATAATAATAATAATAAGAAGAAGAAGAAGAAGAAGAAGAAGAAGAAGAAGAAGAAGAAGAAGAAGAAGAAGAAGAAGAAAAAAAATAAGAAGAAGAAGAAGAAGAAGAAGAAGAAGAAGAAGAAGAAGAAGAAGAAGAAGAAGAAGAAGAAGAAGAAGAAGAAGAAGAAGAAGAAGAAGAAGAAGAAGAAGAAGAAGAAGAAGAGTGATTATTCGTTGACTGAAGAGTTCGGATTATCTGTCGATAGACGGCGCTGATGTCGAAACTTTGTTGAGCTTCTGCTTCTTCCTTAATAATTAATTTAATGACGTAAACAATATGTATACATGTTATTGTAGATCTATATGCAGAGACTATGTTATATCAATTATATTTATATGACAGTAAATATGGTTAAGAATAAATAGATTGATTGTTTGTTTATTAAACAAAACCCGAATATATTTGCCAGTGAGTTGTTGTCGCTGGAATGGTGTTTTAGGAGAGTGTTTTGTCCTTTTTCAATGGTTATTTTAAACCTTTCTTTTATTTTTTTTACCTCTCTTTTTTCCCTTTTGTTGATGATTTTCTTTGCTTTTTCTTTTTTTCTTTTCTATTTTTTTTTCTATTGCCACTGAGAAAATAATTTAATTTTCGAAATGTGGAGCAAAACAACCACGGCGAGGAAATGTTAGTTTTTATTTTATTTTACTTCATTTCATTTTATTTTAGGCTAAAATAGATTAAAAAAATTAAAAAAAGGAGAGCTAAAAATTTTAGCTCTCCTTTTTTTAAAAAATCTTTTTCCTTTCTTTTATTTTTATGTTTTTTGCTCTTTTTTAATTAAAAAAAGAAAGAAGAGTTTTTGCCCTTTTCTGATATTTTTCTTCATTTCTTCTTCTTTTATTTGATGGTCTTTTAGAAAGGTTTCATTCACCGCCCCCCCCCCTTTTATTAAAATTTGCATTTTTAATTCATCATCAAAGCAATTTTTTTTTTGTATGGGCAACCAAATTTGTTTTTATTATCTCTTTAGATTTTCGGCAGTTTCATTGAAAAAATATCCTTGATTTTCATCACACAGTATTTTTATGTTTATCTGACGATCGCAAAGGACATGAAACGCAGGATCAAAAACTCTCTCTTTCTCACACACACACACACACACACACACACACACACATACACATATAGTATTACACAACAACAACAATATCCCAAATTTCCTTATATGGGGGATTTGTATGGAGGTAATTTTGGATTTTGTTGTGTAATACTATTTATTGGCTCTGTTATAATAAATATATTGTGGTCTTTTTATGGATGAGTTTTTATATTTTATATTAGGATCCACTTGGATTATATACCAACGGATTTCTTACCTTTATATATATATATATATATATATATATATATATATATATAGTGTAACCCGGATATAAGAGAGTTGTCGGGACCGTAGAAGAAGTCTCTTATATCCGGGTTTGGTCTATTATACATTAACACAGGCTCTAATTTGGGACCAGAGAAAATCTCTCTTATATCCTGGTTTCTCTTATATCCGGGTCTCTTATATGCGGGTTACACTTTATGGGTATGGGTATTATTGTCATGGAAGGTATCCTTTAGTTTTTTAATTTCTTCTACTGTTTGCTAATATGAATATGTTATCGATATTGTATATAGAGAGTGTGTATATTAGGTCTGGTGTAATAATTGAAGACTTTGTTTTCCACATGACATATGTGGAAATTAGGTAGCGCGTCGAAACTATCGTTACGCCGTCACTTTGTTCGTAAATATTAGCATACTGTTCGCAAAATAGTACTTGTGTTGTGTACATACACACACACACACACTCGTGTGCGTGCGCGCGCACGCGCGTGTGTGTGTGTGATTTTTTTTTTGTAGTTCACTGCTACCAGCAAGCAGAAATATTTTTTCTCCTAATGATGGCCATGTTGGCCGAAACTTGTCGAGGAATCTAAATGAAATAATAATATTAAAAAGGAAACAATATTATACAACCAAGTAAGTGTGTATGAAGATTTTAATTTTTTAATAATTTTTATTGTTCAATATATATATATATATATATATATATATACAAGTGTGGGATTGGTATATACGGAGTAAATTCCAATAACCAACAATTATTATTCTTTAAAGAGTGCTCAATACAGAGTAGAGCAGATATAATCATTTATTTAAATATTATAACATATATACATATATGTGTGTGTGTGTGTGTGTGTGTGTGTGTGTGTGTGTGTGTGTGTGTGTGTGTGTGTGTGATGAGGTATTATGATTACTTGTATTATTTACATTATTCGAACTGTTATCCTCACCTTCATTGCCGTATTCACAACGTTTCGGACGTTGTGCGCTCCGGCCTTCTTCAGGTGATTAGTATTTCGGACCGAACCCTTTATTTCGTCCACAGATGTAGATTGTTCTAGTTCCACGTGCCATGCCTTTTCAGACTGTCTGAGTTATTTCCCTTTAACTCAACACTCCAAGCCAAGTTTTTGGTTCATCACTGCTGTCGCCTGATATTGAACTCACAACTCTTTGGATAAAGAAATAAAGGGTTCGGCTCGAAAACCGTCACACGAAAACTTTTTACAATTTGTCAAATTTTGGGCCACTAAAATTGTTCTTGACATATAGAATTTATATATCGTTATCAAACACACGCAAGCATACAAACACACACATATACTCTCTTATGGGAAATCTAGATATAAATTTTTATATATCAGGACAATTTTAGAAAAACGCTACTTAATTTAGAAGTAAAAAAGAAAGTAATTTATTAAGACGAAAGTGTATAGAAAGTACTTTAATCGCTAGATCATCTACGTCCAGGTTTTTAATTTGAATATCGCAATGTGAGATATTTAATAACAAATGTCATATGTAAATAAGAAGAAAAAACTAAGTGAAATCGGGCGGATTATGTTGATACCCAAAAATATATTAACAAAAATAATAATTTAAATTTAAAATTTCGGCGCCCTTTTCGTGCGCATGTGTAGTTACATTTAGTTGAACCTTGCGATGATGACTTTTTAGCAAAGTTGTTTTTCTTGGACAGTAAATAATGAGAACAAATTTATTAAGCAGCATCCCTTGCCGAGAATGCCATGGATGGAACATGCGAGTAATGAGGAAGCTTCAAGGAAAATGGAAACAAAATGGACATTTATACTTTGAATCAGAAAGAAACAATTGAAATTTAAATGAAGAAAGAAGGCTTGGAGAATTTGATACACAAAAGATATATTGAAGACAAATAAGATTACATTTCTTTTTTATTATATAAATCTATGTAGAGTGACACTGAAATATTAGGGAAATCATTTGTTGTGGTAAAGCGAAACATTGAAATTCGAACGTCGTCCCTTTTTTTCTTCCTTGATTAAAAAAACAAACAATAAAGAACTAATACCTAAATATGATTTTTATCTTTTATTTCTTTGCTCAGTCAGTTATGTGCCATGCGTGATACACGCTTAGGCGATCATGTATCTTTCGATACATGACTGACGAGGCAGATTTTTTCCCGCAGTAAGTTGCCATTCTGGAAAACTAGTAGACCACTTGCCATCCAAAGCTATAGAACCCGGTTTGTCCTACTATTTACCCATATCTAGGGGGAGAAGAAGAGGATTCATATCTTTCCCATGTTAGTGAATGTAATGGATTCGACTGGAATTCGAACTCGGCTCTCCGATTCCTCTCCGTTAACCATTACTCCACTGTGCCTCCCTTACTGTTCCAGTTCAAGCCTGCCACCACTCGCGTCCAAATTCTTCGATTCGAGATGATAACAAGGTCAAAAGCTGTAAGAATTCTGAAGAGCAATGAATACTCGAAGAAAAAGATCAGAGAGAGAGAGAGGGGGGCAGCGTCTGCGTTCTTTCTACATGATTCAATTGGAGAGGGCAAGAGAGTGAGAGTGAGAGAGAAGAAAAATATTCGTTGATGACATAACTAAACCTGAAAGTTGCAGAATGTAGCTGTTGTCGCTGGAGTGGCATCCGAAGGGAAAGCACATAGACACACGCACACATACATACGCACGCACGCACGCCCCCGCACACGCGTACGAGCGAACGTAGATACGATATTCAATAATTCATAGGTAGTAGAAACAAAGCAATCTAAATGAGGAATTTTATCAGGTATATTTTTCTGCCTGTATATCAGCATCTATCTATCTATCTATCTATCTATCTATCTATCTAAAACGATATCGATATATATATATATATATATATATATATATATATATATATATATATATATATATATATATATATATATATATATATAATGCCTACTTATCTACTTATGTACGTAGGTATACAACTTAACAGCGACACCAATTACTTTGAGATTCCACCTCCCAAAGGAAAAAAAACACTTTATTTACGATAGTGAAAAAGTAAATATAGAAAATAAAGTTAGCAAACCGTAGAAAGGTTATATATATATATATATATATATATACACACACACACACACACACACACACACACGGGTTGATTGCATATATATATATATATATATATATATATATATATATATATATATATATATATATATATACGGCAGATTGCTGAAAAGTTCACGGCCCGACGAAAAAGGGAATCAGTAAAGAAGTAAAACATCTGATATTATCTTTTTTTTGTGCACACACGCGCACGCATAGCTAGCTAGCTAGTTAGATAGATTCAAAATTATAAAAACAGCACTAGTAAGCCACGCTAAATCAAGTATTTATCTATCTATGAATATGTATATATTTATTTTATAATTAGATAGATAGATAGTTAGATAGATAGATAGATAGATATATGAAAGACTGAGATCGATACTGACTTAGATATGAATAAACTGAGATAGACAGATAGAGAGAATGCAGAGACTTAGATTATGAACAGACTTAGATAGATATGTACAGATAGATAATGAACAGCCTGAGATAGCTATATATGAATAGACTGTGATAGATAGATAGATAGATAGATAGATAGATAGATAGATATGAACATACTGTGATTGATAGATAGATATGAACAGACTATGATAGATAGATAGATGAACAGATTTAGATATAGAACAAACTTAGATAGATAGATATGAACATACTGTGATTGATAGATAGATATGAACAGACTTAGATAGATAGATAGATAGATAGATAGATATGAAGTGAGTGAAATACATAGATAGATAGATAGATAGATAGATAGATAGATAGATAGATATGAACATACTGTGATTGATAGATAGATATGAACAGACTATGATAGATAGATAGATAGATAGATAGATAGATAGATAGATAGATAGATAGATAGATGAACAGATTTAGATATAGAACAAACTTAGATAGATAGATAGATATGAACATACTGTGATTGATAGATAGATATGAACAGACTTAGATAGATAGATAGATAGATAGATATGAAGAGAGTGAAATACATGGATAGATAGATAGATAGATAGATAGATAGATAGATAGATAGATAGATATGAACATACTGTGATTGATAGATAGATATGAACAGACTATGATAGATAGATAGATAGATAGATAGATAGATAGATAGATAGATAGATAGATAGATATGAAGAGAGTGAAATACATAGATAGATTAGCGATAGAAACAAATCGGCTTTTGGGTGATAATTAGTTGTGATTTAATGTTTATTAATGTAAACAAATACGCACATAAGCATCATTGCCTGCGTGCGTATGCGTGTGCATGTATGCGTGTTTGTGTGTGCGTGTGCGCGCACTTGTGTGGTTAAATGACGCTGAAAACTGAGGCAGGGGCACGCGTGTCAAATTAGCCCTCATCTGAGTTTGGTGCATTGACTCGAAAAGCAGAAGAAAGACTTCGAATTCTCTCATTCGCACGTAAATACTCTTCTTAGGAAAAAACAAGCATCCAACTCCCAGTGACAGTCCTGTTGCCGGTCATCTTGGATAGTCTCTTCATACTGATTCTTTTATGATGTTTGTTGAAGGTAGGTAACCTATAAAAAACATTATTTTTACTAATTAAAAAATGTTAGCCTTGTGTAAATGTTTAGTCATCCTGGTTGTTTTATTTAATACACGTTGTAGCGGACCGTGCGGGTGAAGATGTGAAGAGATATCTCTGGGTTAAGATTTCCTGCTAGCCGGTCCAGCTACATAGGAATGTAAGTCCAAAGAAGACAAAGAAAACAAACAAGAACTTGTAACATCCCGAATGGTGGGGCCGGTGTGAGCCTAACTTTTAAAACAAATAGATGCGAGGAGAAAACTTTTGACAGCAAGGAGACAAGACAGGATCATCAACATCAAAGAAGGCACATGCCAGCCACAGAGAGACTAAAAGTTCAAGTGAAAATTCTGTGGTTGGACAGCCAAGAACGAAAAGAATAAACTTTCCTATGCAAGAAATGTGTGAAGTTAAAAGGGACTTTAAAAAAAATTACTGTACGTCTCAGAGATATTCGTAGAGCAAATAAAAGTAGTTTCTTTCGTTTTTTCTCAAAGACAGTTGCATCTTTGTTTTTTGCATTTTATTTTTGTCTTCTTGTATTGTTTTCTCTTTTTGTCATTTTCAAAATCCTTTCTTTTCCCAAATTGTATTTTTTTCATTTTTCACTGGTAATCCTTTCTATCTGAAATTGTTATCTTGCCTTAATAGGCGAAAAAAAAAACTTTCGCACCTTTTTACGTAATTGTATAGTAAATGTGTTTTTCCTTTTAAAATTTTGCGCATTTGTTGTCTTGTTTTGTAATTTTACGCTTATTATATTTTACTAGACTAAGTTTTTTTGTGTGTCTGGCACAAGATTTTGGATTTGATAGGAATAATTTATTTTTATAAATTTGCTCTCTCTTAATTTGTAGTTGCATTTTTATATCAACTCCACCAACTTTTATGGAAGGAGAGTCATGACCCTGGGAGAGCCAATTCCATTTCCTTAGCGACTTCTCTTCACGACATTCACTGAGACGGCAGCGCCATCTATTCTGTCGATCTGTTAAGTTGAAACTCATATCATATCCTTTAGAAGAGGATTTCGTCGACGTAGGGAGAATATTTACTCTCTGTAAGAAGCGAAAACGCCACTCTCCTTGTAGTTGCATTTTTATATCAACTCCAGCAACTTTTATGGAAGGAGAGTCATGACCCTTGGAGAGCCAATTCCATTTCCTTAGCGACTTCTCTTCACGACATTCACTGAGACGGCAGCGCCATCTATTCTGTCGATCTGTTAAGTTGAAACTCATATCATGTCCTTTAGAAGAGGATTTCGTCGACGTAGGAAGAATATTTACTCTCTGTAAGAAGAGAAAACGCCACTCTCCTTGTAGTTGCATTTTTATATCAACTCCAGCAACTTTTATGGAAGGAGAGTCATGACCCTGGGAGAGCCAATTCCATTTCCTTAGCGACTTCTCTTCACGACATTCACTGAGACGGCAGCGCCATCTATTCTGTCGATCTGTTAAGTTGAAACTCATATCATGTCCTTTAGAAGAGGATTTCGTCGACGTAGGAAGAATATTTACTCTCTGTAAGAAGAGAAAACGCCACTCTCCTTGTAGTTGCATTTTTATATCAACTCCAGAAACTTTTATGGAAGGAGAGTCATGACCCTGGGAGAGCCAATTCCATTTCCTTAGCGACTTCTCTTCACGACATTCACTGATACGGCAGAACCATCTATTCTGTCGATCTGTTAAGTTCAAACTCATATCATGTCCTTTAGAAGAAGATTTCGTCGACTTAGGAAGAATATTTACTCTCTGTAAGAAGCGAAAACGCCACTCTCCTTGTAGTTGCATTTTTATATCAACTCCAGCAACTTTTATGGAAGGAGAGTCATGACCCTGGGAGAGCCAATTCCATTTCCTTAGCGACTTCTCTTCACGACATTCACTGAGACGGCAGAACCATCTATTCTGTCGATCTGTTAAGTTCAAACTCATATCATGTCCTTTAGAAGAAGATTTCGTCGACTTAGGAAGAATATTTACTCTCTGTAAGAAGCGAAAACGCCACTCTCCTTGTAGTTGCATTTTTATATCAACTCCAGCAACTTTTATGGAAGGAGAGTCATGACCCTGGGAGAGCCAATTCCATTTCCTTAGCGACTTCTCTTCACGACATTCACTGAGACGGCAGCGCCATCTATTCTGTCGATCTGTTAAGTTGAAACTCATATCATATCCTTTAGAAGAAGATTTCGTCGACTTAGGAAGAATATTTACTCTCTGTAAGAAGCGAAAACGCCACTCTCCTTGTAGTTGCATTTTTATATCAACTCCAGCAACTTTTATGGAAGGAGAGTCATGACCCTTGGAGAGCCAATTCCATTTCCTTAGCGACTTCTCTTCACGACATTCACTGAGACGGCAGCGCCATCTATTCTGTCGATCTGTTAAGTTGAAACTCATATCATGTCCTTTAGAAGAGGATTTCGTCGACGTAGGAAGAATATTTACTCTCTGTAAGAAGCGAAAACGCCACTCTCCTTGTAGTTGCATTTTTATATCAACTCCAGCAACTTCATGGCAAGCTAAACAAATTTTGATTTAAAATTTATAATTTCAAAAGAGTGCCAAAAATTTAATAGAAAATAAACTTTGATTTAAAATTTATTTCTTGGGGTGAATTAATATTTGGGATAAGGAACTTTACATTATTTAGGGTGAATTAAAGGAAAAGATCTAAATATTATTTTTCAAAAAAATGCTTAGCAATTGCTAAGCATTTTTTGGAAAATAATATCGATTTTTGCTAAGTTTATCGACAGAGTTGTACATTGCGATCAGAAATAATCATTTTTTTAAAATATTTAAATTAATCTCTCTAAATCATGCGTATTAAAAAAATTAAATTTAAAAATGCTAATAGGGTTTTCGTTTGCTATGTAGATTCATTGTAAATTGATCCTCTTACGGAAGCCAAAACAATGTGCTATGATTTCTTAAAGTTAAATAAAAATGTAATCAGAAGTACGGGGTGCGTATTATATGAAAAAAACAGAACTCACGATTACGAATTTCTATATTACCAAATCACGTGGTATGAACATATTTTGTTTTAGCTTTACAATGTGATTACATAGCAAATTGGACCCCTATCAGCTTTTTAAAATTTAATCAGTCAGTTAAGTGCCACGCAGTCCACGCTTGGGCGATTCATGACGGTCTAGGCAGAAGGTTTCTGCGGTAGGCTGGTTGCCAACCAAGACTATAGGATCCCAAGACTATAGGATCCAGTCAGTCCTTCTATTTAGCTGGGGGATAAGGAGATGGATTCATACCTTTCGCAATGGCATTTGCACCAAAGTGAATGCAACGAACCCGACTTGAATTTGAACTCGGCTCTCCGATTTCCGAGTCGTTATCCATTACTCCCCAGGATAAATTTAATGTATTTTTTTAAATATATATATGTTCGATAGTAATATATAAAAAATTGAAGAAAACGATTCCTTTTATTGTACACCCTTCTGCAAATTAATTGAAACAACCAATTTAGTTTCTATTCGTTCACCATATGGTCAGTTTTAGACCCACTGGAGTGACAGGACGTAATCGACTTCTATTTTTTCCTCAGATTCGGCCATTTCCAGTGGTGTGCAGTAATATGGTGTATGATGAAATTTGTTTGGCCTTGAAAAATATTGTGCCATCCGTTTTTGTATCAGATTTTCATCACGCCCAGACACTATTGTCTCGACTGTCGATTAGTTGTTCTACGGCCATTGTCTGTGATGGACGTTACTCCAAGGAAGCGTACGAAAATTGTAACGCCGCACGAACACACTGGCAAGCCTTACCAGTGAGCAAATCAAAGTACTATTGACTTGCCTGGAAACTCTCCTGATTTAAATCCAATCGAGAATCTGTGGTCAATCTGCAAGGAACGACTTCGTGGAATAAACATAGGAAGTACTAAGATGTGCACTGGGTCATGTTTCATTTGAAAAATACGAAAAAAAAAGTTGATAATAACGGAATTATTCGTTTTGTTTCAATTAAAGGAAACAATCATTTTCCAAACAAATTTAGCGATGGATTGTATATTTGAATTCATATTACTGCACACCAGTCGGGTTCGTTGCATTCACTTCGGCACAAATGCCATTGCGAAAGGTATGAATCCATCTCCTTATCCCCCAGCTATGGATTAAATCCGGCAGCAGTCGGGAGATTGGAGGTTTTGAGAAGCATGGAACCACCTCTGAATTGCTAGTCCTGAGTATGACGATAAACTATACCCGGCAGCAAGGCCTCTGATCGGAAGATTGAAGGTTTTGTGGAGCGTGGAATTGGTGTTGTTCCCAGGTCCACCCTGACCTGGGGTGGTAGCACCTGTTAGGACCCCAGCTATGGATAAATAATGAACCCCTAAACAAACACACATACATGTTTATTTTTTTAAAAATGACCAACTATACATTTTATCTGTAACTAAAGGCATACAATTGCGTACAAAATATACTTAGTTGAAGTCATAAAATTGTGTTCAAATTATTTAGATTTCGACATTAAATAACCCATAGTGGTTGATATGCCGCTAAACAAAATCAACCAACCAACCTTATGAATTTAAGCAAAAGGCTGTTAGTGTCGTGACTGGAAGGATCGATAAGGAAACAAGCTTTGATTAGAACTAAAAAAACAAAAAAACAAAACAGGAAGGAGCCCTGAATCACCTACGTTCTGAAGAGTTAGGGCAGATAAAAGAAGAAAAAAAGAGCGGTTGCTACCACATTTAGTTTACTTTATTATTTAACCCATAGCTGGGAAGAGAAAAATAGATTCATGCATTTCCAAAAAGAATTAATGCGAACGTGAACGCAACAGAGTAGACCGAATTTTGATCGGCTTGAAGATTCTACTTCTGCGCTGATAATCGTTATACTACTCAATTACAATGATAGTATTAACAATGATTAAATTCATTCTTTGAAGTGGTCAAAGTCGAATAATAATTTTACTTTCAAATGGCCATATTTAAATTTCAACGAAATTTTTCATAAGTTTCTGAGTTTGGTTTCACGTTTTCAGCATTTGCCGTTTCAAGTGCTGACCGGCACTTTGCCTACGTCGATTGACATATAGGTCTATGTTGTGACTAGCAGTGAAAGTACATCCATTTTGTCGGTAAACTGAATCCCAAGTTGCGCGACTGTGTTCGTGTGTGCGCGCGGCCCGCATTACAGCTTCCTTGACTGTTTAAGCCAAATCCACGGCTTGGAGAGAGGAGATTGGGCTGGATTGTAGATGCCGGATATCGGAGATTGGATAAAGAATGATGCGGGATTGAAACAGGCACCAGATTAGCGACCTCAGATCCTGGCGTGATGTGATCATGGATGGATGGAGAGATTTATTTGCGGGGATAAGAAGAAGATAGACGACTGGATGAGATTGATGAACGGGGATTGAACAAGGGATTGATCGGATTTTCAGTATCTTTAGATTCATAAAGGATCTGGTGTCGCTACGGTGGATTTTCGAGAATGCCAGCCTCTTTCTTTGATACTTAATCGCGCACCTGCATTACGTTCCAGAGTCGAATGTACAGCCAGTGCTGGTGCAAGAGTCTCGCTAACCCCCACTCCGAATCTATGACACAGGGTCCTCCACTCTACTACATCTCAATTTTCAAAAGGTATTATTCATATTAAATATAAACTTCATTGTAACCTAATTATGTCCAATAATGGATCATATGCAATATAGATGCAGAATTCAACTAGAAAAATCGACATTATTTACATTGTTCGGACTATCGTCACCATCTTTGTTGCCATATTTATCACAACGTTTCGGCCGTTGTATGGAGTGGGAGTTAAGGCAGTGGAGAACTTGGAGAGGGGAATTAACAGGAGATAACTGACATCCATTAGACATGACATGTGGAACTAAAAGAGTCTACCCCAGCGAGCGAAATAAAGGGTTCACTTCGACATTCCAACCACCTGAAGAAGACCGGAGCGTACAACGGCCGAAACGTTACGTTGTGATAGATATGACAACAAAGATGAGGACGATAGTTCGAACAATGTAAATAGTGTATATAATACGTCATCTCAGAAATATAGAGATAGAAAAATTGAAAATAAATATATCTAAATACAAATTAGAGACATGTCATAATAGAATAGATCATTCCGTTTTAAATAAATCAAAAATAGTTTGCGACAATTTTTAACATCAACTGGAGATTTTTATTGTTAAAACGTTGAAGAATTTTAACAGATTCAATTTTATTGATAAAAAATAATGAATTTTATATGGTATTTTTTCGCGATTTAGCATGTGCAAAACAAATTCACTGAATTGGACAAAAGAAAGACCACAGAATGCCGTCAAAATCCTCAAAGACTTTTCTTCTTTTTATAGTCAATTTTGCTTAGTTACATCTGTAACGTATATAAATGTACTTAGAACAAAGATGTGAGTTCGATCTTGACATTGTAATACATTATTAATCTGATGAAACGCAGTTCTCGTAATTAAATACCAATTCTCTTTTTTTTTAATAATATTTTTTTATTTCTTTATCATACGTTCATGATAACTTTCTTCTTCTATGTATCGTGCCCCCTCAGAGAAAAGGTTATCATGGCTCTCCACAATTTCCTGTCCTTTGTAGCTCTTAATAAATTTTGTCTTGTTGTTATTTCTCCTAAACCCTGTTCCGCCATACATTTACACAAACACACTAAGTGTGTCATGCGTTGTTTTCCTCTGTCCCTCTTACCTTCAATCTGTCCTGTGGGTATCAATTTTTCCAATCCCTCCTTCCTGATTATGTGCCTTAGAAATTTCAACTTTCTCTTCTGGATGTAAAGCATAAGAGTTTGCTAACATGTTCGATCCATGCTATCTTCATCTTCCTCCTGTAGAGCCAGATTCAATTTTTTTTCGTCTTCGAGGAGATTGTCCAGCATTCACTGCCATATAGGAGGGCATATAAGACCATTTTCTTTGTTTCTAACGAACTTACTCATGATAACTGGACAAATAAAAAGACGTCCAGATCGTTCAACAGAATAGTGAGTTCGATTCTCACGGAGTGACTCTTTATTGGGAATCTGCGCCGGACTTAGGAAGTATCTACCCCGCCAAAATCTGCACAATAAGGAAAAGCGTTTTCGCAGAATCCCACATATAAGGACAATAGATAGAATATAAATAAAATAATGATAAATCCTCAGCCAAGAAATTCAGACAGAAATTAGACAAAATTAAATAAATTAAATTTGCATACTAAGGAAAATAGGTCCTCGCAGAATCACAAAGATGAGGACAATAGTCCGAATATGAATAGTGTTAATAATGATAAGTCCTCATCCCAGAAATTCAGACAGAAGGCGATCAGGTGATAGTAACAACAAAGATGAGGACAATAGTCCACATGTAAATAATGATAAGTCCTCATCCCAGAAATTCAGACAGAAGGCGATCAGGTGATAATAACAACAAAGATGAGGACAATAGTCCACATGTAAATAATGATAACTCCTCATCCCAGAAATTCAGACAGAAGGCGATCAGGTGATAGTAACAACAAAATGAGGACAATAGTCTGCATGGAAATAATGATAAGTCCTCATCCCAGAAATTCAGACAGAATGCGATAAGGTTATAGTAACAACAAAGATGAGGACAATAGTCACATTTACACATTTCCAATCAATCCGAGGTTTTCAATTGCAACTGGAATTGTTGATGTCCTCATGTTCCACATTTTTTTAGATTTCCACTTCAATATCCTTGTATTTTGATTATTATTATTATTATTATTATTATTTCGTGCATATCTTACGCCGTAATTAAAAGAACAGAAGCGGATTGTAATAAATGATCATAGGTCCTGTCATTTTTCTTTTACCCACTCTATATCAATAAAAAGTGTAGTGTTCTAAATTACTTCATTTCGTATCACAGTGTCAATTTTACACAGCCATTTTGTCTATCACAGTTCGAAGGGCGTCCACGACAACAGGAACAACTCCTACTTTCTTAACCCACGACAAGCGCGCTATCTCATGTCTCAATTGTTATTATTATTATTATTATTATTTATTCTATATTTATTTTTTTTAAACAATGAACAATGCTGAGTCGGCAGCGTAGCGACATCAGTTATCTGTCAAATAAATTGTTCCTTGTCAAGATTCATTAGCTTCAAGTTTTCCAATTGAGCTCCATCAGAAGAAAATCTGTCCCACGGGGTTAATTAAATCAGTCAGGCGGACAGATAGATTCGGATTCTTTCTTTCTCCCTGAATTTCTGGGAGGAAATGTTTTGACTGTTTATTATTATTTCATGGTTCTTTCTGTCAAGCCTGTTTTTTTTATTTGTTGTTAGCACAACGCTTCGACTACTCTTGACGTCAAGTGACGGGCTTGCAAGGATTATTCTATAGAGTGTGACATAATGGCAATGGTGTCTTCTTGTAACTAAATATGGCGACTAGGCGATGGGAATATTTCGTAGGCAATGCTCATGTCGGTGTTTATCTCATTATTGGAGAGTTTCAAAAAAGAGCAGCACTACGTAGAAAACGAATGTGAGCACATTCTCCGAGGAGAGTCTTGTCCAAAAAGAAAAAAAAAATGTTTTATCGTGATGAAAGGCTTAAAAATATAATTAACGATCGTGAAAATCGAACGAATCTTTTGAACTATATTAGGATTCTTGTTCATAATCTTTCATCATAAATTATTCATATATTCTGGTTTTATATTTTTTTTAAATGAATTTTGAATGTTTCAAATGTATAAACACTATTTAAATGCTATTTTGTAAATGTTTAGAAATAAAGGTATTTCCAAAATTTGTTTTTCAATTTCTCCCAAAGATTATTTTTCGGGATTCTGGTCTTTCAGGATTTTAAACTTCGGGATTTTGATCTTTCAGGATTTTATAAATTCGGGATTTTAAATTTCAGGATTTCGATATTCGGGTTTATAATCCAAACCCCTTACCATTATGTGGGAGATATTTCTGTCGCACCCTGTATAAAGAAGCATTTTTCTTTCTTTTTTCTCTTAATTTCGTCAACTCTTTTCTCCTGTTTTTCTTCACTTTCAAATGACCTTGGGAAAGGTATGAATTTATCTCTTCCCCCACCAGCTATGGATAAAATAGTAGGACTTGTATATGAAGAAATCATCTCCAAAGATGTGTTATTGCAATATTCACTCGCAAAAAAAAAGTAAAAAAAAAGGATTATTCTTACACTCCAAAGGTTTCGGTTTGAAAGGAAACCCAGAAAGGCTGTAAAAAAAACAAAAGCAAAGTTTTTTCCTGAGCAAATAGTAAATTAAAACTACTCGAGATATTTTTATTTGTAATAGTTCAAACTGAAATTGCCTTGTGTATTAACCGAGAAGTTCGAGCCATATTGGGATGCGAGAGACTGCTAACCAGCGTGAACACGTTGCAGACGTTAGTCCTGGCGACTATAGCCGATAGGTAAATCCATTCAGTTTAGTAAAGATTTTAACTTTTAAAATAGAGACATAATGAAAAGAACGATGAGTCAGTATGATTCAAATGTAAAGTGTGTAATGGCCGCATAATGTCAGCGATGGTGTGCGGTTGCAAAACATGGACATTGAACAAATCGCTTGAGAAACAAACCGAAAAATATACAAAGATCAATAGAAAGCGCGGTCGTTGTTTGAATTTGGAGTGTTGTTTGTTGACGAAGAAAATATACAGAGCGTCCCTAATATCTGCACACATGGGAAATCTCATTAACTATATATTTTTTACCTCCACAGATTAAACACGGTTTTTATCGAAAGAAGAAAGAACTGATATGCGAAAGGAAAAGGTGTACTCAATGAAAATCACAGATGCAACACATTTGAGTGAACACATAAAAGGTGAATGTGCTAAAATTGACGGCAATTTGGGGTTATTGCATCGATTTAACGTGAACCTTTCAAAGCGCATCAACTTTTGTATCACAAATGATGGAAATCATATTGAAGATTTTATTTGTTGATATTCCAATTCAATAAAATGTTGTGGAAAATTTATTTTCTTGGCAATATGCAATTTTGCCAAGAGTGTTCAGAATTTAAGGTCACCCTGTACAAGTGTCAAATAGACTAAGTAAATAGACAAAAAAAAAAAAGAAAAAAAGAGAGCCGAAGAAAATGTGATAGAAATTTTTATTACAACTGGAACTTTTTTGTATAGAATGTTTAAGGATCCTTCCTGAAAGAAAGTGTAAATTCAAGGAATATTCTTATGATAGTCTCTGTAGCTGTTGTGACCTTTTTAGGGCCAAAAATAAAGACACAAAGAGAGGAATTGAGTTAAACAAATATATTAAATGAAACAGTAATACAAACATACAAACGAGAGTGTTACAGCAAGAATGTTCGGTCCGACTGTCAGAGCTGACTGCTGGAACTTCCCTCTACAAAAAGCAGTACCTGCTCCTATTTATAGCTGGGAGAGTCAATGCGTGCGTAGGTAAATTACCATAACAGTAACAAAACATAAAAAAATGATGAACTTACTCTGTTGGTGAGTTAAAGAGTGGGTGGGTTGTTTTGTCTATGCGCGTGTGTCTGTTTCGGAGCGCTAAGCTTAACGTCATACCCAGGCAGGGTGTGAAAGAAAGCTAGCCTTTTTTATTCGCGCTACGCATGAGCCCCACTTTTTTTACGCATGCCCAAGAGCAGAAAATGATTTCTACTACTGATAGGGTTTTCAAAGCATGCAGCCTGGTGAAAAGATGTAATGTCTACAACAAGAGCAGTGCTAGGAGTAACGAGATAAAAAGCGGTCAACCTGGATCAGAAAACAGAGATAAATAAAAGAAAAGTGACAAAACAAAAGCAAACAAAGATAGGCTGGGCAGATAACAAGAAAAAAGGGCAATAAATGGAAGAAAAGGGTGTTTTATTGATGGCCATCGGATGGAAAGCGTAGTAAAAAGAAATTATCAAACAAGATATAGAGATGAGATTGGGGGATTTGCTGTTAAAACATGGCGGAGAATAGCACAATTAAAGGAAATTCTTCTGGGAAATGAACAAAGAAAAATTAAAAGCCACCAACGATGACGAAAAGGAAATAACAGAAGAAAGAGAAAAGTAGGTAAGAAAAAAAGAAAAAGGAAAAATGTAGGTAACAAAAGAATAAAAAGAAGGAAAAAAGTAGGTAAGAAAAAAAGAAGGAAAAAATTAAGTAAGAAAAGAAAAAGAAGGAGGAAAAAAGAAGGTATGAATAGAAAAAAAAGAAGGAAAAAATTAAGTAAGAAAAGAAAAAGAAGAAGGAAAAAAGTAGGTAAGAAAAGAAAAATAAGGGAAAATTAGGTAAGAAAAGAAAAAGAAGAAGGAAAAAAGTAGGTAAGAAAAGAAAAATAAGGGAAAATTAGGTAAGAAAAGAAAAAGAAGAAGGAAAAAAGTAGGTAAGAAAAGAAAAATAAGGGAAAATTAGGTAAGAAAAGAAAAAGAAGAAGGAAAAAAGTAGGTAAGAAAAGAAAAATAAGGGAAAATTAGGTAAGAAAAGAAAAAGAAGAAGGAAAAAAGTAGGTAAGAAAAGAAAAAGGAGAAAAGTAGGTAAGAAAAAAAAGAAGGGAAAATTAGGTAAGAAGAGAACAGAAATAAGCAGAAAGAAAGCAGAAATTTAGAGTGTTTTATGATTATCCTTCTATAGTTGTTTTTGTGACGGTGTGTCACAAAATTCGAATTATTAACACTGATTTTGATTTTTTTGTGAAAATTCGAGATTTATTTCATTTTTGAATCTCAAGTTTAGAAAAGTGAATTGTTGCTGAAAACAAATCCAGCAACGCCTGTGAATCTCCTCAAGTTTTTTCAACAGTTCAATGCATTGAAGTAAGTGAAAATTTTGTTGATAATAATTATAATACTTTCTATGAACCTAGAATAATTGTAATTAAAACTTGTTATCTTGCCTAAGTGTTTGGCGCACAAATGAACATTTTGCGCAATTTTTGTTTTGTAAATCTTGTATTCAGTATTATTATTGTTTATATCGTTTAATAAATATAAATTTCTTTCAAATTTTACAGTTTTGATTTTGTTTTTGTTTTTTGCGCCTTTCATAATACTCGGAATAATAGATTTGATATTCTTTCTTTTCCTACTCTCATAAATCCTTTTAAAATATCACGAAAATGTTCAATAAATAAATAATAATAATAATAATGATAAAAAGCTAAAAATTTTAAAGATAATTATTTATCAAGGAAAATTTTTTAAAATTTTATTGTAAGTTTTAGAAAAGAAAATCTATTTTTATTTCAACATTGCTGTGAAATGGCCTTGAATAATTTTATATGGAAATTTTCTTAATAATTTTCATGCTCAGTGTCACTTTTATCATTTAAGTTAAGAATTGTGCCCTACGCATTCATTTTCTATATAACGAATATGAGCATATTCCAACAATTCACAATCAAAAATTTTTAACGTCTTTATAAACAAATTTCATTTACAATGTTCTGCCTAGCGTCTTGACTAAATGTTACTCGCTTGTCTATCATTTAAAAAATTCTCCCTTGTATTTTCAATTTAGTTTATGGTAAGCATAAAAAATAACATATAATTGCTGTTTTCTAAATGTTCTGTGGTAATTTGTGTTGGAGATTCTTGGTATTTATTTAACGGGAACTTTGGAATAAAACGAACTGGGTATAAGGTATAATAATATACTTTTTGATTTGATTTAGAGTTCTTTGGTATTTGGCGGAGCAAAATAATATATTATACTTTAATAAATAATGCTTTGGTATTCGATCGAGTAAAATGTTCGTTTATAATGTGGATATTGGTAGTAGTCTGGAGAAAGGTCCGTCTAGGTTCGGTAGTGGGCAGTTTTGAAGTTAGACCGTGATAGGAGTAGTAGCAATATTAGAAATAGGTCAGTGTCAAACTACTGTGTTTTTCTCGGCCCTCAGAAGGACAGAAAATGACCTCTTAACTACGTCACGCATAGCTAGTTTTTTTTTCACGTTAGCGTCTTTTGTTTCGTCCTTTCCTGTCGTCCTTTCTCTTCTAACTCAGACGTGTCAGCTTATATCCTTTTGACCAGGCTCCGAGACTCTGGTGCGAACATTGGTTTCGGCAAACATTAAACGTCTCTTCGTGTTCCTTTTATTTCTTTTGATTGGCTAAAATTATTTTATTTTCCATCGTTCCTGTCTTTTTCCCCTCATTTTTGTTAGTTTTCAGTCACAAATTAACATGCTCTGGTCCAGCAAACGTCCGGCGTTTTTCGGTTTGGTTCTTTTCTCTTCTTCCTCTTTTTATTTGAGGATTGCTTTCTCGTTAGTTGAGAGAGAAATATATAGAGATAAGTTTAGAGAGAGGGGGGAAGAAAGAGAAAGAGAGGGAAAGAAAGAGAAAGAGAGGGAAAGAAAGAGATAAGGGTTTTAAAAGAAAGCACAAATGCCTTATTTTAATTTTAATTCTTTTTATTCTTGATTCTATATTTTATTTTAATATTTCATTTTATTTTTATCGGGACTCACTACAGTTCATGCAAGTTCTTTTTTTAACCAAAAATTGACAGAAACAAATTAATGATAATATTTATCACACTTATAGATAAATTTTACAAATATATAAATTAATGTGTTTCACCTTCTGTTTGCCATTCGGGTTTCATTCACTAATGTAAAAAGAAAAGCTTGTGTTTTGTTTCGTGTGTTCGTGCATGCGTGTGTTTCACTTATTAAAAATCCGGCATTATTAGGAAAAAAATAAGATTTTTAAAAATTTTACACTGTCTGAAGTTATTAAGCAAATCATATAAACTTCAATAATTCACATTTGGTTTGAAAAAATTGTCAAATTTTACAAAATCAATTTAGACATCAAAACAAAGCCTGCGTTAAAATTTTAGATAGTATCAATATGTTTTATTAAAGTTATTGAAGTTATTTAACGTATTCTAAAAAAAACCTGAGATCTGAAGTTATTAGCAAAACCAAACAATCACATTTTACTTCAATAAAAATGAAATAAAATCATCCAAAATTGTTCAATTTCGATAATAGAACAAATAACAAATACATATGATAAGTCTTTGAATCTTTTACATTTTAATCTAGTGACACTTCTGTAGAGGACCGGGGTGTGAAGATGAGGATGATATCTCTGGGCTAAGATTTCCTGCTGGCCGGTCCCGCTACATAGGAATGTTGGACTATAATGGAGTCCAAAGAAGATAAAGAAACAAACAAGACCGATATACATGTATGCAAACAAATATATATTAATAACAAACATTAATACACGAAGACATGAAATGTTACAGAGTGTTTGTATGGAAAGTTATGTGTGTGTGTTGAGTGTCCGTACGAACGCGTATTTTGTTTTTAGCGTGTTCCCCAGAATATGGGAAACGCTGTTTGTGTGAGAGGTTACATATTGGAATAAGTAAAAAAGAGAAAGTTTTTTTACCTCGCCTCACGCACGAGGTTGCGGCCCGAGGCCTGAGTCGAGAAAGATGGCCGCACGTGTGCGTAAGCCGGAAAAAGAGAAAGAGAGAAAGGTCAGCCAGTATTTATACTCGTGGGAGAGAGACCCCTGTTAAAGGATTAAGGGAATGAGGAGGAGATAACTCTGACACTTCTCACTAACAGCCAGTAATCTATTATCCATTGATTTTCATATTTTTTTTTTACTTCGGCAGGTTCAGTTTCTGACATGTTAAGTTTAATTGTTTTCCATATGTCTGCTTTGTTGTTATATTGTTTGTGACTTTCATATAATTTCATCTTCATAAGTGACCATAGATTTCCAATCGGATTCAGATGAGGACTTGATGATGGCAATTCCATTATCTTTTCTCTTGTAAATCTTTTATGCTAAAACAATTCATGGGTAAGCTCAGATACATGAGAAGGAGCATTGTCGTGCATAAATACACACTTCACTTTGAAACTGTGAGACTGAGACTTGTATCACACAAAGAAAGTATTGTTCAGTAGCTTGCAATAGTTAACACAATTCAGTTTAATTCCGTCATCCACTTGGAATGAGCCAGTAATGGTTTGGTCGAAAATTCCTGCGCATATTATACAACACTATCGCCTCCTTGTTGCCTTCTTCTGAATGGGATAAAATTCATCCTTTGGCCCATTTATCATGTCCATCAAGTGCAAAGGATGCAAAGGAAGTCTTTTTCATAAAATCGCAATAGTTAATACTGTTCAGTTCAACTCCTTCATCGACTTTGAATGGTCCAGTAATTGTTTGGTCAATAATTCCAGCCCATATCATAGCACTGCCGCCTCCTTGCTGCCTTCTTTTAGCCACAGGCACGTCTGAATTGGATAAAATCCACCCTTTGGCCCATCCATCAGGTCCATCACATGTCATTCGAGATTCGTCCGTGAAAATCTTCATGAATTTCATAGCCCAATTTTGACGCTTTAAAATATTTGCTTTAATGAGAGGAGGTTGCCTAGGAGATTTTTATACAGATCCTAATTCAGAAAGTATTCTACACCTTCTTGACTCCCTCAATTCCAGCCTTTTCAAAGATCTGAGCGCTGGTCAAAAGTGGTTGTTTCTCTATAACTCGCTTTAGTTTACGTTCATCTCGAGGAAACATGTTCTTGAAGCCTTTTCCTTTGTTTCGAGTTCTCAACTTATATGTTCAACAGCCTTCTTTATCGTTCAATGATCCCTGCAAATCTCCTCGCTCAATAATTTATTATTTTCGTTTTTCGTCAGTTGTTAGATCCTTTCCTTTTCGCATGTTTCAACATATATTCTGAACAAAAAGAAAACAGTTTTTATTACATTTCAGAGGTCTTAAGCTTGTGGAATCTTCCACGACAGCCAGTTTACCCTCCGCTGGGAAATGTACTCTTCCTGTTGTAATTTTCACCACCATCTTACAAAATATATAACAAGCATTCATTGGTTAATCACCTTCAATCTAGCTTGCTGATTGGTCAGTTTCGGCCAATCAAATCACCCCCACGCGACAGATCTATTTTGGCGCCAACTAAGTGTGATCCTGTCACGTGATACAACATACTATAAAAAAACAAACACGAGTGATTCTCGCCCTCTCTTTCATCACGCTCCCTCTTGGTTCTCTCTCGCGTCTCAACTCCGCTGCCAAAATGTGACCCTTAAAGAACTCCCGTCTTGACTAATGCAGTCAGCTGTAAAATAACTTTACAACATTTCACGCAAGTACAATCTCTGAACTCTTACCAACTTGTCCAATAGACAATCTCTAACATGCAACATACTCATTCCTCTAAACTATAGTTTAATAATTAATCTAATCTTATGAGCTCAAGTAAAAATATTTCTTAATCAAAGATACACAACTCTGTCAAACCTTTCAGTTTATATGCATGTACATCAAATAATAATAAATTCAATTGTTATGTTTCGAATCATTATTTTTGTCTTTTATTAATTGTTGTGGATGATTGTGGAAGATTATTGAACACGCACAATTTTAAGCCTTCTGATCATTCAAACCTTCTGATATCTTTTAACATCTTCACTCAATCCCAACAAAATGCTTTAAAAAAAAACTCATTATGTGTCCCAGAAATTTCAACTGCCTTTTTCTTACCCTAAACACTAGTATGGACACTCTACATTAAAAAGACGCCGTGTCACTTTTGTTCGCAGTGAGGCTACGAAAAACAAATTGCCTATAAATAGAAAAGAAAGCAAAAGAGGAGGAGTCGAAAAAGCAGAAATATACTGAATAAATAGTAAGAGTGGAAATAGAGGATGAAAGAGAGAGAGAGAGAGTGGAATTCAAATTTTTTTTTTTTTTGCTTTTTTAGCGACACCAGACAAATGGGTAATCATCAGTGCGAGGATACTATTTGGCATTTCCAGCATTCTTCAACATTTCTCACAGAACTGGTGTCGCTAGTCTGTCTTTCTAGAAAGGTAAGTAAACAGATCCTAAAATAGACAATGTAAGTAAACAAGACGAGGGCGTTTGTGTGCATACACACTTTTACATCCTACGGCTATACAACGTTGATGGATAAAGATTAGAGGGACAAAGGGGAGAGGAGGGAGGGAGAGAGGGATGAAATAGAAAGTGTGAGAGAGAAAGAGAGTGTGGAATAGAACACAGAGAGAGAGAGAGAGGGGAATGAAATACATTATTGCAAATATTGCTTATATAATGTAAAATATTGTTTATAATCGTAATAACAAAGATCATTAATGCCTAACACATTTATCTTATCCTGACGAGTGGGACTGTGATACTTCGAAACTTCGCCGTAAAGTAAATCACATGTCCTTCCTTCCTACTCTCTCTCTCGCACACGCATACACACTCTCTCTCACTCTCTCTTTCTCTGAATCTAATTTTCTCATCAGATTACTAGGTGTTCAAGCTCAGGTAAAAAGACTAGAATTAAAATGCTGAATTTCAAGTCGGGAAGTTTTGGCGCTATACAATCTTCTTTCCAAATCAGGTTTTCCTTCATCTGACCGCAGTCCAGATTAAGCTCATTAAACTGCTTTCTGTTGACAACCTTCTCTAAAATTGGTTGCCACCCGAGACTAGAAAACCGAGTTTATCCTGCTGTTTAACCCATAGCTAGTGGGAGAAGATACGGATTTATACCTTTCCCAAGGGGCATTTGTGCAAAAATGAATGCAACAGACGAGCGTGAAATTTGAACTTGGCTTGCCAATTCCCGTTTCCCCGATGGTATTCGTTATATCAGATAGATAGATAGATAGATAGATAGATACGAATTGACTGAGATAGATAGATAGATAGATAGATACGAATTGACTGAGATAGATAGATAGATAGATAGATAGATAGATACGAACAGATTGAGATAGATAGATAGATAGATAGATAGATAGATAGATAGATAGATAGATAGATAGATAGATATAAAATCATTTCGTTCATTTTACTCCTTAAACCTCGTTTTAAAGTTTCTTCATTAAATGCTTCTATCAATTTGTCAATTTAAATGCAACTTTGAGTATGGATAAAATGTGAGCTTGGAAACATCATTCTAAATTATGAATTGGTCCGGAAAAAAAAGGTTCGTAGCGTTTTTATAAGTAAATTAAAAATATATATATTTAAATATTTGTGTATAGATTTATTCAGCCACGTATGTACCATTTTGTTTCACTAACTTTCACCATCTTTAAAGCAGCTTCTTGATTATATCCCCCCAGACTTGGGCAGCTTTGTGAGTGATGAGCTCATATAAGTCGTTTTTACAAGCTTCCATAGAATTGAAGTACTCTACATGAATATAATTTTGTTTAGAATCGAAATATGTGCATGGTCAGGTGAGGACGGTGGGTGTGGTTGGACATCCCAATCAAGTTGCATCAATTTCTACTGGGATTGCAAAGAGACGTATAGTTTGTTGTCCTCGTGGAAGACAATAGCTTTTCGAATGGCCAATTTCAGACGCTTTTTATCGATTGTTGGCTTTAATTGGGCCGCGTGGGAACAGTAAAGAAGGTCCTCGGACCGGACTTACGGCGTTTCGTGGTTACGGCGCCATCTCCCATAATATAAGACGTCGTCACACGGCGCTATAAGACGGCGTTGTTTCTTCACCGGCTGTACGCCATATTGGATTATGCTACATTCGCTATTTCTCGTTTGTCATTTTGGGGGGAACTTTTAGTCCTTCATTATGGCTCCCAAGCGTAAGGCAGACTCGTAGGTGCTTATGTAGGTGAGTTTTGACCCACGTCGAAAATTAGGTTACGTCGCGTCGTATGAACGGATCTTCGACGTCAGTCGAGGACCGACTGTACTTGTCTGAATTCAACGTCAAATTTTGCAGAAGGAACCTGTAATACACAATGACTTTCCAATCCCACCAGACACACAGCAAACGGTTAACAGTGGTTCATGTCTCCTAGGACCTTTTTTCCTCCACATTGTTGTAAACAATCCACTTTTCATTTGCCTGTGGTCCTTCTTTTTAAAAAATGCTGTTCATTAATTTTTTTACCGTTAAACCGTGGGACAGTCATTCATCGAAGCGATTCACGCATCCAATTATTTTCAAATGTCTTACAAAGTTCATATGAGATATGTGGGGTATTTTTGCGATGTTGTGTGAACTGGATTATTTTTAATCAGCATTTCGATTTGTTCATCATAAACGACTGCAGGCTAGATGGAAGTTTCGCTGTTTTCAAGATCGAAATTTGCACTTTAAGCCTAACTAACCATTTACAAAGAGTTCTTTCAGATATGGAACCACATCCGTAAATGGTACCTATCATTTTTGCGGTTTGTATAGCGTTTTTTTCTTTTCCATTAATAAAAATACATCAAATAATGAAAATGCACCTCATACCCATCCATTCTCACTTTTAATGTAAAGATACCTTTCAAAAAAAAAAAAAAAAAAAATATATATATATATATATATATATATATATTGAAAGGTATCTTTACAGAAATAATTTGTAAAAAGGATTAGAAAGAAGTAAATCTATATTTTTTAAGGTTTTATTGAAATTTATTTAAGTTTTCCGATGTCCTCCATCATTAGCAATACAAAGGGTAATACGATTTTGCAGTTCACGCAAAACATTTGCCAACTGATTTAGAGTAATGCCTGAAATCACATTACTTATTTTAGCTATACTTAAAACTAGGTACATTAAACTTTATAACATTTTTTAACAGATTATTTCTATCGCAAATACAAATAAAGTTATAAATTTTTTAAAGTGCACACGAACTTTATGGACACCATATATATATATATATATATATATATATATATATATATATATATATATATATATATATATATATATATATATATATATCATTAAATAATATAGACAGGTTTTGTCTATTTATTTTAAGTAAGTTCCTTTCATATTGTCTGATAAGCGTGATCACATTATCGTTGAAAGACGAAAGGAAAACACCATATTGATACATGTTTAAATGCCTATAATCAATAGTAGAAGTTTATACCAACGGCTTCCCATACTTAATACTTCTCGTTTTCACTCTCGCGTGGTCATATGTGACGTCACGAGCTGTGACGCGATTTTCGCTTCCTTGTCTCGTAAATACGAGTTTGTCGTTACTTTGAGCTTATTCAAACAGCAACGGCGGGCCATTAATGTGGTTTCGTATATGTGTTGTTTGATTTATTGAAATTGTCATCTTTGATAATGGCTTATGTAAGCTGAAAGCTTAAATTGGATTTAAACATGTATCAATATGGTGTTTTCCTTTCGTCTTTCAACAATAATGTGATTAAGCTTATCAGACAATATGAAAGGAACTTACTTAAAATAAATAGACAAAACCTGTTTATATTATTTAATGAAACATGCATTAATGAAAAATTGCTACCGAAATATACACGCATATATATATATATATATATATATATATATATATATATATATATATATATATATATATATGTATATATATATATATATATGACGTAAATTTCAGTCACGTGTGAAGCAAAATCAAATGCTCGTGGATACTCTTGCACGCGCGTGTGTATGCATGTAGGTGCGCGTAGAATGTCCTGGTCATTTCTCTCTTTCATCGTATTTCCTGTCTCTTTATACTCTCTACCTATTGGTTTTGCAACCATTTTCTTCCTTTCAACTCTGAGTGTCAAAACAACCTTAGCAATCCTACATGCAGTTTTTCAGGCAGTTTCTTCGCCTAGTAATTCTCAATCGTTCTATTTCATTTTGTAATTCTTAAATGGAAACATAAATAATTATATATTTTTTCACCTACCGATTATCTCAGTTTTTGATTTGGTGGCATCTTAAATATTACGTTATTATTAATTATAGGAGGTGATATTGATAATTAAATTGTATTAATTATTGTTTGAATATATATGCATACACTTAAATTCATATACATACATACATACATACATATATATATATATATATATATATATATATATATATATATATATATATATATATATATATATATATATATTATGAAATGGACAAAGTCCATTTTTATGTTTAACATTCTTTTTATAGATACAAATATTTAAGTAAATGCTCTGTTTATAATAAACAGTATTAAACAACATTTACCGGCCTGAATGTCCGAGAAATTTTCATAGAAAATATTCGTCCTCCGGTAAATGTTGTTTAATACTGTTTATTATAAACAGAGCATTTACTTAAATATTTGTATGTATAAAAAGAATGTTAAACATAAAAATGTCTTTAAATAATTATCGGACTTTGTCCATTTCATA